>SRSE01001286.1:0-375833 GCA_005024645.1 Planiliza haematocheilus | reverse complement strand
TGGTCTCGATAGCTTCGCCCATTCTACCTGACAACACAAGCTTCTGGATCTCTGTTTATAAAAAAAACGAAAAAAATTTCAGCGTGGATGTTTGTACTCCAACATTTATGCAGAATTTCAAAGAGCTAAATGTTTTAACTTGCAAGTATAATGTAGAAAACAATTAATCTTGCAAGAAAATCTTCTTCTGTGGTATTCTGTTCTACCATTTACCCATAAAAAGAAGAAAATCTGATCACAGGCTGTCTGGTTTAAGCACATGTAAGTCCTGTGGTATTAAAATGTGTCTCCACATGCGTCCCCAGCCAGCTCTGTAGATCTGATCTCGTGTGTGTGTCTGTAAATGAGCAGCAGCGCCATCATGTGGTCAGTAGAATATTGTAGCAGATGCGGTCTCTAATGAATCTCTACCTACCACTTGGAGACATGATCCACATTTAGGAACCAGATGGAAACACTCTAACATGATAACATCCGATTTATTTTAGAGACAAAACTCAGATTAGACCTGAACCCTGGAAGCTTCCACACTCCGAGGAATCTCTGATATTAAAAAGGTAAATAAATACTCCAGGGTTTATGGAGGAAATATGTAACTTAACATCATCACATCAATAATTAAGCACATGGTGTAGTCCTCTACAGATCAGCCCTGTTGAGTAGGTGGTCTTTAATGAGACCCAGGACTCAAAGGAAAGAGGCCACATGTGTCCCAGACCACTCAAACGCGTTCTCGATGCATCCTGGACGTGTTCACACCTTCCATGTCCTGTTTTTAATCACCATCATTTCCAGACACACCATTGCTATCACTCACTCTGTCGGTTTTTGATGGAGGCCAGCTCCTCGTGCACAGCCTGGTCGGTGGATTTGGCGAAGGCTTCGGCTGTGGCACAGTAGCTGTGGTGCACCAGGTAAGAAGCCACCATCCTGAGAAGAGGAGAACAAACAAAACGCACTCGGTCAAAACACTCAAAAGAGTTTCTGCGTTTTAATACAGTTTTGTTCATTCATGGGATTTTTAACTTATCTGCTAAACACAGCCAAACAACATTCAATAAATGATCTGCTGATTTGAATCACAGTGCAACAAGCAGCAACAGTGTTTAACCAAGCGTTTCTTGCCCAGGATAAATACAAACTGTCCTACACAGACTTAATTTGAAGAGGGAAATTGGTTATTTTTGGTGGGAGTGCAGATACAGCTGGTTTTATCAAGATCACACCCAAATCTCCCCCAAATTTCAGCTGAAAGTCAATTTTAGCTTATCAAGCCTTGGATCTTGGTACTTGAGAAACCTCAGTCTGCCGCTGAGAACAATCTGATACGGCCGAAAGCTGGAGAACAGCGACTGAATGCGAGTTTAATCTGCAGTTTGCCGTGTCCAGAAAAGGGAATATGTATTTTCCCCCATGTTTTCAATCAGACATGCTCGTTACCGAGATCCATAAACGATCTTAACCGGCTGCGTGTACGTATAACATGCCAGTTTACTCTCCAGCAGAAGGACAGAGTTGAACCAGGAAGTATATTTGTAAACCGTGCTTGCTTCCTAATGTCTTCATCTGACTCCTCACATTTCCTGACACGCCTAACGTCTGTTTGGTGTTTATAAAGCCAAAGAGTCAACTTTGTGAATAGAATATGATTAGTGCAAAAACTGATTTAGACCAAAAACCAGTTAAGATGTTGGTTTTTAGATAGGAAAAAGGTTTGTTTAATGTGTGTGCAGGCGTGTTCTTCTGGGGCTGCAACTACTTGTCAACATCATCAAGTTCATGACTTGCGAGAAAGCTTCGATCCAACCCCAATTACGGCGTTTGCCATTGCTAAAAATTGGCAAAAATAGTTTAAACTCCAAGCGCGGGAACTCTTAAAACAGAAGCCTGGTACGTTGCACGTTTTGTAAAAAAGTCGACCAGCCACCCACAATGGAACAGCAGCTATGTGGGAACATCTCAACAGAGAAGGTCCACCAACTTCTAGACCTCAAATTAACAAGACAGCAGTGCCACTATTTGAACAATCCCAGTGAGTTTTGTCCGATTGTTGGTTGGTGGTCAGAGCCTGGGAGTCCACATCGTACAAGGCGTCAACAAAGACTCTTTGGAGCAGATGCTAATGGCTAGCATGGCAGCGCTGCTTTCCATTTTGTTTCTGCACAACATTTAGTTTTGTAGGTTCCTAAGTGGGAGAAAGAAACCTTTATCAAATCAGTAATACAGCTGCATTCACTACACCGCCTTTGTAAATAAAAATAGTAAATACCACCTTTCCTAATTAGGTGGACAATAAATAAATTTGAACTTTTGTTGAGTTGAGTATTAGTAGGTAAAAAAGCTTCTTCATCTATAAATGTTTAACCATATAATTATGATTATGTTCTGAAAATAACATAGATTTAGTGACTTCTCTCAGTGCAGTAGAGTTCTAGTCCGCCCGTCCTCTAAATTCACTTCCATGCTCCCACACTCTGTATGCAATGAGATCCTCTGACCTTGCCGACTCATCATATCACGCCTGCTCTACAAAGACAATGCTGCTTCCCATGCGGCGCTCTGACGGGAGTTTAAACACTTCCTGTTTTCATCACAGGCCGTGAGGCGACTTTTCCGCATAAAGGCGACGAATCCCTTCATTCCACGCCACCCTCAACTGCAATCCCCACCAAACGGAGATTAAATCCATTCAGGACAAGCAGTCATAGCAACAGAGGGCTAATCCCATCAGGGCATGGCATGAAGAGAAGCCGAGTCGCACAGTTTTTACTTCTGGATCACGGCTCTTTGATTGGGCACATGGACCATCTGGGTCTTGATTCTTGGTCATGTTAGCAGTAATGTCCTGACACCTACTGTAGAGTATCCAGCACCTCCTCCACTCCCAACGCTCCACTTGAGCTAAAGTACGATGAACATTCAGCTGAAAATGAGCTGCGGAGGTAACATTAGTCTCGCTCGCAGTCAGCTCCCTCCTGTTTTATGTCGGCAGAAATGAGCAAAAGATTAATGTGCTGTAGAAACATCAAGCCTGTAATGATAGGTGGACTTCCTGAGGAGAGCCGCATGTGAATTATTACAGTCTGCTATAAACAGAAGGGTCCAGCAGATAAGCAGTAAATGGTGCACTGACTGCTACTTTCATTATATACAAGTATATATAAGTATGACCCCTGGTTAGCTAGCTAGTGACCATCTTGCTGTAGATTGACAAGTCAATCACCAGAAAAGCTTGCTTTTAAGCTCCGGTTCCAACTTTTTCTTCGCTGTTATCACTTGTTTGTCGATTCGATGCAGCCCATCATTGGGTGCAAACTCTACATCTGGTTCAACCTTTCATGAAAATGTACTCTTCAGTCAGTCAGTGTAGGATATGTGCAGCCATGCTTGCACATCCTTGTACGTTGCTGGGGCTGTCACGTTGCTGCCACGACTGCTGAGGTGAAGACTAGAAATTAAGAAATGATGAACTAAAAAAAAAACAATTAATAATAAGTAGGACTCTCCATAAAGTGTATGCACTGTCGCCAAGCATTTATGCCATAGAGCCGTTCACCATGACCCTCTCCCTCAAGATGCGTCGCACACAGCTTGAAACCGAGCTGAAGCTAAATCTCAATGTCTGCTGATTGGAAGTCTGCACATAAGCGTGCAGAATAGATTTAGCCTCAAACGTGGCGCTACACCTAGAAGGTTTTTACTTTACCTACTCTTATGACTGGATGCGCCTGTTGCAGGTGCAACCAGAAGATGTTAGCATGCACGCTGGAACAACTACGTAAATGGGTTGCTTTCAACATTGATGCACAATTTTTAGCTAAAGCAACCAATTCAGAAACTGACAGATTATATTAGATATTATTGTAATGCTTTTACTGTGTATATCAACTATGGTATGGTTGGACCGATGGAAATGTGTGCTATTCTGGGATGCATCGGTGTGGGGTTGTGTAATTTGACTTGTATATTGCCAACATGAATGAAGTAGGATACAAGAAAAGCAGTTTTAGCTGCTTGGAAACTCAATGCACTCACGTGATGATGAGCACATGAGTACTTTGCTTATAATATTGTTGCATCTCGCAACTGTTGACATTAAATAGAACAGATAACCAATTGTGGATTTGGAAATCATGCTTAAAAATCCCTCAGTCTTGTTCTTTAGTCTGCACTAAAGAGGTAAACGCATCACATGAATGTCTGCAGACAAAAGGGAAGACTGATGCGTCTTTAGCTATCAGTGAATTCTGTACGCTACCGGTTTAAGCAGGAGTAACTCAGCTTTCAAATCCTCTTACTTCTGGATCATGGACTGCCACTCGCCCTCGCGCTCTCCGATTGGGAAGCGGTCGATCTGGGCTTGGATCTTTGTCCTCCATTCCCGCATGTAGTCCTCGATGTCAAACACAAACGGGTGCTGGCCGAAGTTGGCGTCGACCACCTCCCCTGGAGTTTGAAGGCCCACGGTCGGGTACAAGTTGGGCTGCGGCGGAGGACAGATAAGAGAGTCGTGAATAAAGAAGACAGACGAAAGTTTGGAATGTAATCTGGACATTAAATCAAAACAGGAAAGTAATGAGAGGAAAAAAACAAAACAACAAAAAAATACAGGAAAACGGAAAAACTCTCAGGAAATAAGCTTTTGTCTGCAATTACGCCTTCAAATTTATTTTATTATCTGGAAAGGTTTATAATATAGAACTGTGATAGAAGGTTTTATCCAGCTGTTTGTTTCTGGGATATGTATGCGTTAATTTCTTGTTACTGGTAACAGCCGCACTGAGGTTTGTCCATGAGGACATCGGTGCAGACAGGAAGAGGAGATGAATATAAACATGAGGTAAACCTACTAATCTAAATACGCTGTGATTTGATCTGGTGACAGACCAGAGACATTCACTAGTATGTCCGTGTTGTGCTTGGTTTGGTACGAGCGTCCTGAGAGTGATCTCCATAACATAAGGCACAGCATTAGACTTAAAAAGAAATAGGAGCGGTCTTAAAATAAAGGAGGCTGATATTTCAGGGTAAAACAACTTAATTAAAATTAGCCAGAATCAGGCTCTGCCCCCGTTTGAGCAGCAGTACAAGGCTGGGTGTACGTCTGTGAGACTCGGCTTTGTCATGGTCCAATAACCACAAAGGTCAGCTGTGCCGAGGTGACGCACTTCACTGCACAACTCTGGAGGAACATGAATGTCTGGCTCACAGCCAGGTCTGTTATGCTGCTCAATGGATTATTGTTGTGGCTAAGACTCTTATTTTCTCCTCCCCCCGGCTGGCCCCAGTTTTTTTTTTTTTTTTATTTGCCACCGGGAAAGAAAAGCAGGAGTGGGAAGGAAAACACGCAAATTAACAACAACAACAACAATGCGGCCGATACATGCCTGAATCCAACTGGAATTCATGTCCAGTATGACAAAAACAGATGAGCTTACTGGTCCGGGACGGATGAAAGGAATGTTTTGTTCAGACCACACAAACAATATTCTCAGAAAGAGTGTGGTCAGTACACATCCTTGGCCCCTAAGAGGCGACAGAAACAAGGTGCAAACGTGACGAGGCAAACCTGTTAGCAAACAGCTGGAATTAGCGGGCGGAGAGAAACATTAGCATTAGAGACGTGTTCTGTTGGACATTCCTTAGAGCTCAGTTTTTGTTCTCCGGCAAGCACCTACAAAATTACCTGACTCTTTGAATGCTAAATATGAATGCTTTATTTAAGCTTTGCCATATTCTATTAATAAATCGGGATAAATGAATCTGTAGTGCTCTATTTTTTTCTGGACTTGTGAATAATCTTTCATTCTTACAGTCAAAGATATAGATATAGTCAAAGAAACCAAATTACAAACGAGAGGAGACACAAAAATAAAGTTAAAGGGTAAAGAAAAGCTGGAGCTGGACACATTATTATATCCGCTCTATTAATAGTTCATGTACAATGTATAACTCCATCACTGTACGTTGAAAATAACCTCCCAAGAAACTTTCCAGCCTCCGATCCATTCTGTGCGATGTAAACATTTAGACTACAGAGGACAGGCTGAAGAAAATGAAACGTTTCATTCCTGTAAACAGCCTTGCGTCCTGACGTCCTGATTAATTATGGAAACTAAACCTGTTCCTTTACAACAAGAGTGGTGAGCAAGTGTGAACACTTACTGGTAGGTCTGTGAAGGCGATACCTGCAGAGGAAAAGAGACAGAGTCAGTTTGAATAACTAGAAATGATTTCTACTACTGGTTACCCGCATGTTTCTGCAGTAACGTGGTTTTATATGCGTCATGTAAGCTGGTTTATTCTGTAAGGGAGTTAAAATATTGCTTGACGCTAGCAGAGAGGACCCTTGTCTTTGTCTGTGCTTGGAGACTTGAAAGAGGGAGAGCTCTGCTTTTAAGTCTGCTTTCAGCTCTTTGTAGTTTTGTAGCTTCTCTGGTTTGGAGTCGAGCTTGACTCTACCGTTTGCAGCTTCAGATGTCATCTTTATTTTTACACTTACAACTAAACCTTACCTGCAGCCGCTGCTTTCCTCTGGCAAACAGGCAGAATGTTTTTATTATGAAGGAGGTAAAATAAAAGCAGCATGTTTATATACTGTAGTTAGCATCAGTCGTGGCACTGTGGCCTGATCAACCTGATATGAACATATTCTTCAGCATGTGGTCAATGTTCAGGTTTAAATGCTGCAATTATGATGACGATGAAGATACAAACACAGACGGACTCTTATGCATCATCAAGGTGTATAAATTTACTTTGCTGTGACATACTCCCAATGTCACACAGCAAAGCCCTTAAAGGCTTTATGCAGCTGTCTAGCTGTTAGCCGTCAGTCTACGATCACTTAAGGATCTTTTAGAGTACCGTGGGACCTAGACGACACAACATTCGCACATAACCCACACCAGTGCGAGACATTAACCCCAAACACTAGTCAGCGCTGTGTATTTTCTGCCATTAAGGTTAATTTTTGTTTCTACTTCCTGCTTAAACTTTCAACAATGACATCCAAATGTTTGCATCTCTGAACCTCCTCAGTTTCCTTTCCAACCTTTCCTCGATTTGTTCCATCTCTATTGATCCAAAAAATCACTTAGAAAATTGGAGCTTGAGAAGCAGAAGTCTAAACCGTACGCATCATCTGAGCGCGGTGGAGTTGACTCGTTGCACAGCCATCCCCTGGGTTCTGACTGTGTGGCTCCTTACCTAGGCTGTGACCATTTTTTGTGTAGAAGCAGGTGTTGTTGATGAGGTTAACGCAGCAGCCAATCACGTCGCCCGTTGTAAACGTAGGTCCGTAGGGTTGCCCAGTGCCGGACGAGCAAAAGGAGTGGCCGTCGTCTCCGTGGTAACCATACGAGTGCTTGTCCCAACCTGAGGGGATCGAATTGACGAAGCGTCAGCATGTACGCAGTGACATAAACACAGCAGCAGCCCACTGCAGGGGTTCAATGCCTTGCTCAACGACACAGAACCAGGGAAATGAGTCTTGTCATCACAGCAGCAGAAGAACAAAGGTTATTGAGTTATATCAGAAAGTTGAATACACTGCCAGGATTTGTAGATTTTGGGTGGTTTATTTAGGGGGGTAATGGGGGTTATTGTCTAATCTTGGTCTCGCTGGTGAGAGGAGAATCAACGCAGCCTCTACTGCAGCACAAATGGCCTCAGGGTAGGGTTGTACCGATCCGATCACGTGACTCGGAAATCGGGGCCGATCACGCAACTGAAGACTCGATCGGGACTCGGACGTTACGACCCGATCAGAGATCGGTTTTATATATATTTATTTAGTCATTATTTGTATTAGATTGTTGATATATGGGCTATTGGTGATTCAAAAAAATAAAAAATAAAATGAGTATTTACTACCACCGTTTACGGCATGCGCATGTGCAGAAGACCAGCATGCTAGTTTGTTTTGAAGCGGAGTGGCGAGTTGTGGCGCACCATGTCTGCTGTGTGGAAGTATTTTAAAGTATGTGAGGAGAACGATGCAGTCGCAAACTGTCAAATTTGCAAAGTTGGAATATCGAGGGGTGGTAAGGACAAAGCGTCGTTTAATACCACAAACTTAATTCGGCACTTAAAAAACAAACACAGACTATCGGATCGGGACTCGGTATCGGCAGATACTCAAAAGTCAAAGGACTCGGACTCGGATCGGGGGCAAAAAACCCTGATCGGAGCATCCCTACCTCAGGGTTTGTTTTAACGTTTGAAACCAAGTGGCAGGATCCCCTGAGTTACTGCTGAGCAGCAGTTAATCCTGTCGTTGCCGCATTCATCACTACAAGACAGCACTCAACTCTGCAGCAGCCTGGCCTCGGTCATTTACAATTAGCCAATTTTCATTAGCATCTAGCCGTCAGCTGGGACTTGGCAGCTTGCTCCGGGCCCCCTGTTATCTTTGTGAGAAGGGACAGGAGCTCCTGGGTGGGCCCGGTTCTCAAACTGGTGAAGGGGTGCCAGGGCTCCTGTTAGTCCTGATAACCTCAGTGGAGCTCAGGGGTGACGTCTTAGCGGCAAAGACACAGTAACAAACTACACTGTGGAGCAAATATTCCACTATTTGTTGGTTTAGCAGGTATTCAGTTTCCAGCAGGAGGTTTGCAGGTAAAATTAAAATAAATTCACATGTCTACTTACCAGGGAGTCTGTTCATGTTTACCCCCTGAGCTGAGAGGCCGATACCCATGTACCTGAGGGACAGACAGACAAACGTTTACTGACATGCTGAGAGACATTCTAGTCACCAAGCCCTTCATTTCATTGTTTGGGGGGAGTTGGGGGGGGGGGGGGGGGGTGGGGGTACATGCACCTCTTCACAGCCTAGAAAAAAACTGGTATGGGCTTAATCTGGTAAACACACACTAGAACAGCTACTGTAAGACACCCGGTTTGTGATTTGACTGATCTGAGTATTTGTTCTTCATCTGGAAATACCTTCAGAAACATAGAAGCAGTCTGAATCAACCTTATCTTGTCCGAGTATAGACGGAGCTTTAACCTCCAAGAACAGCTGAGGTACGCAATCATTTATGCACAGATCAACCTCAACAATAAAACCACCAACTTGTGATGCAAATGAGTAACTCATGAAATGTTCCACTGGTGAATCTGGGTCCTGGCATATATGCACAACCTCAGCACTATTTCAAACCAGGTACAACCATGTTGCAACAGAAAGGGGGTGTTCCTTGAACCTTGGTGTTATACGTTCCAGCATGAACTTTCTTTAGCAGTCGGATCTACAGTAGCTCATCTATGGGTTTGGACCACATGGGCCAGCCTTCACTCTTCACATGCACCAATGAGCTTTGTTTACCCATGACCCTTCTTCCTTCCTTGGACCACTTCTGAAAGCTACCAACCGCTGCAGACCAGGAACACCACACAAGGACAGCAGTCGTCCAGACATCACGATTTAACCTTAGTCAAAGTCGCTCTAATCCTTCCTCTTGTCCATTTTTCCTACTTTAAACATCAGCTTTGAGGACAAAATGTTCACTTGCTGCCTAATAAATCCCATCCACTGACAGGAGCCATTATAACCAGACAATCAGTGTTATTCACTTCACCAGACCAGTGGGTCTTGACGTTATGATAACTGGAAGAATAAGGACTCATCTCTGCATGAGATTTATATAAATATATAAAAAAAAAAATCACCCAATTGTAGAAGAAATGAAAGCTGCAGTGACGCATGACTTTATTGCTTAAAACGTTAAACAGATTCATTTTGAATAAACACCCATGATGTTTTACAGTTTGGAGCTGTGAATAGTTTAATAACTAACCAAATCAAAAGCAAACATGCAACTACAGTTAAGAGTCAGGAAATGTAAATCCAGATTAAGCGAGTCAGTTGTTTAGACTTTACACTTTCAGCCTCTCCATTACGAGTTTTTCATCTCACATTAGCATCTTTTTAGCTGTGAGATTAGAGGACTTTTACATCTGTATCTGTAATCTGTCAATTTCCCTGCAGGAACCTCCCAAAGGCATCAATAAAGTGGTCTTTCCATCTAACACAATTTAAAATGAATACCTTTGCTAGCGAAAAGCTAAGGATTGTGCTTTAACGTGGCCAAATGTGCTCTCATTTGAATGGCATCATCTTTACATGTTGACATGTTTGTATTCAAATACGTACTTTGTAACAATTTGCATGCTAATGCTAATGTGCACAGCTAGCATGCTCATGTTCAGAATTTCCATATAACGGGTTGGCATATGCAAATGACGTAGCAAATAAAATTTTAAAGAAAAATATTAGGCTATCAGAACGTCAACGTGTAGCATGCTAATGCTAACTAAGCTTTACAGGAATGAAGTTTTAGACCAAAGTGTTGGATAAACCGTTCAATTAAAGCACCCAATGTGGCTGAAAGTAATGTACATTTTTGGCAATGTTTCCCATCGCTCTGTGTCCTTACCCATCTCGGCCTTTACTGATGATCTTCACCTCAAAGTAGTAGACCCCGCAGGCGGCTGGGATGGGGTGGGTGGCCCGTACAGACGCTGCATCTTTAGGGGTTTTGCCGTGACCTTGAGTTTGGGGTGAAACAAGAACGGTGTGGTTGTTAGACACAATGATGGATTATAATATTACTGCTGACCCTTAGGTTTCATCTAAAATCTAAACACACTTAAGAGCCGTATGTGGATTTATTAGCATGAGTGGCTTTGGAGAGGATAAAGCCAGATCGAGTACGCTTCACAGGGAGATATCAGTGTAAAAGTATTTTACCAAACAGGAACAGTGACCATGCCAACCTGTGATTTGCCTACACTGAAACAATGCCATATCAAGTAAATAGATAAGTCAAATTTAATCAGAACAAAGGTGGGGCCACTGCAGAGAAAAGATTACACAACATCACCTAATGTTGCCAAAAAGTTTCATTTGAACACACCGCCAAGACCAAAACCTACAACCAGTTTGGTACCTGAAAGACCAGGAAACAGGAAGAGCTACTATTCAGTGGGAGGCTATGCTAACATTAGCTCAAGGCGCTACAGCATCCTTAGTGGTCATATATCTGAAATGTTTACACTCTAAATGTCATTTGAATATGAGACATATGATGTTTACTGTGGAGTTGGCAAACAACAGCCTCTACGTGTGTTCGGACTGGAGATTCATTTACATTTAAGGTTCACTACTTAAAATGCTAGGGCCATATTGGTCAAACAATAGAGTGAAAAGCTTTTCTTATCTGAAAGGCCGTTGAAATCGTCGCTGGTTACCCTTCATGAGCAAGATGGACCATCTCACATGCAGGTTTAATAAGTAATCTGGATTATTTTACTTTACAATACCTAGAACCTCAATCAAATATGGAAAATGGATGGATGCAAATAGAATAAAACAGAACGTCTCTCCTCCATTTTATATTTGTTCTTTAAAAACATGGTTGCCAGGTGGGTACACCTGGGTATAAAGGTGAGCAGAATTATAATTAAAATGTCGTCCACAAAGCCCGTATTAAAAACAAATACCAGAGAACTATTATTTTCATTTTTATTTCGAATGTTACCGTTTAATATTTCAGAAACAGTTGCCTAGCCTAAAGATGTTCAACTTAACAAAGAAACACTGTGAACCCAGAATTAGCGTGGCATGGCATTTTAACCCTGGTGACCAATATAACATGTGGTCAGACACAGGATGTGACCGACTGATGGAGTCATCATTAATTATGTTGATTAAAAAACAAGACATAGCAGAACACTGTCATTATTATTTAATGTAATATTTGATGATCACTTGGAATAACCAAGTACTTTTGGGATATCCTGAGTAATTTTGATACTTACACTTCTCCATGTAAGGAGTCCGTTCTCCATATGTGGAGTAGTAATACTGAATGACTGAATAAAGAAATGTTTATCAAATTCTCAGATGGCTTTGAAGAACCAACTTCACCAGATTACCATCACCAGGCCCAGCTGCTGCTGCTGCTGGACCAGTCAGTTGATCTTGGATGCACTGAGCATACCTAGAGATAATTATTTTATCATACAAACGCTGCAAAATACAACCCTGATTTAGTTATTGGAGCACTATTTCTGTTCACAGTAGGGTATTAATCTGCAATTATATTTCTCCATTAATCCAAAACCTAAATGTGGATAAACGCCTGCACAACTTGATATTTCCCTGGAAATTACAGAGACAAGGATAAAAATATTTGTATTTAAGGATCTGGAACAAACCACGGCTATGGCACGAGTTTAACTAAAATGGCCTGCCAGCAATTAGCCAGAACCAACTGTGTCAGTCAGTGTCTGGCCTGGGGGTGGTTAGCAAAGGCTAACCTAACCGGCTGATAAAGACGCAGCCAGAATTGATTTAATCAGTTTCTTCCTGAAGATGACGGAGGCAACCAGCAACTCAGTTTCAAGCATTTTGGCTTAAAAATGGGATTATCAAAACAGTGGTTAATTAATAGACCAATCATTTTAGGCCTAATCCTTGTGGCTGTGTTATCAAATGTCTGGCAGGCACACAAGAGATATTAAAAAGTGAAAAGACATGGGAAGTGTGTTTTAGATAAAACATTTATCAATTGCAGGCATTAAGGCAATCCCTTATTTTTGTCAATGTGATTCAGATTGCACCCAAAGAGGACCAAAATACTAAGACATGCTAAGACATCAGACATGTCTTTTTTTTCCCTCCAGATTCAGTAACACTTTATTTTAAAAAAAGTGCTTTAACTCCCTGGAGATGGTTCATGTAAAAGTTTCCCCATGTTTGAACAATGAAGTTACTAAGCCATGTATACCTGCTGCAAAAGATTCAGGTGCATTCGTTGCACAAAGGCAGAACATTCTAGCTGCAACAAGGAAGAGAGCGTGTGTGCAGAGGGCCAGACAGACCCAGAATAGTAGAACACACCCAGGAAGCACAGTTACACCTTCTTCTTCTTCTTTTTTTTTCTTCTCTTACAGTAGCCCTTTTTCTTGTAGGCCTGCACCAAAACCCCTCTTGATAGCTTAGCAAAGCAACTAGTCCAACCTGAATGTCAGGCAAGACACTTGATATTAAACCTTCAGCAGCAAAGAGCAACCTCTACCAGCACTGTCATCAACTGCTACTTCACTGGAAGCCCAACAATTCCGAGTAGCTCAGGCTATCCCTGATATTTGACCCTAGTCCCGGTCATTTAATTACCTAATAATGCTACGTTAGCCTAGCAAAAGGCTTGTCTAGCCCTAATCCATTTTGGCTAACGTTGAACGGAACAACGCTGTGACACACTTTTAGCCTGAAAACGCTTGGATGTGATTGCTTTATGTAAAAAGAGCACATCTGCCATTACATGTGATATTTCAACAGACAGCCTGGCAGATCGGCCGCCATGGTGACAGTTCATGGGGCTGGCAAACTGGTTAACAGCGTAGCACTGAAGCTAACGAGCTAGTAGGTCAGTTTTGGCTGTGGTTACACCTCGCCAGCTGGTCGGGTTGCAAGATGTCCTCTTGTCTTGTTGTTGATGGGAGCTACTAGCCTAGCCTACTTTGTTTTTAGCAGCAACGGCAGCTGGCTTTGGTCCCCCGAGCTAAGTTAACGTTAGCCAACTCGGCAGCGTTAGCATTGGGAAACAAAGTGCCAAACTCAAAGAGTGCTGTTGTGTCATACCTTTGTAGTGGACGCGGAGGTTGTTTTGAGAGAGTCCGATGTAGCTGAACTTGTCCTTCGGGCTCCAGGATCGAGGAAGCGGAGTCTCGTTTTCATTAACGGCTGGATAGAGCCGTCGGAGTCGCTGGTTGAGCTCTTTTTCCTGCTCGTTCAGAGCCGAGTCTCCGTGGACAACAACCGACATCAGAAATCCACAGCCAGACGACTGTCCGGACATGGCTATGACACGAGTTTTAGTAAAATGGCTTGTCAGCAACAAGCCAGAGCCACTTGTGTCAGTCAGTGTCAAGTTTTAAAGGGGGGGTTAGCAAAGCTAGCTAGCTAGCAGGCTAAGCTAACTGGCTTTGCTGTTCGTGGAGAGGCAGCCAGAGCTGGTTAGCCGAGCAGCTAGCCTCGGCTAACGCGTTTAGCTTTGGCCAGCAAAGGCAAAGCGATCGCTGAAACGGCTCAGGTTGACATTCGCCGTCACAAAGCCACAGGCTGAGACACTAGAAAGGGGTTATATGCCGCACGGGATCCGAGGAAAGTAGTTAAAAGACAGGGGAGCAGGGCAGCGGTGGACGCAAAGTAACTACTAACGTTAGGCTAAACGTAACGCCAAAGTATAATGAGCTCGGCTAGCCTCGATCTTTTGTTTGTTGTCGGAGCGTTATCCGCGCATCTGATTGGCTGAGAGCAGCTCCACTCACTTCCTATAAGAATGTGAAGTAAACACACGGAGAGAGAAGATACTGAACATCTTCGGTGTGATTATGACAGCTTTAATTTTATTTGGAAATCTTTATACGGCCACCTGAAATTCATACACATAGAAAAACTTTATTATTCTTAAAACAGTATTTTTCTGGGTGTAACCTTAAACCTTAAAAGGCAATTAACCACCAAATTCACGTGCCAAATCGGTCCCCTTATGCAACGCACTTCAATAAATAAATAAATAAATAAATATTAATAGAATATGATTAAAGATTCAAGAATTCTTTATTGTCAATTTCCCAATACGTCTAAACTGACAAAATGTAAGGAATAAAGCAAAGGACAACAAAATAATATAGAAGAATAAACAAATAAATAAATATTTTATTTATTTATCTACTTTAAATTTAATGACCTTTGCCTTTTTTAAAACTTTGCATTTGTCTCACCATGTCTGGCCTGAAAAGTGGGGATTGGGGAGTAGGGTATTATAAATACTGGTTTAAATAGGAAGTAACACATATTTATATTTAAACTAGTATCAGGAGGTGTGAACAATATCTGTAGACGTTAAAGCTTAATCTAGATATTTCCTAATAATTTTATAAATGCTTACTTGTAGAACAGGAAAAAACAACATGACCTTTCTGTGAAAACACTGATCAGGCTAAACAAATTAGCAGGTTGGTAAAATATATGCACACTCACTAGGTGCACTAGTGGATGCATTCTAATATAACAGTCCTGCACTAAATTTCAGCTTCTTAAGGGTCGTGGTATGTTTGCAAACAGCATTTGTTTGGATAATTGGAGGCTGTGGTTTGTGGTACTATTGCAGCGTCTGCAAACGGCATTCTCCAAAATGTTCAGCCAGTTGAATTAACAACTTTCTGTGCACTCTTTCGACATACATTTTACATTATAACTGTCACGCAGGAGGATTTAGTGCAGGACTGTCTTATTAGAAAGTGTGTATATTCTGTATAGAGAGCCTCCAGAATTTGTTTTGTGTCGTCAGTTGTTTTGTTATCATTTGATTTAATATGAATTTATCCAACAAGATGTAGAGTAGATATATACGTATTTTATGTTGTGAACATGAAGTGTTTTTCTTTCTTTTTGTTTTTGCACAGTGCGCAGTATAATCAGAAAGGTGGTGGGGTGGATGTTGGGTGCAGAAGCTTTGACATTTTTGCAGCCCTTCATTAAAGATTGTAGTTTTCGTTTACGCACTGTTGTGAGTCAAGTGGCCGGTGACAGATTTAGTCTCAAACTATGATCTGGCTCTGACCTTTTGTTTGTGGGGTGAGTGGTTAAACTTCGTCCACAGTTTACTGAACAGATATGTGCCTGATGAAATTGTCCGTCTGATCAGATATATGTGTTTAAAAGCCAAGATGTCTCCACAGTTTGGAGTCTGCATGTTCTCCCTGTGTCTGCGTGGGTTCTCTCCAGGTTCTCCAGCTTCCTCCCACCGTCCAAAGACATGCTGGTTAGGTTCATTGGTGATTCCAGGGTGGAGCCTCTTGCCCAATGACAGCTGGGATAGCGACTCAAAAATAAATAAATGAATGTGTCTACCCCACGTGGAGCAAACATGCTCAGAAGGAATGGATTTATTCTGACCAGAGAGAAACCAGCACAGAGTTTACATGCTCATTAAGCTATTATCCACCACTCTGTGCTTTCAGGTGCTGCCTTTTCTCCATGTTGCAGAAGGTGGTTGGGATCATTTGGCATTGGGCCATTCTGGGCTGTTTGTAACAGAGTCTCTCTCCTCACTTTGTATCTTAATCTTTAACTTGTTAGGATTATTGCTTTTTCATCCACAGTAACTTTCTGTTTTTGTTCTACTCACCCTATAGCAGCCTCTCAGGGGTCTGGGTCCAAGGAGCAGTACCCCAAATTAGAAATTAACTGAACTAAAAAAAAAAAGTTTTGTTATGTTGTTGTTTCCAACAGCCATGATCAGAGTTATAAAATGAAGTACAGACAGAAGGAAAGGATTTCTTTTTGTTTTTTTCGCTCTGGCTTCCAGAGCCTGTGAACGTCCCTCACACCAACATGTGGGAATGTTCATTGCATCACTAAAAAGGAATCTGAAATGATGTTACGCTCCCTGTAGGGAAGCACTTGATTCAGATCAAGCCCTCTGGAAAACACCAACGGTTAAAGGGTCTGGGCTGTTTATCGTCAGCAAGACGTGTGCTTCAGAGGCAGAGCGAGGACAAAGTGTACCGGGAACAGCTCCTCTGTGTTTGTTTTATACCCAGCTCGGACGACCTGGAGGAGGACTTTAGCAGCATCATGACGGTGACAAAACAAATACACAAACAACATTTGAACCTATATGATAAGTTAATAATGCTGCAGCATGAAAATAAAAGAACTGAAACTGTAAGTTTGTTTAGATTCACCATAGATTCCTTCTCAAATGTCCTCTTGATTCTCTCATTAAAAAACGAACACAGTAAATGATTGATGCGTTGATGCTGACGTATAAGGAGCCACATTCCCTCAACAATCATCAGTCAATCATAATGTCTTTATTTACCTTCATTGCCAGAGATTATGGAGCAAATGTAAGCTTCCAGGGTTCAGTTCTAATCTGAGCTTTGGCTCTAAAGGAGAAGATAAACAACTAAATAATAACTTAACATGTTAGTGCTTTCACTGAGAAAGAGAGACTTTACAGCTCGTTCCAAAATATGGATCATCTCTCCAAGTCAGCAAACAGCTGTTCTTGGTTCTGATCCAACGGTAGGTAGAGATCTATTAGAGACAGCAGCTGTCAGCTTCTGCTGTGGAGGGTTGTGGGGGGGCTGGAGCCTGTCCCAGCTGTCATGAGAGGCTCCACCCTGGAATCACAAATGAACCTAACCAGCATGTCTTTGGACAGTGGGAGGAAGCTGGAGAACAAAGAGAGAACCCACAGGGAGAACATACAAACTACACACAGAAAGGAACCAGTTGGCCCAAATCGTACACGATGTTTAGAGTCTGATCAGTTGTTAAGGGCCCACAGATTATTTTAAAGCCACGTCTCACTGCGAGTTATCCGATCCAGACGTCTCCAGTTTATACACTACCAGGTAAGTGCTGTCTGACAGCACGGCAGATTCATTTGACTTTCAAATTCATTGGTGTAAACAGCCCCTGCAGGATTTGTTTTATCGTTTATCTAGCACAACAATCTGAGCCAAGGCGCACGTGATTCTCCCTGACACGTTCAGGCCTTCACTGCATGGATTTACACACTTATACTGTATATTTTTGTTAAAGCAAAGTTTGTGTTTTCAAAGTACAGTGACAAAAACATCCAACCAGCGACACTTCTGCAGAGAAAGGAGAGCCAGGGGGTTAGAGGGTCACAGCACCCTCTGCTGGTTCAGACTCAAACTGAACAACTGATATTCATTCATTCATTCATCTTCTGTACCTGCTTATTCCTATTAAGGGTCATGGGGGTCTGCTGGAGCCTATCCACGCTGTGATACTCCCTTATGTTGCATACAAATACAAAAAAAAAAACAACTCATAAAAGCATTCAGTACTACTTTTATTTCAAGATATAATTCCTGTAAATCCTGTCCATATTTGTGACACTCCCATTTAAAGGTAAAAAAACAACACTGATCTCCTTTTTTGATGCAAGAACTTTGGATTCTGTGATGTTTAGGTTCACACTGAGGAATTTAAGGCTGAGACACAATCTGAAAACAACTTTCCAAGAGCAATATTCTGCTTTGCATTTAGCAGATTAATCGGGAAGGATTTCCACCTAAAACAAAGTACAAATTAACATGTACAACAATGAGAATCTCCAAATTGTGAGGTCTATCGGTAATGAAAAGGAGCATATCCCTGCCACTGACGTAACTTCACACGGTTGGTTGCAGAGTAACTTCCCCATTAGTGAATTCTGGAGCTCTATTGTCAAGAACGTTCAAAGCAAACCGTCGCCTGTATATCTGGCCCCATTAGGGAGGCATGCAGTCCCAGATCTCGTGGCAGATACACTGGCAGAACCCGTAGACCATGATCAAGACAAGGCTGGCAGGAACCAGGCTCACCAGCAGCACCCCGACTGTTGTCCTCTGCATGATGAGCAGGTAGACCCCCATGGGCAGCGAGCTAAAGTACAACAGCCCCAGCAGCCACACCAGTGCCCGGGCCGAGGTCTGACACAGAAGTGCGGCGCAGTTCCACACCGTCCACCTCTGCGTGATGGACGCCATGGAGTCCTGACTGGACGAGTGGTAGTCCTGAGAGCCACGCGGCAGGCGGTGGAGGTCCTGGGTCGATGTAGAGGCTGGTGGAGGCTCCATGATAGTGATGACCACAAAGTTGGGGGAGCTCCGGATGGTGGAGTAGGCGGAGGAGGATAAGGTGGAAGGGGACATGACGGTGTTGCCACCCATCAGCGAGTTCAGGCGCCTGGGGCTGAGGAGCAGCTCGGTTGTGGCATCCTGCTGGAAGTGGAGGTTCCTCTGGTTCCTGCTTTGGAGGGCCAGCGCCGCCACCAGGTTGCAGTCCTCCGGCAGACTGCTCACGGCCTCCCCCGGCAGCCTGGTGACGTAGCGGCAGAACGGGCATACCAAAGCGTTTGGGGGCGACTCACCCAGATCCAGGATCTTGGCGAGGCATTTGGAGCACAGACGGTGGCAGCACTCCAGCACCTTGGGCCTGCGACTCCCTAAGTTGTACGCGCTGTAGCAGATCTTACACTCCAGTTCTTCAGTGCCCTGTGTGTCCGCGTGGCTACAACTGCCGCCTACACCATTCTCGGGGCTCTGCAGCTCCAGCATCATCCTACCCTCAAACTTTATCAACGGAAAAATCCGAACAGAAGCTCAGGTCCAGGCTCGGCGAGAGACGCAGCAAGTTTCCCATGGATGGAGGCGACAAAGATCCACTCCACTGAAGGTCTCGGGTTCATTGTGGCTGTCCAACAGGTTCCTGCACTGTGTGTGTGTGAGAGAGAGAAAGAGATTCAGGAGTGGATGTGGGAAGCCCCTCGCAAGTTCTGGCCTCTGGGGTTTGCCTGCCTCTGAGTAGTTGGGGTGACTGTGCATCGTTTGGGGCAAAAAAAAAAAAAAGCCTTTCATGGCCCGCTCATGAAAAAAGAGAGAGAGAGAGAAAGACACAAAAAGAAAGAGAGGGAGAAAGGGGAGAGGGAGGGAGAAATGAGAGAAAGAGAGAGAGAGATAACTGTTAACACAGCACACAGAGGCGAAAGGACAACAAAGCAGAGCCTGTACAAACCAGAGCTGGAATTTTCGAGTCTGATCTTTTGTTGCTCAGTGAAATTCAGTCCAATTAGTGGACACACACACACACACACGCACACATGCACACATGCACACACACACACACACGCACACATGCACACATGCACACAAACACACACATGCACACATGCACACAAAGAAAATACCGACAGCGTCAACGGCATTAGGGTGTACCTTGGAAAATATGAATGAGAGGCATTTGCATGACTTTTGTTTACTTGTGCATGTGTTTTTGTGTTTGCAAGTGCTCACAATAAATTAGTTTGCATTTGTGTTCGTGTGTTTGCCTTCTTTGGTTTTTTAATAAAAGTTTACAGCTGTCAAACTAAGCTAACCTAGCCTCACCGCTAACGTTTACTTTCGTTCATTTACTTTCTTATTTTGGCTGGTGCAACCCATCTCAGATGTGTACATTTTATGTTAAAGTCGTTGCACCGTAGACCTTTATTTCAATCATGTTAGCGTGTTCTATGTCAGCCCTGACAACAAAGCTGACTTTGACTTCATCTGCCCAACTTTTGGCTCCTGGAACCGACATCCTACGGCTGATTCATTAAGAACTGAGAGTCTGTTATCCTTTAAAAAACAGATAATCCAATTTGTCTCCAGAGCATCGCAGCGGGGCCAGTGTGTGTCAGAAACAGTGAGCTGGCTCGAGGTGAAGTGAAGCTGGAGCAGGAATAGTTATGGATCACAGCTTGGCAGTGAGCTCTGATCTCTATTCACGGCCAGAGCGGTGCAGGCGGCCGCTCAAAATGGGTCACGATCTCTTTGTAGTTCTTAATAAAGTTTCCTTCTGACCCTGTCGAGTGCAGAAATAGGCTCACTCTGCTCTAACTCTTACCTTGTCACCTAGATATTATTCTTAATTCTTGAAATAATAATTAAAAAACAAATCACAACAATCTCTAATTAAAAGTTTAATTTTTTGGTCTCTGTTCTTGCCGAGGTACATTTTATACCACAAACTGAACTGAATCTGGAAATCTGGCGCATGTGAAATGACAAGTTTGTCACAAAACTCGTGCATACTCTGGAACATACATGAATCCTTATAGAGAGTGAGGCTGATCAGCCAACCACTGGTCCCTACTGGCCATTTGTAGAAAGTTAGTTTGCTGCTACGACCTACATTAGATATCAAAAACCCTTTATCAGCTCAGTCAGCTAATGTTTACGCTAATTACAGGTTAAAGTTCATATAGTGATCCCAACTAATTACTCCCAATCAATAAAGTATTAAAATCCCAGTTAATGGAGCCAAGAAACCAACTTTTTTCATTCGTTCTTTACTCTGATTTGTCTTTGAATGTGAGTCTTACTAATTCTAAACTGCAAAACATGCCAACAGTTACATATTCATCAATGAAATCAGGGTTGGATTGGATTACTACATTCTATTGTGAGAATTTAAAGCTGAGTAATTAACGTTCAACCACTAGGGGGCGAAAAAAACAATGATTTACCATCTGGTTTATAAACTTCACAGTTATTGTGCAATAGCAGTTCCTGCTTATTGTATAGCACCAACAAAAGCAAGGCAACACTGTCATTCTTTTAGACTCTAAAGTTTAGAGTCATAGTTGCTGACTGAACATCTTCTTCTTGGTTTCGTCACTGCTCTCTAACTGTGTCTGCTGGATAGAAACTACGAGGCAAAAATGGTATAAGGAGTGACGAAAAAGCAACATAATCTGGTTTAATTTGATTATGAGATGGTTCATTTGGTACAAAACCTTCTAATGTTACATTCCTGCACTGAATGCTGTCTTCATTAAGGTTCTGGTTATTCAGTATTTGTGTCAAATGTTGATGTGTTCCTATTATTTAGGCATTTTAGTCAGTGGGCAAGGCTTAACAGCTTAAAGACTGAAAAAAAGGTGTTTAGTTCAGTCCAGTTTAAAAGCATATTCTCCAAAAATACAAATGTTTCCCTTTGTTTTATTGCAAACAAGTTCGTTATGAAAATTTTTACATTTAATAACCTGCACTATTACAAAACATGTATCGAACAACCAGACATTTCTTGAGTATAATTTCTGATTAGTTGTGCGTTATGTACACAAATCTTACTAAACTCTGGCTGAGCCCTTGGAATAATGTTTATTAGAAAAAAAATGCAGTTAATGTCTTCAGTGTAATTTAACAATTTCACCCCACGGGCCAGACTAGAGACTCTGGCGGGCTGCTTTTGGCCTGCGGGCCCTATGTTTTACACTTGTGCTCTAAAATGACTTGAATTACCACCTTTCTGACCTTTTTTTGAAGTTCAGCTAAAAGCAAAATCATGCCATTCATTCATTTTCTGTAACAGCTTGTCACCCAGAAGGTCACGGGGGGCTGGAACATGCAAACCTAAAAAGGATTAGAACCCACAACCTTCTTGCTCTGACTCATCAGTGCTAACCACCACACCACTGTACCCACCCCAGAAAATGATTTCCTGTTAGCATACTCCATTCCCTGGCCCCCCTTTACCAGAACCCTAACCTAACCATGACCTTTACCCCAAAACCCAGTCTTGATCATCAACAGGTTTTAACCCAGAATAAATGTCCCCACAAGGACAACGTGGCCCCACGACCCGAGTAGTCCGTGAAGAACTGGGCCCCACAACATGATAAAAACAGGAAAACACACACCTGACGTCATGGACCTGAACCACAACAACAGCAGCAGCTGAAGACAGGGCCAGACAGGAAGCGAGGTGAGTCTGCTTTTCAAAATAAAGTGAGAAAACGTAAAAAGTAAACAAATACAGCAGTCTTGAATATTCCTGATATACAAGAATACCTCTGAGCTAACCTTGGTTAGAGGTTTAATACATCGAAATAAATAAATAAATAATTTATTATTTTAAAATGGAAAATGCCTGAAAAAGTTTGTAAGCACATTTTTGACATATTTGTACTAATACATATATAATAATGTGTTATTAAAAAAAGTTAGAACAAGATTTTAACAATTAATTAATATTAATATATTTTCTAATGGGCTTTTCTGCATAATGTGCAAGTGCAATGTGCACTTTTGGTAATTTACAAGTAGATTTTAAAGCTAATATTTTTAGTTACACTTTTACTTCAGTACAATATTCCTCCACGCTTTTGCTGAATTAGAGCCTAAAAGTGACATTTATTCTGAAAAACCCATCACCGGAAACGCTCCTGTAAACGCTGCCGTTAACTTGACACCGATCTCTGCCGGGGGAGCGGAGCGGCTGAGCTGAGGGATCCCAGTCGTTTTCCAATGCTGGGGAGCCGGGAAGCAGGTACCGCCGCCGGCGGCGGGGAGGAGGCGGCTGCCGGGCCGCCGAGCCTTGCGCACCGCGAGGAGGGGACGCGTCCAGGGAGTGCAGGGTGTCGCCTCACCGGCCTGGTCAACTGGAGGCAGAGACCTTGCAGGACTTCAGCCCTGTTTGCTGCAGCCAACACGGCGCTCTGGTAGGCATCATGACGCAGGGATATGAGAGCCTCATCCTGACTAACACTGAGCTCATGTTAATTAAAGCAAAATGAATTAGGACTCTGGATTAACCTCAAATATTAAACATAAATCTGACTTCATATTAGTTGTTTTTCAATGATTTTCACCATCCACATATTTACATTTATAATCTGTTACATTCACTGTGCAGTTTTTATTGAAAATTTGGTTCCTTTTATTTTTAACAGCAATCCTTAAAACACTGCTGCACATAAAGTGGTGAATTCACACTCAATTGTATTTAATTGACAATGATCTGGGTCATTTTAAGCTGTATTTTGTACATTTTTCAATCTTTTTTATGTTGGAGAATATCCTCCTCCTCCTCCCAACATGTACTAATAAATACATACATTTATTCAGTTGACATCCTAGTGTTATTTCTACAGGAGAGTAAATGTAACAGCAGCAGCAGGAATATCATCTATAAAATATTCAAATGTTCATTTATTTATTTGTCTGTTGTGGTTTGTTAATCTGCGTTGCCTTTAGTTTCTCATCTTCCTTTTGCACACTTTCAAATTACGCTACAAACTCGCTAATATAAAAACCACCAAGACAAAATACATGGACTAAATAACTGATTGTTTTACTGCACTGCAAGGGGATGAGTAAAATCTCTAAATCCGTGAGTCATGTCATTTATATAGATAGATGAATTCTAGATCGACCAGTAGCCAACCCCAGCATGGGCCCCATCAGACAATATGACCTCCCTGAGAGCTTTAGCAGGAGCAGCCTATTACCGACCCAGTTAGTCAATGCATTACTTAATTCTGTGCAGTTATTAGTCGTTTAAATGTTTAAGATATACTTAATGCAAAGTGCATCACTGGTGGAGAAACAGAAAAGAAGCGGACCCATGTAGCAGCCTTGTGGTACACCACAGTTGAATTGAAAAAAGGTTATTATTATTTATTTTATTTTTTTTGCAGGCTTGTGGCCTTCAGCTCTCTTCGAGCCTACAGCTTCGTGGCCTTCCTGCTGGCTCTACTGGTCGTCACGGTGACCGCCAAAGACGTAATCCAGTCCAGATCTGCAGGTGACACCCAAACATCCTCCAGTTCTACAACAGTGCAGCAGTTTTAATGGCATCATCTGTTTCCTTCACAGTGATGCAGAATTATTTCCAAGTCCAGCCCAACACGTCAAATATGAGTCACTGAATTATTAATCAACACAATTAGTTAAATTATTGATTAGACAACTGGAAAGAAATTAATGAGAAGCAACTTTCGTAATCAGTTAGTCCTTTAAGTCTGTTTTCAAACAAAAAAGTCAAACGTTATTTAGCTCCAGCTTCTGAAATAAGATCATTACAACAGCAGACTCTAAACAGCTTGCTTCTTCGTTTCGTTGTCAACAAATTAAAATCCATGGTGTTCAGATAATGACTACGCTGCTGTTACTATCCATCGCTGCATAAAACCCCACCCAAACAGTTTGATTGGCTTGGTAGATCTTTGCCTGGGCATGAACAGTTCCCAGCGGAGAGACTCCAGAACAACTTTCCGTCAGAAAAGATGTGTTTGGCGGGAAAGTCTTTCTGACTTATACAATCTTTCAATCACTTATGTGCACTAATAAATGCAAACTTATGACTGTTAGATTTGAAAAACAAGTCTTACTCTTACAGCTGTTAATTGTGAGCATTGTGAACTCTTTGAGTCAGTGATGATGAGTAACAGATTTCTTTTGTCCACAGGAGCTCACTTATGGCGCAGCATGACGTCAAGGTAGGACACTGGAGGGAGTGGGATGTGTTTGGTCTTCTTATTGGTTGAGTTACAAGTTAGCTGTTTTCAGGTTAGCAAACTTAGTTGGCTTAGTGTGAAGAATCTCTGACCCATAACCATAACTTTTAAACATTTAAAGCTTAGAGAGCTTGGTGCTTCTCTGTTGATTTGAAATGTATCCGACAGACTGACAAATACATGAACCCCTTGATCCAAACAGCGTTGGCCCTGATTTAAGATGATCAGCTTAAAATGTTGATATCACATGGACGAAAGTCTAACTGGATGAATGTGACTCCTGAATTTGATTTTATGTCCCACTCTGTTGTGGGACTACAGAAACTGTGTCCCCTTGCATCCGGACAAGGCCGACGATTGACATTTGACCGAATATATCCCAAAAAACTAAACTGAAACGAGGCGAACTGGACTTGTTGGGTTTCTTATAGACATTTCATAAAAGAAGCTTTATCAGTTTTAAAAGACCGTTGAGGAGTTGGGGTTTAAATAGGAACATCTGTGGGTGTTTACCGCTTGAAACTCACGTGATTAGCGTCTGTTAACAACCAGTTACTCACAAGTAATTGGAGGAATCTGTTTTGATCTTGTTTTCTTTCCCCAACGAATTGCACGCTCATGAATGGTACATAAAGACTAAGAATTGCATGAAACGTCTTGAAGAAACTTTACAAGTCCAGCTGCCTTTGTTTCAGTTAAATGTTTTTTAGCTATACCATGACCTGAATGACTGTTTTGACGGATTATACTTATATTTATTTTTGTACATCATTTCTCTTCTGATTGTTACTCCCCTCTGCACCTCCACTAGCTATGCAAGTGTCTTTGGCTTGTGCTCACCTTAACCAGCTACACCTGAGGAGTCTGAATAAAGGGCCTTGAAGAGGCCTAAGGGAGACACGGTTCAGCTGCAGAATGTCACCATGTCTCACCTGTGGTCTTTTTGTTTTCTTTTTAATTAAATAAACTTTTGGTTTTTGCAACTGAACTGTAACTGAATCTGAATTTAGAAGAAGATAGAGTATGAGGTGGAGATATGTAGCAAAGAGGTTTATGGGGATTGATATTTACTCTTGGAGCCTCTAGTGGACCTTTTAAGAATTGCAGGTTATCTTTGTTCTCTTAGAGGTTGCAGCTTTGTTTTTGGTCTAACCCGACAGGACCCTGTGAAAATCTCAAATCCGAATAATGATATATGTCTACAGTTAAAGGGAAGGGAAATCAACCTATTAAGACATCCACAGGTGCATTTTAGTATTTCAGCTTTGATGAGTTCAGCCTTCAGATGCAGTTTTGTGCATCTAAACGGCTGCTTCCACGTGGTAACATGCATTGAGACATCTGGAAGTATCCATTTACATCTGAATCTGGTATAAAAACAAACCTTCTCACAAGCAAATCACATCTGCAGTGAAGAAAAACAAGCACAACTTTAAACAAATCCACCCTGGAAATAAAACTGCATATCAGTGAACTTAATGGATTTCTTTGAATGACGTTGTCTTATAGACTCTAAACTTACCTTGCACAGTCTTCATGAAAGTTTCCTGTCAAACTGAACGCACAGATGAGTTGAACAGAGGATCTTACTGTTCAACCCAAATGCGGGTTTATTGGTCACATCTGACTGTCTAATCTAATCTAATCCCACCACTAATGTCTGTGTCAAATCAGGACTTAAACTTTGCAGACTCTGCAGTATAGCTGTGTCAAAGTGCTGAGGCTAAGACCATCAGTAAGATATTTCAAAACGTTGATGCATAATTCTTCTTCAACATCACATACAAAACCTGCTCAGCCTCTTAGCACTTCAGAAATCTGTCTAATTTTCACTTCAATCTGGAAATAATCTTATAGTTTGAAGATATATGACTTATATAAACAGTGAAGAAATATTTCATATTCTGCTCGATTTCTAGCTCAGACTGGTGGCAGTGATCACGTCAAAGCTCAGATTTCCTTCCGCTGACACTCAGGTGGGTTTGATCAACTTGGCAGAAGCTCGTTAAATCTGTCTGCAGCCACTGATCAGCCAGAAGCTCCCAGCAGAACCTTTGCAGACTGTGTGAAACATCACAACTAGAGAAACTAGAGAAAGAGTCAGAAGAACTTTTTCAGCATCAAATCATGGAGACTGAAGGTTTCTAAGGCAGCAGAGTACGGAGCTCTTTGAGGAAACTGGATCCATACATCAAGATTTGTTCACTGACAGACCCAGATCCAGGATGGACTCCATGAAGACAGACTTCAGTAGAATTGAGTAGCGTCTCCAAAACACTTTTCAATGGGGAAACCAGCACAAACATGACCGAACAGTATTTCACAGTGGAGTGAATGGCGATGATGAATCCCAAAACAGAAGGGTGACAGGACAGAGAATGAAACTACAGTGGGTCAAAGCCATGAGTTGGACACCTGCAGGGAAGGGACTCCACCCTGACCAAGGACAAGCAGCACCTCATTCTCCAGAGACCTGCTCCACCCTTTGGTTTACATCTTTGTGGAGAAGGATTCATTCTGTAGCAGGAGAATGAGTTCAAACAGATCACAATGGAGAAGGAGACCACAAACAAAAAAGGACCAAGGAGTGTTCACTTCCATAGCGTTGCCTCCACATCTGCATGCTCTCTGCTTGGTGCAAACCATTTAACATATCCTCACTCTTTCTTTAACTCCACTTTATAACACTTTCTAGTTTCTAATTAGTCATGACCCATTTGGCTGACTCAGTTTGTTGTTGGCAGTGTTGGAGGAGTCATACTGGTGCCCTTGTTCACACGCCCAGCCTCGTTTTTAAAGCCGTTGTGTGATGGGTGGTGTTCCGTTACTCAATGCTGGGTGGGATTCGGCAGAGGTGACGGGGATTTGTGGGCGCCAGGCTGGACGCAACACATCTGAGTTATGTAACTGACAGTCGGTTGGGTCTTGGTCAGGGGCGATTCAAACAGAGGAGTCGCAGGAAAAAGAGATTTATATCAACATATATGTTTTGTTATATTTTGACATTTTTGGAATTAGTTAATTTTCAGATTTTGTAGAAAAACATGTATTTTTTTAAAAAATAATTATTTTTTAAATCATTTGTTTAGTTTGTGCCATTTAAGGGAAAAGGAAATAAAAAAGTGTAAAAACATAAGCACAAAATATATGCCATTTTATCAAATAATTTATGAAGTATAAAAAAGTATTTATGTGCAGTAAATACACATATATGTTTAAACTACACACACACACATATATATATATAAATTACTTTCTTTATGTTCATCCCTCGTTTATTTTTGTACTCTCTTATTTTTTTTAATCTACAAAAACCATCACTGAGTTTAATCCTTCCAGTCAGAGCACATCCACCATTTCAATGGCTCTGTTGATCTTTAAAGTCTAAGGTGGACTGGACTTAAATGTCGATACAGTGGTGGGTGACATACACCAAAGGTCCCCAGGTCCCAAAGGTCCCTGTTCACATTCAGACATCATAGTTAGTGTTGCTTTGCTTTCCCAGTTTGCATATGAGACACTTCTAAGTATCTCTTTGGCACTTCTAAACTCTCTTTGACTCTTTGACATTTGGCCAGCAGAATGGGATTGTGTTGTGTTGTTGCCACCTGCTGTTGTCGATCGGAGGCATCTCGTGGGTAATCGTACATCGGGCTCATAGCAAGTCTCAGGCAAAGGCTTGCAGGAGATTAGCTGTTGACCCAAAATGCGAACTGACAGCTGCAGGGTTTCAGCCATCCGCCTGTGAGTGTGTGTTCATCAAAACACATATGGTTGCTGGTGACATTGTGCGTTGGTCACACTGATAGTAGAATAAAGTCAGAGTTATGTAATTCTTCATTATGGAGAATAAGAACAGCAACAGTCTTAAAATGTTCACACTTAAAAGGTGTGCCGTCAATAAAGTAGAAAAAGAAGCTGCAACACCTGTGGCTGACAAATGAAGCCAGAGGTGTATTTAACATCTGTCCAGAGAAATCCATGAGGATGTATTTGAGAGAACGGATCTGGGTGGAGGTGGTCTGGGACCTCCTTCCTTTGGTAGTGTGAACACACAATGAGTCCTGGGTCACATTAAAGACCACCTACTCAACAGGGCTGATCTGAGGAAGAGGAGGAGAACTCATTCATTCAACCACTATTATACACCAACCAGGCATAACATTATGCCTAATATTGTGTAGGTCTCCCTTGTGCCACAAAAACAGTTGTGACTCATCAAAGAATAGACATGGACCTTCTGAGGGTTGTGTCTGGCAACAGAATGTTGTTAGTGGGGGGGCTTTCTAAAGGAGGGGGCTCTGTGGACCACCCCACAGACACTTGATCCGTTTGAGATCTAGTGAACTTGGAGGCCAGGTCAACACCTTGTGTGTGCCTGGTCTGGTCTAGGTGGGTGCTACATGTCTAAGTAACATCCACACCAATGAATGAAGCCAGGTCCAGAAGTTTCCCAGCAGAACACTGAACTGGAGCAAGATGGTTTAGATGTTATTTACTTCCCCTGTCAGTGGTTTTAATGTTGTGGCTGTGTAGAACAGTCCTTTACTGTCCACCAGTATTATGAGGACATTTATAGTTGTGAGGACATTTTTCCTCTCGATGTTTTTAGGGTTAATGCTTGTTTTTTTACAGATAAAGTTACACTTACAATGAGATTAGCTCTGGGGTTAGGCTTTCAGTTGAGATGTTTTGGTCATAATGGTCTAGAGAATGCATTATGTTAATGTGTGGTACTCACAACTATAGAGAGATTAACGTGTGTGTGTCTTTTAATGACCATGCTTGAGACAGACATGGACAAATGTCCCGTGACTCAGAGCGGTTTATGTTTTTGCTGTGTTTGACTTCGAGGAAAGTTTTGCCGTGCCGCCATGTGTTCTCACAACAAACCCAAAGTGTCTTAAGAGCTGTGAAACCTGAGTGCTGTGTGGACATGACATCTGTGTGTGTGTGTGTGCGTGTGTGTGACTCAGCTGTTTCTTCACTGCCGGAAGTGATTAAGACTTCCAATCGGAAAGCTCGACACGTAGGGGGTGTGCTTCAGAGCGACCCCTCTGATTGGACGTGGGCCTGACTGGAAGAAAACAACCAAACAAAGCAGCCATGAGTCCGATGATGTGATGCAGTCATATGTCCACAATAAGCGTTATGCAATGTATTTGTGGGTTTTACTTGTGTGTGTTATGAAATAACATGTGGTAACCTTAAACATTTTATTCATAACAGATTTGGTAACACTTGTAGTTACTGCTCGTTAACAGCAAATTAATATGGTTTAACGCTACAAGACACAGAATTATTTGACCTTAATGAAGAAGTCAGGGAATAATCATCTTTTCTGTGTGTGATGTGATCTGAGTGTATGCTTTATGAGAAAGTAGTCTGCGAAAGTAGTTTGTTACCAGTGTTGCCAGAATGAGTGGTTTTGAATTATATTTCGTGGGTAAAATCAGAGCAGGACAGGTGAACGTAAATTGGGCTTGTTTGGGATCATTTGGAGTTTTTTATAATTCATTTTTAAATCTGATTTGAAACAAAACCAAAGTGCATAAGAGTAGAGAAGCTCCATAGGCCTATCAGTGGACTACATGACGTCATCAAATGTCTTCTTAATAGCCAGGACTTGTGGTAGTTGACTGCTGTAGTTTGTTCCTGAATGATTTCTATGCTTTGCATTGCTTGATAGGCTACACTAAGCGTTCTCAATCTTATATTTTTGGCAGTTGTTTTGTTTAACAAACCATGAGCTCTATCTGGCAACGCTGTTGCCTTCCTGAGACGTTGGACGTGTGCAGCTCTTCTTTGAACAGCTCACTGTGGCTGCTCCTTTATATTACGTTACTTCTGTTTCTTCAGACCGTGGCCTTCAGTTCGAACTGGGATGGTCCAAGTTCAAGGCCATGATGCAGAAAATGGTGGATTGTTCCCTACGGGTTGGGGTCTTGTTCCAGTCCCAAGTGAAGGAGTCCAAGTATTTCCAGGTGTTGTTTATGAGTGATTGTACAGTGGAGTGAGAGTTGGACAGGTGGTTTGGGCGCCGGATGCAGTAAGGTGAACATTATAGTGGACCGTCGGAGTCGGTCTACGTTTGATGAACTTATGGTTATGACCTAAAGAATGACTACAATCTGAAAGGCTGACATGAGGTTCCTCCCTCAGGTTGCTGGGCTCAGTTTAAGTGATGTGGTGAGGAACTCAGACATCCGGCGGGAGCTTGTATTCGTTGACCAGGAAGTACAACCTGGTTTCTGTCGGGACTGAACAAATGAGATGTTGATGATCAAGCTTTAGATGCGTGTTAGTTGGATTTTGTTAAGAATCAGCTTAGTATTTTCCCTGTGTTTCCAGTCCTTAGTTGGGAGCGTCACATATCAAACTGATTAGATGAGTGCGTTTCCCAAAATGACAAATGAATCATCAGAAAACATCACAGTGTGACACACATGTCACTTCTCTAGTGTCACTGTCACAAGAGTAGGTGTGTTTGGGATGTGGTTGTTGTTGGGTGGGGGCCGTTTCTGTCCCCCCTTCACCCCATCCTCTCTGCCCTCCTGGTGGCTGTCAGATGGAATGTAGTGTGACTCGGTTATTTTTAGACGAGGCTGCTTGAAATACTCCAGCCGGGGCTCCATTGAAGATAAACACAAACTGCTCTCACACGGCGTGTCACGTAAAAACCTAAGTTTGGTATTTTCTTACTGCTGGGAAAAAAATATTTTTTTTTCCCCTGCTTTCTGTTGGTAAACGTATAAGTGATTCGTGATCCCGTTTTTGGCTGCCTGGTTGTGCCGTCAAGTCTTCTGAAAGTACCTGAGGTTCTCAAGATGTCTCCTGAAGATCGTGGGGCAGGACTGAGGTACGGCCATGCGAGCTGGAGAGGAAGGCATGTTTTTAACAGCTCACAGAAAAAAACCTCATGTTCACTATTTTTATAGCTGGCAATATTTGCTTCATTTGGACAGTTTTGATTTTATTTCACTTTTCAAGTTTAAGGATGTGAGATTTCTTCACCTGTAAGATACTTGAGGTGGAATTGTACTGCTAAGAAAGAACATTTACAACTTTTGCTAGTCAGCCTAGCACATAAGAGACTGCAAGCTTGTTGTGTGCGGTCAGTGTTTAATTCCATTTTTTTTGGCTTTTTGATTTTCAGTCCGTATAAATCCCAGGATAGTTCAGCCGTCGTTGCATCATCATCGCTGCACGTCCCTCAACAGCAGTTGCGTCTTGCGCAGAGACAGGCGGACACTAAACTTTACATATATTCCTGTGTGCAGAACACAAACAGCTGGGTAAACATATTTACTAACCCTACCCCACCCCCACTTCCCCCATTCTTCCCAATCACAAGTGAAGAGCTGAGATGTTTTTGACGCCATTCCTCGCATTGTTTGTCTGGCTCTATTTTTAAATGGGCTCGTTAGAGGCTCAGACATGTCGCTGCCCGTGTTGTTTCAGAGATTACCGATTGGGTAAAAAGTGATTGCTGCCCAACAGCTGCTGGTGTCTTACTGCCGTCCTCATCCCCTGCTGCCTCAAATCCTCCGGTGTTGGCGAAGCTCTTGGAAGTTGGAATTTTTTTCTGTTGAAGTGTTGACTGACGTAGTAAGGTGTAAACGTCTTGAGTGATTGATGACGCACCAGAGGGCGGTCTCCAGGGGTGTCTGTAATGAAACACGATATATTCTCTTCTCAGTATCCAAAGTGTTTGTGAAGCTCATGCAGCATGTGACTGGGGGCCGGGGTGGGGGGGCTTAAAAATGTCAGGATTTGCAACCCATGTGTATTGGGATGAGTGTTATTCTTCACAAGTTGTGAAAATACTTTTGGATTTAACCTAAAACCAAAAGTTAGCAAGGAGTTATTCTCTGAAAGGTCTTGGAGGAAGGAAGCAGTCAGAATCTGAATTTTCAAGACGTTACAAAAGTGCCACTGTGAGCCTTAATACTTGATATTTAGGGCCAGACGTGGGTAGTGGCTTTTAACTCAAAGTTCAATCAGCAGAGCATACGGATCTAAAACAAGATGGAAGATGGTTTCCAGCTCAGAAACCACAGGTGAGAGCATCGCATCTGCTACTAGACGCAATGAGATCCACTGATTTCAGCAGTTTATTGAAAGTTATTTAGCTTTGCTTCTCCTTTTTTGTTTTGTGGATGCTGGTTTGACCAAGTTTGGCTTGTTAGCTAGCTATTTAGATTAAGTCTAGGCTTGTAACTGCATAATGCCTAGCTAGCCTTCTGCAACTCACTTGCTCCCTGACAATATTTCCCTTGACTTTAACTTGACTTTATGTATTTATTGACCAAAGACCAAAATGAACATTTCTGGATAGGTCTTCAAGATATCAAATATTGTTAAAATTAGTTTGACAGTAAAAGGGGCTTCTGGTACTGAGCATGAATGGTCTTTGCTCATAGGGTACTGAATCCCATCACCTCCAGTGCTCAGTTTTCCAAAGGAATTTTCGAGTGCACCTCTTTCCTGGGACCTGTCTGTTTTTCGTGGAACAGATAAGTGCTGATTGTGTCCATCCCTCCATGCTGCTTTATTGCTTCACAGTTTGTCCGTCACATGTTCTGTGGAACCTCCGACAGGGGCATGTGCCTGGAAGTGGAGAGGGTGGCAGCGGATCGACCTTTCGTCTCAAGCGTTATGTGAGACAAGGCCAGGGGGGTGAGGCAAGGCCAGGGGGTTTGGGTCAGGTGGGTGTACATGAGACACCTCCTCGTGGCCTCTCATGCTTGTCCCTAGCAGCCGGCTAATACATGATTACGAGGGTAGCGATGTTTTGGGGGAAGCAGGGATATGAGTTGAGCTTAGGGGGGTTAATTTGTCTCCATCAGGGAACGTTATGACCACAGAGATGTGTAATTAAACGCATCTACATTGTAGGGGGAAAATAGCCCTGGATGCTAATTTTCACCTCTTTAAATGCCAAAGCTTTTCCTTGAGAGCTGCCAGCTGGAATAAATCTGAGCTGTGTCCGAAATGCCACATTAAATATGATCTCTTCCCAAAAATGTAAAAAATAATACACTTGTTCAATGATCTCATCTTCACTATGTGCCAAGAATTCAACCATGTGGCCTTTAGTTGCTACCAGGCCAATGACGAGCCCAGATATCCAGTCAGAGTCACAAAGTATTGAAGGGAAATCCCACAGCGGATGGTCTGACCCCCATAGCGTCTTAACTTCAACATTGTGACAAGTCATACAAAGTGGCTTAAGATGTGGATTAAAATTCCAACTGGTTTACATGGACGCCAAGTAAAAGAATCTGAACAGATATAAGCATTTACATTCGTCCGCCATGGTAACCACAAAAGTCTGCCCTTGTTTCACAAGGCTGTCCTACTACCATCAAGCCAATCAAATTCAAATGACTAAACCATACCAACTCTAAAAGTTTTGGATGACCATCGAAATTATGTTATGGCCCCGTGCAACAGGCTCTCACTAAAAGGGAAATTTTGCATAAAAACTTTAATATATAAACTTTATTAAGCAACCCTAACAAGAAAACTGGCGAAGAAGGCGATGAGTCAGATCAGTCAGAATCAGAACACCGGATCGGAACACAAGACACCATGAACTGGAGGCTGCAACAGCCCAAAAACATCAGTCGCTATATTGACAAAGTGGTTCTGGTGCTGTGGAGCATAACAGAAGAAGAGGATGTTTTTCCCTCCAGGTTAGTGGCCAGTCCCGAAGGTCTAGAATAGTAGAAGACGACCAAAATGTCTCCATGTCTCCAACGTTGCTGTCCACGTGGATTTCAGCCTGGTTCATCTTTTCAAATACTCCCTCCTGAAAACTCCTCACCTAATGTTTACCCCATGTGGAGCAGACATGCTCAGAGAGAATCTGTTCAGATGGATTCTAATGATTATGAGAGGAATACAAGTGTCCATGTAAATACAGTATATCCTCTAAGAGAAGAACGTTCTCCAAGATGCCAAACAAACTCACTGCCATCTACCGTGAAACACTATTGATTTAAAACAGTGCTTACAATGGAATAAAATATGCAAAGTCATTGTTGTAAACTGTATGGTGCAATGCTTTACCATTGTCCTATCGCACACACTTTGTCAGACAGTATTTACCTTATGTTGAAATAACAGGCAGCAGGCAGGAACTTATCTGTTGTAGTAACCTGATCCCTATGGTGATTCCACACCAGCCGTTTCCAGGACAGCTGCTTTGACAGGATGTGAAGTTTCCATCCTCAGCTGGATGTAAATTTAGTACATTGTCATTTAAATGTGATGAACCCTTTTGAGGTTATTACACTGACCCGGCCTGAAGTACAACGGAACAGCCGTGGTGATGTTTCCATTAGTTGCTGTTAAGCCTCCACATTTTAAAAATGTGTCTTGTCTAACATTTTATTAATTTATTTATTTATTTATTTATAACTGACTGTCTGGCAGGCCAATGGTGATTTATTTCCAGTTCCAGATATGAATTTATCATCTTCAAAACTGTGACTTTTAAAAAGCACAGATGAAGAGGAAACTTCCATTGGGTTCCAGTTGTTGGAAGAGAAATCAGCCAAGAGAGGAAGCAACACTCTTGTCTATTTATTGCTCATGACCTCCATGTGTGCCTTTCATAGCTGTTTTATGTGAAGTGATCACAAGGGCTGATGACGGAGCCTAAACGGGAGATGATGTTTGGGAACCTCCTTGTTGGAGGGGAAAGTTTCATACCTCACCAGGTGGCCCGGAATTCCCAGCGGTGCCTCAGCATGGAAAGCACTTTCACATCCCTATTCCCATCTCACACCTGTCTGTTTACTCATCTCGTCTGTGTTATTGTAGACTGCTTTATTTAGACAATGACATTTTCATTGGAGTGGCTGGGGGCTCGCTCAGATGCTCTTAGATTAGAGGGGAATAAAAAGAGATGCTGGTTTTTGCTGGTTATAATACAGGAAACACTTAAGTTTAGAAATAGGGGGTTCAGATCCAATCCAACAGACTTATCTGGGTCGTCCTAAACATCATAAAACATGTTTGATGGATTTAAAGTCTGGATGATTACATCAGCACTTTCACAATAGCCAATGAGAAAAACAGCAGCTAGTTAGTTAGCATAGTACTGTGGACAGATAAGACATTTAAAAGTTCACCTCTCTGAAGAATAGACACACAGTCTTTGAAGGTTCTCAGTCATCAAAGTCATGGTTTCTCCAAAACGTGTTTGAGAAAGGCAATTGGACTTAAAGAGTTTTTTGAGAAGACATTTCACATCTAGTTACCTTTTTTAAACTCTTTTTGAAAATAGTCAGATTTTTCATTAACACTTATTTAGCTTTGTGGCACATTCACCGGATCTGGTAATGTGTGCGTGAGTGTGTGCATGTTCAAGATTGGAGAGATGAATATCTGTTTCTAGAAGTGTCTGATGCAGCCTGATTTAAAAATCAGTTAGGATTTTAAAACTCCTGTCGTTTGGTCTCATCTTCACTTCTGCAAATTTGTCCCAGACATCAACTTTGGAAACAGTATTTTACTACTACATGAGCAACTATTGATGTCTATTGATATAGTGTTTTTATTTATTATCTTTAATTAATGAGATTTCTGAGTTTGGCAAAAGATAAAGTATACCATCATCAGCATACATGGAACAGCGTTTTTTTTTTTTTTTTTTTTTTTGATGGTACATCATGGCCATACATCAAACTATTCTCCTCCATTAAGAGATCTTAGTAGTGACTAACAGTACCTCTGTCTTTGTGTTTCTGTAGCTGGGAGATCATTGACTCAGGCCAGGATAGCCGGTCTGGGAGTGGGCCTCATCTCAGCGACTCCCTCAGACTGTTCCTCCAGGAGACATCAGCTTTCAAACAGCAAAACCCAGGCAAGGTGAGGTAGAGGCAGCCAACGACTCCAGACTAACTCCAATTTGCTTGATTTCATCACCCACTGGGCCTTTACTGGGTAGTTCAGAAATGTATGGCTATATTATTGCAATTTTTCACTTAAAGACTTGAATATTAAAAAAAAGGACAACGAGACTTTCATGAGGTAATTTCAACATCTTCAAGAAACCCAACAAGACCAGTTGTCCTTGTCTCAGTTTGTTTCTTTGGATAAACAATGACCGACTGAGAACCGTCACAGATATTAAGGCGTTAAGTACAGATTGGTAACATAACAATGGTTTTAAGGCATCATAAATAAAACAAAAACAGAAAGATGCATGTTTTCCACAAAAATAAATGAACTAACACTTACTGCCTTTTTTCCTGTTGTAGTTTTGCCTGTTGGTTTGCAGTTTGTGCACCTTCTTTGCCGTCTTAGGACGTTACATTCCAGGGATTGTCTTCTCATATATTCTAGGTGAGTCAACCGAATCTTTGCACGTGGAAAAGTCATTTATCAATGGGTTAGGGTTAGGGTTATGAATCAGTCACAATTGCCTCATTGCATCTGTGGAGCTGGGAAAAGTTGTCTCTCTTTGTCATTGTCTCTCTTGGTGTCTTTCCATAGTGCTGGGTGTCTTCCTGTGGCCTCTGATTTCATCTCACGAGGCTGGGTTGTGGCTGGAGCCAGTTCTGCAGAAGCTGGACTTTGGCATCGGGGAATTTTTTCAAAAAATCAAAGAGAATCATGGTAAATATTATACAGTGCTCGACATACAGTGTACATGCATGCATAGTTTAACATGATGCCTGCATGTCTGAGCAAGTACCCGCCTAGTGGTCTTGTAATGGTTGCTGCATGGTGTACCACACGGAACAAGTCTGGATGGAGGCACCATGATGTAGGAAGCTTCTCGGAGTCTCGGAGACTCGTGACACCTTTTGGAAGTGTCATGTTTGACTTCAAGGAGGTTTATGTTTTTGCAAAGCAGCAGAATCATGGGGAACCTGTTGCATTCACATTATTTTGAAATACCCACATATGAGGCTTTAAATGTGTCGGATAAAGTTGACGTCTCTTCATTGACTTTTTAAATCCGTGCTGTACCAGAAAACTATATCACCCTACATCACATTTCCCTTCTTTCAGAGAGGAAACGCATGCAGGCTGAGACCGAGAAGGAGGGCATCGAGTCGGACCTCTCCTCCATGTTTCCAAAGGTTGGCTAATCGTCTTCTCATCTGAATCTAATTAGACCTGTGTTTACTGACGGGTTCCTGTTAATACTAATGAAATCTAGTACGCATGATCCACATCAGCGTTGTGGTGTGTGGAAAAAGGTTTTGTGCCAAAGAAAATCCATTTAAACTTTGCTCCTTTAGCCAAACAGCTGGCTACAGATAAAATTCAGTGAGCGTGTTTCCCTCTCTGTCTGGAGGTTGGGTCATTCATATCATAATTTGATAAAGTAAGCGTGCATGTAGTGCACAGGGATGAGTCAGCAAAAGGGCGGGGCTGTGGATTGAGACTAGATGTATGGAACTGTATCAGATTTGAGAAAGACTTTTTATTTAGAAGGACTTTAAGGAGTGTCATTGCTATGGGGTGGGGGTGCCTGGTCTGGTCTAGGTGGGTGCTACATGTCTAAGTAACATCCACACCAATGAATGAAGCCAGGTCCACAAGTTTCCCAGCAGAACAATGAACTGTCAGATGGTCCATGTTAGTCACTTCTCCTGTCAGTGGTTTTAATGTTGTGGCTGATTGGTGAACTAGCATTAAAATGTGTCAAGTGACTGCCTGTGATTGTATACATAGTTCGCTGCTCTATATGCAAATAAAGTTGATTTTACAAGCCAAGGCCACTATGTGAGCTGAGCATGTGGTCCGTCAGTGTGGCCAGGACACATTGTGTGTTCGCACCACAAGAAGAGATGTGGTCACAAGTGGCCCAGACCACCTCCAAATGTCGTCAGAGTGATTGTGATTGTGAATCTCCAATGCATCCTCAATACATCTTGGGTTGCACTGTAAAATCTACATGTGTTTCCCTCCCTACAGCTCGACTCCACTGTGTGTAAAGAAATGTCTGTATCAGACACCGAGGTGTCTGATGTGACGTGGACTGAAAACGGTACTTTTAATCTGTCAGAAGGACACACACCACAGACTGAGAACTCAGAGGGTACGTTTGTCAGTTCCACACCATCCAGTTTTTTTCACACTGTGAGGAGTCTGTGCTTGCGTCATGATCCTATCTACGCTACTGTTGTACAATTTCTGTTTTTTGTTTAACCTCACAGATCTTGACAGAGAAGAAGCTTTCCTTGGCGGCCTCCCAGAATTCCCTTCCCTAGACAACGGTGCAACGACCAATGGTGACGACGACGATGATCTGAGCCTCGGCCTTCCCTTGCCCCCGCCTCAGCCCCAGCAGCCTGTCAAATCCAAGCATTTGCCTTCGCATCACGAAGTCCAAACCACAGACAAAGCCCTGGAGTTGGTCAACCAGATGGCAGGGGATGTCATCGCCGCCGCAGTCACAGCCGCCATCCAGGAGAGAATAGTGTCAGCGGTCGGCTTCATGGCGCTGAGCGAAGGCACAGAGCGGTCGAGACTCCCAGATTCGAGCCGGATGCTGGAGCTGCCCGAGGAGTCCGACAGCGAAGTGGAGGACTTTGAGCTGCTGGACCAGTCAGAGTTGGAGCAACTGGAGGGGGAGCTGGGGCTGGGAGAGAAGAAGGCTGAACCAAAAGAGGAGGCACAGGACGAGGCAGAGAAGTCGGCCTCTTCTGGATTCTTCTCCAAACTCCTCCGACGCCAGTGATTGAGTGAAAGTTAAGCAGGGGTGGGGGATGGGTTACAAGGGACATGTGAATGGTAGATGAGGATGTTCTGGTCACAGGCAACTTCTTGGGGGTTGTGAGAAAATAATGTTTCCATGTATTTTTTTTTTTTTGTGCCTTTAGAGCTATTATCTATACTGGAAGATATTCTGCTGCTTTTGTCTGAATCAACCAGTCCTAACGCCGAGATCAGACTACATCAAATCAAGCCTGACACACGCAAATGAGCTCAGGAGGGCACTGTTTCCTGTTTAAACTACTTCAGGAATGTATCACAATGTCTGATCGAGAGTGCGATTGTGTTGTTCCTTCGGCCACACCTACTTTACATGGTACATAGTGGCCATCACCCAGCTCAGAGGGTAATGGGTTGATTTCTCTGCCAAATTTGTTGGTTTTTAATATTATGGCTTCATAAAGTGGTGAAAAGTGACTGTACCCTCCAGAGCTGACATTATGACTCCCATCACCATAAGTGACAATTTGAGAAAATATTGTAGTCTGATCTCGGGATAATCGGTTATTGATTGGTTGTTGACTAATCTCCTGCATTGACTTTAATCATTTGCTGTTGTTATATTGAAGCAGCTGGATAATAGTGAGGTCACTAGCATTTGCAAGCACCGTACGAATACTGGCTTTACATGATTTATTACATATTATTACTTGGCTGTAAGCAAATAATTACATGTAATTGTGGTAATGAACAAAGTCCAGTTCATTGTATTTAAAAAGAATCAATATAATAAACACATTGTAAGCATAGTAATTACAAAAGGTCATATTTTACATTTTCAAATTCCAAAACCAAAGCACTCATCAGAGTTCTTTATATCTGCTTACAACTAAATTGTAGTGTGTGATAAACCATTTAATAAACTACATGTTGCTTAGAAATGCTAAAAAAAATAGTTACTAGTAAAATAACCCAGAACATCCTTCTGCACTGGACACAAAATATTCAGAAATGGAACTGATTTTTCAACAACCTCTAAGCAGGAAGTAAAAACTTTTTAAAGAAAATTTTAAAAAACTCATCTTAAAAAGACACTTTTTTAGATTGTAATCCAAGTCTGACTGTACATCTAAGCAGATTCTTAAAGACTGCAGTAAAATCTATATTTTAGCTTATTTTCACACATTAGAAATATATATACAAATTCCTTTGATTTGCAACTACAACATATGGCGCATTTCCACTAGCACGGCTCGGCTCGGTACGGTACGGCACGGCACGGCTCGGCTCGGTTTGGTTGTGTTTCCATTACAACTGGTGCCTCCTCGACGTGGGCGGGGTCGTCATAACACGGCTGCGCGAAACCGCTGTGACGTCATTTACACGGCGCCGAGCAACGTACAAATCCGGAAGACCTCCCTCTGAATCCGTTCTTCGGCAACCAGAGTCAGGAACGTCTGGACCTCCTCCACCGACCAAGGAGCGGATTTTTTCTGAGAAGCCATCTCGTTCCAAGTCAAAAAGCAGTAAAAAGTGGTGTCTTGTCTCGCGTCTTGTTTTTATTTACATTCTAGGCGGTCGTCGCGCGGTTATGACGCTTCCAGTGACGACACTCATCGGCCAATCAGTGGAAGGCAGTCGGCTGACGTCACGTTTTAGTAACGCTTCGGCTCGCTTGGAACCAGGGCTGAGGTGATACCAAAAATGTACCCGGTTCCAGGTACTGCGTGCTAGTGGAAACACGCAATAGCGCGCCGAGCCGTGCCGTACCGAGCCGAACCGTGCTAGTGGAAATGCGCCAATAGACAACTCACAATGCCATTGCCCAGAATTCAGCAGAAATCAAATCAAAAGACAATCACAAGGATATCAAATCGCTGTTTGTGTTTGGATGGTGCACTATAAAAGTTTAGAGAAGGAAAAAATTAACCATTTTTTTAATTATTTTGTTTTTTAATTTTATATGTACTTTTTTTTCATGAATATTTATTTTATAACAAAATGCAGCCAGTCTCAAAATAATGTGCATGGAAATCGCATTTTGAGATGAAAACTTAACATTCAAACATAAAACTAACTTCCAGAGCTTCGAGTCGTGGATTTCTTGAAAGGACAGGAAAGGCCTAGAGATACATTTGATTCTTTAATTAACTCGAATTTAAAGTTTAGATCTTTGTACTGGAAATGTGCTCATTGATGTCATAATCTAAAAACAATGACAAGGCTCATTGTGGGACTGGTTTCAGCTGATGGTCACAGTCTATATTTTGTATTCTGGTCTCCATCGGAAAGTTTTACACTCCTGAAAAGCCACTTCTCAGAACTCATGGTGAAAAAGAGAGTTCAGTGGCCTCTCATACTACATTTGCAACTACTGTTTTCCAACCTAAACACTGAGTCAAGTGATAATGGTCCAGTTGAAGCTGCAGTAAATATAATTTGACCACTAGAGGTCAGACATGTGGTAACCTTCAACTCACTGCAACTACGACACAGTCAGAGGAAAACGGGCCTTTCTCTGACTAAGTGATGAACATTACAAATAAAGTTTTAGTCTCTTCTCTCTTTGTTTCTACTTCACAAGGCCAGATTGAAATGTGAAAAACTAGACGTTGAAAGTAGAGGGTAAATAGCAATGAGTTATTATGTTGATTATGTATGCTGCCACAGAAAATCAATTCTATTGCAGCTATTGCAACAAAAACAATCACAATGTCGATGTCATCACTGAACCTGCCATAAACCTTCAAATAAATAATAATAATAACACATTTAATGTATAAGTGCCTTTAAAGACACACAAGGGCACTGTACAAAACATAAGGACACAAGACAAGGCAGAATAATAAAAAAAAAATGGCAACACATGCCGTCTTCATGATGGATACAACCTGTCTGTAACAAATATGGAGATCAGGATTTTAATTGATGCTGCTTCCTAGTTGCTACTTAAGTATACATTTTTTCTTGTCTTCTACTGTTCTTCTCCTTTGACGGACCTGTATTGATTTGTAGCCTCCAGTTCAAATGACAACAGTGGGATTTATGTTCCTCATCTTCAATTAAATATTCAAATAATCTGGAGTCTTATCTAAGATTTGGTCCACCTGCTCCTGTAAGCTTTATTGACCTGAATAAATCACAACGCCGCCTGTTAGTAGAGGCCTCTGATAGCCTGGACGGCAGAACTTCCTCCTACTGCAAGAAGCATGTGTGACATAATATGTTGCTCTGATTGGTTGGAGCACTATCCAATTACATGCAGAGATATTTTTTCTTTGTATAACCTTAAAGACGTCTGGCTCCTTCACACTAGGTCTTTGATGCAGAGACATACAATCCAACAAACAGCACAGGCTACAAATGAAGCTTTAGCAGCCTGACTTAGTCTGAACTGACCCAGTCCTAAATGCAGTTATAGGCAGCATCATTACAGTACATGGGATTTTATCTGCGGTTCACGCCCTCCTTCCTCCTGTGATGAAGATGCATGTGATCAGACCTGAAAGTCCTCTTCTGTTTTTTAGAACAGACCTGCAGCATCAGAACAGAATCGGTTTAGACTCGAGTCTCAGTTAGAACTCAATGAACCCATTAGACCTCCGATCTCAAACTAGACTCAAAGTAAAGCCACATGTAGTTTTAGAGCATTGCATTTCTATTTAAAAGATAAATCAACTACACCCCTGCATAGAGAAGTCTTCTGAATCAAGAATCAGCCGAGGATTTACCGACTGCACATGACGACTAAACTGTTCATATAATATGACCTGTAAATTTAAACAAATTAATTTTATTATTAAGACACAGCAATGTACAGTGTGACCTCTTGACTGAATCATGTAATGCCTTTTATTGTTATGAGATGGCAGTGAGATGGCAGACCGTGAGATGGTAGGAGAAGAGACTGTGAGGACTTTGTAGAGGCTGCGGTTAATACTTAGCACATATGTAATAACTGATGAATGACAGTCCAGGCAGTTTCAAGCTTCACTGAACAGATGAAACTGTTGAAACTGTTCTTTTTCAAATTTACCTTCAGGTGTAACATGGTCATCAAATGTGAGGAATCCACTGAACCAGGTTCAAATGGGTTGGAGGGTCAGAACCAAATGCATTTCATGAAACAACAACATCAATAAAAAGTTGTAACACTGTTTGTAGTGTCATTTGTTTGACCTCAGCATTTTATGCTGACAGAGAGAGCTTGACCCATTGCACCACTTTTTTTTACTTTAAAAGCTTAGAGTCCTTAAAAGCCTTCTACGTTTATTAGCGTTTAAAGTCAAATAATCTGAAAATACACACTGAATAGGTGAGACAGCAAGTATATTTTAGTCACCAGGTTGGATGTGTTACAATGAAAGATCTCTAAAAATCTCTAAAATAGAAAAGCATGTGCTACAATGTAGCGTTTCTGTCACGGAATGTCCGGGGTGAGGTAGTGAGAGGTCCCAAACGCAGGACTTGAGGCGGAGGCAGGAGTAGGCAAGAAATGTATTTTAATAAACAAAAGAAACAAACTTATAAAACAAAGGCGCTGCTGACCAGGCAGGGAATCCAAAAAAACAAAAACTCGCAATAACATGAAACATGGTCTTCAAGGAGAAACCCGGGGAAACGCAGAGAAACACAGAGTACAGGAACAAGCAACCAATCTATGATTTCATAACAATTCCAAATCTACTCAACCACAACAGCAAGGTAACAGACGCCAGCATACAGTGATCTTTTTCCTTTGCCCTTTCACCTCCTGGCTGGTTCGCCAAATTTAGTTGAGAAAGCAAATTTTAGTCCCTTTTCAGCCTTTTTGTGCTTACAGGTGCAAAAGCCCTATTCACACAGGACTAGTTACCCGGAGACGTCATGTGATTTAGGAATCACACTGTCTTCTTAAAACTGGTCTGGACTGTAATAAGGAAAATGTTTAGAGCTTTAAATCTGTATTGATTTGTACTTTGTACAGTTTTTATGTAGGGTGAATAAAATTGATTGTTTTACGTTTCAGTAGTCAGATACTTTCAGGTCACTCCTCTTCTGATGATAAGAGTCTGATGACGGATCATGCTGCTTCCTCAAAAACATATTTATCAACTGTAATGTTTTCAAAGGACACGAGTTACTGACACCGAGAGTAGAGATGGCTCAGAAAGGTGTTGATCTGGATCGAGAAACCTTTTCTTGTTCCATCTTTTGGTCCGGACAACAACAGCCTAAGCAAGTACTCCAGACGTCCATCTCCCTAGTCACACGTTCAACTTTCTCTTGAAGGAGGCGTTCCCAGACCAGTCACGATATATAATCCATACAGGTGGGTCAGCCTCAAGTTCTTCTACCAACTCTCCATGCCTAGCAGATCTCCAAGGGTAGTGCCTCTTTAAGCCTGAGCCAAGCCACCCTATGGAGAAACCTCATTCCATCCACCTGGATCTACAGCTTAAATCTTGAATTGTGTGATGTGTCTGAGTATCAATCCCTCTTTCCTGGTGTTATTTAAGTGTCTGAAAGCTCAGTGAAAGTTTAACTCATCATGCCATTATTAGATATCGGTATTTTCCTTCTTCTTTTCAGCATCAGCTCATGGTGTTAAAACAATGCAGGACGAATGATGTGAAGCAAAGAACAAGAAATAAATCAGAAATGGTTTAACATGAATACTTTAAAAACTGTCCTTGGGTCATCTATAGCTCTTCCAGCAGCTTTAACATTTTTATCTGAAGTGTTCAGGTTTCATTTGAACTTATTTTACTTGTTGTTAGCAGGGCGTTCATGTACAGGGCACTGTTTGATTTTATTTTTAAAATGATTCTTCAGTGTGAACAGCTTTCTTACTTGTTCCTCTGTGTGTTTCACAGCTGTTGTTGTGAAAGTATCTGCTGTGATCTATGTGACTTGTATCTGTGGTGTTCTGTTTGTGAAACACTGCTGATGAATAAAGTCGTTATTTATCTGTAAAGGATTTTTATCTGGCTATGCTGCTCCTCGTCCTGGAATGTGGTAAAGCCTGACAACCCTCATTCTTCTCTCTGTTATCAAAAACAGCACAGCTCTTCACTTCAAGCATCTGAGAGACAGAACATGACCTGACAAGAAGCCTTGTTATCTGCAAATCACTGAGAGAACGAGAGGGAACTGGACTGCTCTGGATCAGTAAATATTGCAATCGCTGATAGAAATGCACAGATGAGACATTCAGCTAATGTTGTGAAAAGGACACTAATTCAGGTCTTCCTTTATTTAACAGTACATCATGTATACATGTCTATAATCTGTATTTTATGATAACTATGAACCAAATGGCAGAGTGGAAGGGCTCACTCATAGTGATGAACATGAATCTGTAGCTCAGTTCAAACTGCATCAGACAAAATCAGGACACAAGAGTCAAATGATTAAATAAAAACTAGGCTACAACATGTGGTCAACGTTGAAGTTAAAAGTAGAAATCTGAAGAAAACTTAAACAATGTAGAATAGTCACCAGATCATGAGATGTAGATAATTATTTTAACTAAAATAAATGAGATAAAAACAGGGAGCAGGATTTAACCTGGTCTTCACTGCCAATGAGGAAATAAACTTTGATTGACAGAGCTGCTCCTACTCTTGGAATGAATGTGATAATTCAAGTGCTTCCTGGTTCCTTCTCCTTTATATCTGCACAGCATGTGGTGAAGTTTAAGAGCTGACTGGACCCATTCACTGCAGAAACAGCTCAGACTAGTTTTACTTGTAAGAAAGAGAAACTGACACTGAGCAGAGATACAACAACAGTCTTATCCTGACCATCCAGACAGATTCACTGATTGTCTTCAGGTCCTGAGTAGAGAGAGTCTGACTGGACGTTGTTACTGGGAGGTGGAGAGGAGAGGAAGAGTTGGTGTAGCAGTCACATACAAGAATATCAGCAGAGGAAGAGATGAAAGTAGATTTGGACATAATGACAAATCTTGGACATTATATTGTTCCACAGACAGTTATACATTTAGGTACAACAACATCCAAACTCTCGTCTCATGTCCTCCTTCCTCCAGAGTAGGAGGGTACCTGGATCACAGAGCAGGTATTCTGTCCTTCTACAGCATCTCTGAAACCATGACTCTCCTCCACAGAGTCCAGACCACATTCACTCAGCCTCTCTATGCTGGAGTCTGGATTCGTGTTTGTCCTTCTTTTGGAACAAGTGCTGAGTTCATTAAACTCCAAACGGCCGTTCAAGAAAAGCTGAGGAACTTTGAAGAGCTTCTTACTTCAGGCTGAGGTCCTGCCAAGGTTTTTTGATCCCTCCTCTAGACTCCCTCCAACCAGCCATCACAGTTAACCAGTTGTGTATTCTGGACTGTGTCTTGTTTTGTTTTGCCTGGCGTTTCATGTTTTTCTTAACTCTTCGTCACATTACATTTGAGCCTTTTTTTTAACTAAAACTGAAAACTGAACTAAAACACTTTAATCTTCAACCGTCTAATGTGACTGAGTATCAGTCCTTCTTTCCTGGTGTTATTTAATAGGCTGGAAGTAAACTGAGTTAAACCTTCACTGAGCTTTCCATCTTCCATCTCCCATCTTCTCTTCAGCATCAGCTCATGGTGTCAAAACAATGCAGGACTAATGATGTGAAGGAAATAACAATCAATAAATCAGTAATGGTTTAACATGAATACTTTAAAAACTGTCCCTGAGACTTTGACTCATCTATAGCTCTTCCAGCAGCTTTAACATTTTTATCTGAAGTGTTCAGGTTTCATTTGAACTTATTTTAGTTGTTGTTAGCAGGGCGTTCATGTACAGGACACTGTTTGATTTTATTTTAAACTGATTCGTCAGTGTGAACAACGGCTGTTGTTGTGAAAGTATCTGCTATGATGGATGTGACTTGTGTGTTGTGACTTGTCCTCGTCCTGGAATGTGGCAAGGCCGAACAACGCTCATTCTTCTCTCTGCTCTCAGACACAGCACACTTCTTCCCTTCACAGGTCTGAGAGGCAGAACATGACCTGACAAGACACCTTGATGGCTGCTCCTCCTCTTTGAATGAATATGATAATTCACGTACTTCCTGGTTCCCTCCCCTTTAGATCTGCAGAGCATGGGGTGAAGTGTAAGAGCTGACTGGACCCATTCACTGCAGATACACATGAAGTTAAGATCAGAGCTCAGAATAGTTTCACTTCTAAGGAACAGAATCTCACTGAGTCACTGAAACTGAGAGCTGAAATGGCAGAGAAAGGAGTTGAGCTGGATCCAGGAACCTTTTCTTGTTCCATCTGTCTGGATCTACTGAAGGATCCAGTGACTATTCCCTGTGGACACAGCTACTGCATGAACTGTATTAAAAGCCACTTTGATGAAGAGGACAAGGAGAAAATCCACAGCTGTCCTGAGTGCAGACAACTCTTCACCACAAGACCTGTCCTGGTGAAAAACACCATGTTAGCAGTTTTAATGAAGCAGTTGAAGAAGACTGGACTCCAAGCTGCTCCTGCTGATCACTGCTATGCTGGACCTGAAGATGTGGCCTGTGATGTCTGCACTGGAAGAATACTGAAAGCCTTCAAGTCCTGTTTAGTCTGTCTGGCATCTTACTGTGAGAAACACTTTGAACCTCACTATAAGTCACCTACATTTAAACAACACAAGCTGGTGGATCCCTCCAAGAAGCTCCTGGAGAACATTTGTTCTCATCATGGTGAGGTGATGAAGATGTTCTGTCGAACTGATCAGCAGAGTATCTGTTATCTCTGCTCTGTGGATGAACATAAAGGCCACAACACAGTCTCAGCTGCAGCAGAAAGGACTGAGAGACAGAGAGAGGTGGAGATGAGACGACAAAACATCCAGAAGATGATCCAGGACAAAGAGAAAGATGTGAAGCTGCTTCATCAGGAGCTGAAGGCCATCAACACTCGAGTCAAAGAGGTTCAGGAGAAGCTGGAGCAGGAGATCACTGAGCTGAAGAGGGAAGACGCTGAGCTGAAGCAGCTCTCAGACACAGAGGATCACAACCAGTTTCTACACAACTACCCCTCACTGTCACCACTCAGTCAATCTACACACTCATCCAGCATCAATATCCGTCCTCTGAGGAAGTTTGATGACGTGAAAGCAGCTGTGACAGAGCTCAGAAAGAAACTACAGGACATTGTGAAAGAGACAAGGACAAACATCTCACTGACAGTGACTGAAGTGGATGTTTTACTGCCACAACCAGAGCCAAAGACCAGAGATGAATTCTTAAAGTATTTTGGTCAAATCACACTGGATCCAAACACAGTAAACAAATATCTAATACTGTGGTCAGGCTATAAAAAAATAACATCTGCAAGTGAACCAGTGCCTTATCCTTATGATCCAGAGAGATTCCTTGATGCTTACCAGGTCCTGAGTAAAGAGAGTCTGACTGGACGTTTTTACTTTGAGGTGGAGAGGAGTGGAAGAGTTGGTGTAGCAGTCGCATACAAGAGTATCAGCAGAGTAGGAGATAAAAGTAGATTTGGACGTAATGACAAATCTTGGGTATTAGATTGTGACAGCAATACATTTTGGTACAACAGCATCCCAACCCCCATCTCAATTCCTGTTTCCTACACAGTAGGAGTGTACCTGGATCACAGAGCAGGTATTCTGGCCTTCTACAACGTCTCCGGCGAAACCATGACTTTCCTCCACAGTATCCAGACCACATTCACTCAGCCGCTCTATGCTGGACTCTGGGTGGTTGGTTCATCATCCAGTGCCGAGTTGATGTAAGTGAAGTAGACAGAGGTAACTTCAGGAGCAGAGAGTTAAATTCTGTGTTTCTCTTCATCAACTTGTTTTCTCTCCATGTTTGTTGCTGAGAGTTCATTGTTGTGGTGTTTCTGCACAGAGATCAGCTGTCAGTCAAACATTATGGCTGCTACCTTGACATGTTTAATAGTTGTTCTCTTGATGTTTCATCACTTTCTTTAGATGACCTTCCTTTATCACTGATAACTGTTGTTGATCACTTTGTAGAGAAGCAAATCTATGATTACATTTACATTTACATGTTTAGCTGTTTATGTTAACTTGCAGTAGAGATTTGTACATGCTCAGTTTCATAAAACTAATCATCATGTTTGTTCTGACTCCTGTTAGTAACTGATAAATAAGTTAAGTGGTGGCCGTCAGAGCCTTAAGGTGGACCCAACAGTGAGTGTAAATTCACTTGAGTAAGTGTAGTTGTTTCACAGCAGTGTGATCTTTAAGGTGGTGTTTGAGGCATTACTTTTAAGTCATGAAAACCGTGCTAACAATGCTAATGTTAATCGCAAAGCTAACCGTTAGCAAGAGGCTAGTTATTCTGCTTTTACTAATTTAATTCATTGTTGAGCTTCATGTTTGTTGTATGGGTTAATTTGCATATTTATTGCATCTTTTGTATTATGATTGCTTTCATATGGGTGCATGTATGTAACAATGGTGTGGGTTTACTGTAATGTAATGAGTGTTTATTTCTATTCATGTATTTCAGTTTTACAAAAAAATATCTGAGAAGATTCAGTAAAGCAACTTCAGTCAAATCAGCCAGGACAGAATACAGTTCATGATTGATCAGATTCATATTTTTTTCTTCTTTCCAATAACTGAGATTCTTGGTGAAGCAGACTGATTGTGCTGATTTTTATCCAGTTTAATGTCTGAACAAACTGAAGTCTTAAACAATAAATAAAGGGTTTTCCCCAAAGAGGAAATCAAATACTGACTTCTGTCTTCATTCCTTGATTTGACTAGAATCTGAAATGAATGAGAGAATAACTGAGACGCTGTCTTTTTCCTGAAACACGTCCAGAGTTTAGGTTGTATAAATATCAGATCAAGCAGTCATCCAAATGGTTCTCTTCAGCAAACATTTCAGCAACGTTTTACAAAGCACAGACTGATTGTTGCAAAGCTGCTTTCTTTTCTCATCTCATATAATATGTATCTGAAAGGTCTTTACTTCAGCTGAAATCATTCTTGTGATGTTCTACAAGTGAAGGAATAAGTCCTTTCCTCCTCTGAGCTGACAGTTTGGATCAGATTGAAGTTCATCTGCAGTAACTTCTTTTACTGACGTTTGTGTTTTTTTGCAAACATTGTTTATTTCAGAGTCTGTTAAAGTTTCCAGATATACTGTCAACCACCTAAAAAGAATTTAACCAACATAAGACAGCAAAGAATGTGACCAACAGTCCCGTCACCAACTCAGCTGGTGACATTACAGCTTCCTGTGTCAAAGTAACTGGTTGGTGCCTGGACTAAAGTTTGAGCTGAACAGACAGAGTCTCCAGACAGAGTCTCCAGACAGAGTCCTGCTAATATTGTGAAAATCTCAGTTATTTATTCACATCTTCATTTACTCCTCAGCAAACAAGGGCAGATGATTAAAGCACAGACTGATTACTGCAAAGTTGCTTTCTTTTCTCATCTCATATAAAATATGTCTGAAAGGTCTTTACTTCAGCTGAAATCATTCGTGTGATGTTCTACACTTGAAGGAATAAGTCTTTTCCTCCTCTGAGCTGACAGTTTGGATCAAATTGAAGTTTATCTGCAGCAACTGCTTTTGACATAATACAACAAAGAATGTGACCAACATCCATCCATCCATCCAGTCATCCATCCATCCATCCATCCATCCATCCATCCATCCATCCATCCATCATCCATCCATCCATCCTATCATCCATCCATCCATCCAGTCATCCATCCATCCATCCATCCATCCATCCATCCATCCATCCATCCATCCATCCATCCATCCATCCACTTTCTTCCTCTTATCTGAGTTTGGGTCGCAACACCTAAGCGAGTATCTCCAGACATCCCTCTCCTGAGCCAAACATGTAACTTTCTCTTGTAGGGGTCCACAGACTGGGCTGGGTCAGCCTCAAGTTCTTCTACCAGCTCTCCGAACTTTGAGGAGCTTCTTACTTCAGGCTGAGGTCCTGCCAAGGTTTTTTGATCCCTCCTCTAGACTCCCTCCAACCAGCCATCACAATTAACCAGTTGTGTATTCCAGATTGTTTCTTGTTTTGTTTTGCCCGGATTTTCGTGTTTTTCTTAACTCTTCGTCACATTACATTTGGGCCTTTCTTTTGAACTAAACACACTTTAATCTTGAAATGTGTGATGTGACTGAGTATCAGTCCCTCTTTACTGGTGTTATTTGAGAGGCTGAAAGCTCAGTAAAGGTTTTACTCATCATACCAGTATTAGATATTTCGATCTTCTATTCAGCATCAGCTCATGGTGTTAAAACAATGCAGGACTAATGATGTGACGCAAAGAACAAGAAATAAATCAATAATGGTTTAACATGAATACTTTAACATTTTTATCTGAAGTGTTCAGGTTTCATTTGAACTTATTTTACTTGTTGTTAGCAGGGCGTTCATGTGCAGGACACTGTTTGATTTGATTTTAAAATGATTCATCAGTGTGAACAACGGCTGTTGTCGTGAAAGTATCTGCTGTGATCGATGTGATTTGTATGTTGTGACTTGTCCTCGTCCTGGAATGTGGCAAGGCCGAACAACGCTCATTCTTCTCTCTGCTCTCACACACAGCACACCTCTTCCCTTCAAAGATCTGAGAGACAGAACATGACCTGACAAGAAGCCTCGTTGGCTGCTCCATCTCTTGGAATGAATGTGATAATTCACGTACTTCCTGTTTCCCTCCCCTTTGGATCTGCACAATATATGGTTAAGTGTAAGAGCTGACTGGACCCATTCACTGCAGATACACATGAAGTTAAGATCAGAGCTCAGACTAGTTTTACTTCTAAGAAAGAGGAACTCACAGAGTCACTTACACTGACACCGAGAGCTGAAATGGCAGAGAAAGGAGTTGAGCTGGATCCAGAAACCTTTTCTTGTTCCATCTGTCTGGATCTACTGAAGGATCCAGTGACTATTCCCTGTGGACACAGCTACTGCATGAACTGTATTAAAAGCCACTTTGATGAAGAGGACGAGGAGAAAATCCACAGATGTCCTTACTGCAGACAACTCTTCACCACGAGGCCTGTCCTGGTGAAAAACACCATGTTAGCAGTTTTAGTGGAGCAGCTGAAGAAGACTGGACTCCAAGCTGCTCCTGCTGGTCACTGCTATGCTGGACCTGAAGATGTGGCCTGTGATGTCTGCACTGAAAGAAAACTGAAAGCCTTCAAGTCCTGTTTGTTCTGTCTGGCATCTTACTGTGAGAAACACCTTCAACCTCACTATAAGTCACCTACATTTAAACAACACAAGCTGGTGGATCCCTCCAAGGAGCTCCAGGAGAACATCTGCTCTCGTCATGGTGAGGTGATGAATATGTTCTGTCGTACTGATCAGCAGAGTATCTGTTATCTCTACCCTGTGGATGAACATAAAGGCCACGACACAGTCTCAGCTGCAGCAGAAAGGACTGAGAGACAGAGAGAGGTGGAGGTGAGACGACAAAACATCCAGCAGATGATCCAGGACAGAGAGAAAGATGTGAAGCTGCTTCAACAGGATCTGAAGGCCATCGCTGACTCTGCTGATAAAACAGTGGAGGGCAGTCAGGAGATCTTCAATGAGATGATCCGTCTCATCCAGGAAAGAAGCGCTGATGTGGAGCAGCAGGTCAGATCCCAGCAGGAAACTGAAGAGAGTCGAGTCAAAGAGGTTCAGGAGAAGCTGGAGCAGGAGATCACTGAGCTGAAGAGGGAAGACGCTGAGCTGAAGCAGCTCTCAGACACAGAGGATCACAACCAGTTTCTACACAACTACCCCTCACTGTCACCACTCAGTCAATCTACACACTCATCCAGCATCAATATCCGTCCTCTGAGTAACTTTGAGGACGTGAAAGCAGCTGTGACAGAGCTCAGAAAGAAACTACAGGACATTCTGAGAGAGACAAGGACAAACATCTCACTGACAGTGACTGAAGTGAATGTTTTACTGACACAACCAGAGCCAAAGACCAGAGATGAATTCTTAAAGTATTCATGTGAAATCACACTGGATCCAAACACAGCACACAGATATCTGGTACTGTCTGAGGGGAACAGAAGAGTAACATCAGTGATTAAACAACAGTCGTATCCTGATCATCCAGACAGATTCACTGATTATTGGCAGGTCCTGAGTAGAGAGAGTCTGACTGAACGATGTTACTGGGAGGTGGAGTGGAGAGGAAGAGGAGATGTAGCAGTCGCATACAAGAATATCAGCAGAGCAGGAGATGAATGTAAATTTGGACGTAATGACAAATCATGGACATTAGATTTTAACACAGACAGTTACACATTTAGTTACAATAACATCCAAACTCCCGTCTCAGGTCCTCTTTCCTCCAGACTAGGAGTGTACCTGGATCACAGAGCAGGTATTCTGTCCTTCTACAGCGTCTCTGAAACCATGACTCTCCTCCACAGAGTCCAGACCACATTCACTCAGCCGCTCTATGCTGGAGTCTGGATTGGTTTATCATCAAGTGCTGAGTTGATTAAAGTGAAGTAGACAGAGTTTACATGTTCACATGTTTAATAGTTGTTCTCTTGATGTTTCATCACTTTCTTTAGGTGGAGCTCTTTCCTGTGTCTGTTTAGCCGTGGAGGATATCACTGCTCATGATGACTTTTATTTCCATGACAATGTAAACTTCTCTGAGCTCTAAATGTCTGCTGAATATTTGTATTGATGTATTTGTGTCTTGTTGTTTCTCTTCCACTTCATAGCAGAGGAATCAGCAGAACTTCCTTTATCACTGATATGTTGTTGATCACTTTGTAGAGAAGCAAATCTGTGATTACATTTACGTTTTTGTCTATTTTTATTAACTTGCAGTAGAGATTTATACATGTTCAGTTTCATAAAACTGTAATCATCTTGTTTGTTCCTGTCAGTGACTGATAAAAAAGTTAAGTGGTGGCACCTGGTGGCGGTCTTGACTTACTGCAGTTTTAAGATTTGTCAGCGCCTTAAGGTGGACCCAACAGTGAGTGTAAATTCACTTGATTTAGTTGAGTTGTTTCACAGCAGTCTGATCTTTAAGGTGGTGTTTGAGGCATTAATTTTAAGTCACGAAAACCGTGCTAACTATGCTAATGTTAATCGCAAAGCTAACCGTTAGCAAGAGGCTAGTTATTCTGCTTTGGCTAATTTAATTAATTGTTGAGCTTCATTTGTGTTTTATGGATTAATTTGCATCTATTGTAATATGATTGCTTTCATATGGGTGCATGTATGTAAAAATGGTGTGGGTTTACTGTAATGTAATGAGTGTTTATTTCTATACTGTAACATGTTGTGTATATCAGCTTTACAAAAAAATATCTGAGAGGATTCAGTAAAGCAACTTCAGTAAAATCTACTGGGTCTCTCATTTTGTTCGCTATCTGTCAGCCAGTACAGAATACAGTTCATGATTGATCAGATTCATATTTTTTTCTTCTTTCCAATAACTGAGATTCTTGGTGAAGCAGATTGATTGTGCTGATTTGTAACCAGGTTAATGTCTGAACAAACTGAAGGTTTAAACAATAAATAAAGGGTTTTCCCCAAAGAGGAAATCAAATATTGACTTCTGTCTTCATTCCAGGATCTGACTAGAATCTGAAATGAATGAGAGAATAACTGAGACGCTGTCTTTTTCCTGAAACACGTCCAGAGTTTAGGTTGTATAAATATCAGATCAAGCAGTCATCCAAATGGTTCTCTTCAGTAAACATTTCAGCAACGTTTTACAAAGCACAGACTGATTGTTGCAAAGCTGCTTTCTTTTCTCATCTCATATAATATGTATCTGAAAGGTCTTTACTTCAGCTGAAATCATTCGTGTGATGTTCTACAAGTGAAGGAATAAGTCCTTTCCTCCTCTGAGATGACAGTTTGGATCAAATTGAAGTTTATCTGCAGCAACTGCTTTTGACATAATACAACAAAGAATGTGACCAACATCCATCCATCCATCCATCCATCCATCCATCCACTTTCTTCCTCTTATCTGAGTTTGGGTCGCAACACCTATCCTTTCGATCTTCTATTCAGCATCAGCTCATGGTGTTAAAACAATGCAGGACTAATGATGTGATGCAAAGAACACTCAATAAATCAATAATGGTTTAACATGAATACTTTAACATTTCTATCTGAAGTGTTCAGGTTTCATTTGAACTTATTTTACTTGTTGTTAGCAGGGCGTTCATGTACAGGACACTGTTTGATTTGATTTTTAAAATGATTCGTCAGTGTGAACAACGGCTGTTGTTGTGAAAGTATCTGCTGTGATCGATGTGACTTGTATGTTGTGACTTGTCCTCGTCCTGGAATGTGGCATGGCCGAACAACGCCCATTCTTCTCTCTGCTCTCAGACACAGCACACCTCTTCCCTTCAAAGATCTGAGAGATAGAACATGACCTGACAAGAAGCCTCGTTGGCTGCTCCTCCTCTTGGAATGAATGTGGTAATTCACATACTTCCTGGTTCCCTCCCCTATAGATCTGAACAACATGAGGTGAAGTGTAAGAGCTGACTGGACCCATTCACTGCAGATACACATGATGTTTAGATCAGAGCTCAAACTAGTTTTACTTCTAAGAAAGAGGAACTCACTGAATCACTTTACACTGAGAGCTGAAATGGCGGAGAAAGGAGTTGAGCTGGATCGAGAAACCTTTTCTTGTTCAATCTGTCTGGATCTACTGAAGGATCCGGTGACTATTCCCTGTGGACACAGCTACTGCATGGACTGTATTAAAACCCACTTTGATGAAGAGGACAAGGAGAAAATCCACAAATGTCCTTACTGCAGACAACTCTTCACCACGAGGCCTGTCCTGGTGAAAAACACCATGTTAGCAGTTTTAGTGGAGCAGCTGAAGAAGACTGGACTCCAAGCTGCTCCTGCTGATCACTGCTATGCTGGACCTGAAGATGTGGCCTGTGATTTCTGTACTGAAAGAAAACTGAAAGCCTTCAAGTCCTGTTTAGTCTGTCTGGCATCTTACTGTGAGAAACACCTTCAACCTCACTATGATGTAGCTCCATTAAAGAAACACAAGCTGGTGGATCCCTCCAAGAATCTCCAGGAGAACATCTGCTCTTGTCACGATGAAGTGATGAAGATGTTCTGTCGTACTGATCAGCAGAGTATCTGTCATCTCTGCTCTGTGTATGAACATAAAGACCACGACACAGTCTCAGCTGCAGCAGAAAGGACTGAGAGACAGAGAGAGGTGGAGGTGAGACGACAAAACATCCAGCAGATGATCCAGGACAAAGAGAAAGATGTGAAGCTGCTTCATCAGGAGCTGAAGGCCATCGCTGACTCTGCTGAAAAAACAGTGAAGGGCAGTCAGGAGATCTTCACTGAGATGATCCGTCTCATCCAGAAAAGAAGCTCTGATGTGGAGCAGCAGGTCAGATCCCAGCAGGAAACTGAAGAGAGTCGAGTCAAAGAGGTTCAGGAGAAGCTGGAGCAGGAGATCACTGAGCTGAAGAGGGAAGACGCTGAGCTGAAGCAGCTCTCAGACACAGAGGATCACAACCAGTTTCTACACAACTACCCCTCACTGTCACCACTCAGTCAATCTACACACTCATCCAGCATCAATATCCGTCCTCTGAGGAAGTTTAAGGACGTGAAAGCAGCTGTGACAGAGCTCAGAAAGAAACTACAGGACATTCTGAGAGACACAAGGACAAACATCTCACTGACAGTGACTGAAGTGGATGTTTTACTGACACAACCAGAGCCAAAGACCGGAGATGAATTCTTTAACTATTCTTGCGAAATCACACTGGATCCAAACACAGTAAACAGATATCTGGTGCTGTCTGAGAGGAATAGAAAAGTAACATTGAAGTTACAACAATCGTATCCTCATCATCCAGACAGATTCACTGATTGTTTGCAGGTTCTGAGTAGAGAGAGTCTGACTGGACGTTGTTACTGGGAGGTGGAGAGGAGAGGAAAAGTTGGTGTAGCAGTCACATACAAGAATATCAGCAGAGCAGGAAATGAAAGTAGATTTGGACACAATGATAAATCTTGGACATTATATTGTTCCACAGACAGTTCTACATTTAAGTACAACAACATCGAAACTCCTGCATTAGGTCCTCGTTCCTCCAGAGTAGGAGTGTACCTGGATCACAGTGCAGGTATTCTGTCCTTCTACAGCATCTCGAAAACCATGACTCTCCTCCACAGAGTCCAGACCACATTCACTCAGCCGCTCTATGCTGGACTCTGGGTATGTGGTTTATCATCAAGTGCTGAGTTGATTTAAGTGAAGAAGACAGAGGTAACTTCAGGACCGGAGAGTTAAATTCCGTTTTCTCTCCATGTTTGTGGCTGAGAGTTCATTGTTGTGGTGTTTCTGCACACAGATCAGCTGTCAGTCAAACATTACGGCTACTACCTTGCTACCTTCCAATTCATAGGATAGAATCAGCAGGCCTTCCTTTATCACTGATATTTTTGGTAATCACTTTGTAGAGAAGCAAATCTATGATTACATATAAATTTATATGTTTAGCTGTTTGTGTTAACTTGCAGTAGAGATTTGTACATGTTCAGTTTCATAAAACTAATCATCATGTTTGTTCTGACTCCTGTCAGTAACTGATAAAAAAGTTAAGTGGTGGCCCCTTGTGGCGATTTTGAGTTACTGCAGTTTTAAGAGTTGTGCGCCTTAAGGTGGACCCAACAGTGAGTGTAAATGCACTTGATTTATTTTACTTGTTCCACAGCAGTGTGATCTTTAAGGTGGCGTTTGAGGCATTCATTTTAAGTCACGAAAACCGTGCTAACAATGCTAATGTTAATCGCAAAGCTAACCGTTAGGAAGGGGCTAGTTATTCTGCTTTGGCTAATTTAATTCATTGTTGAGCTTCATTTTTGTTCTGTGGGTTAATTTGCATCTTTATTGCATCTTTTGTATTATGATTTCTTTCATATGGTTGCTTTATGTAAAAAAATTATTACAAAAAAATATCTGAGAAGATTCAGTAAAGCAACTTCAGTCAAATCTACTGGGTCTCTCATTTTGTTCGATATGTGTCAGCCAAGACAGAATACTGTTCATGATTGATCAGATTCATAGTTTTTTCTTCTTTCCAATAACTGAGATTCTTGGTGAAGCAGATTGATTGTGCTGATTTTTAACCAGTTTAATGTGTGAACAAACTGAAGGTTTAAGCAATGCAAACAGAGTCTGTTAAAGTTTCTGGATATACTGTGAAACCCAGCTGAAAACGAAAACTGGTTTGACAGAAATTTAGTTTTAAACAACTGAACTAGATTGAGTTAAGTTTTCATGTTATGAAAATAATTTAACAGAATTTATTGGAAAATAAAAATTAATTCCAAAAATACAATGTCCTCGAAGCAGAAAGAGTGGGGAAGATTTGGACCACGTGGTTGTGCCAAATAAATGAAAGCAATAAATCAAAACTACTCCTGGCTAACACCCTTCAATATAGAAAACAACAAATAAAAGGCCTAACTATCTTCTCTACTAAAATGTTACCAAAACTATATAAATGGCACATGTGACCCACATAAAATTAGGTCACATTATTATTATTATTATATTTTATTTTTAGTACTGACTTCTCTTTGGACAGTATTAGCTATTTGTCCACTAAATAATTTTAATTTCATGCCGTAGCAAGGTTGGACCTATGGGTGGCAGTAGTGCAGTTTTGATCAAGCTGGAACCGTCTTTTTTTTCGGTGAAGAGGAAGCTCCTCCTCATTCATTTGAGAGCAGCCAGCATGAAACCAACCTGATCTGCTCTTCATTTCTCCTGAAAAACGGGTCAGTGCAATGTTAAAATCATAACAGACAGAAACATGATTTTTAATATGATGAACATGATTAGAACATGTGGTAAAAAGGTTCACAGCCCTGGTGTATGTATATTAACAACACTTCCAGTGTAGTTTATTTGAGTGCTAGTTTTGAATGTTCGTGGACTCCCATTGTAGTGACACTTGAACTAGAACTCCTGTGCAATTGTTATTCTTCCTGTGTGCATCACCATATTGTGAAACGTACTGGTTTTGTGCGCTTTCAGATTGAATTGTGTGAAGTTACTGTTAAACTTTCACTTACCAGCTCCTTGCTTTTGCATTTTAGGCTCAGTGATTACGTGTTGGAGTGACGGAAAATAATGTCCAGTAATATGGTTAAAGGTTGATATTCCTGGTTTTATGCTGAGCTGTATTGTACTTTTAGAAATACTGCTGTTAAGCATGGTTGTGTATTGGTAATGACAAAGAGAGAGAAAATAGTGATTTATTGTGAATAAATCTGAGAACTGCCGGCGTGAAATCAACTCGATCTGCTCTTCATTTCTCCTGAAAAACAGGAAACGCCAATATCCCCGCTTGTCCCTAGTGCTGTAGTACACAAAACCGGTCTTGGTTTGTATAAATATCAACATAAACTGTATGACAGTTTGGATCAGATTAAAGTTCATCTGCAGCAGCTTCTTTTAACATAATACAGCAAAGAATGTGTCCTCAGAAGAACAGTCCAGTAACCAAATCAAGTGATGATTTAATAACTTACTGTGTCAAATGAACTGGTTGGTGTCTGGGCTAAACTTTGAGCTGAACAGTCAGAGTCTCCAGTCAGAGTCTCCAGTCAGAGTATCCAGTCCGAGTATCCAGTCAGAGTATCCAGTCAGAGTCTCCAGTCAGAGTCTCCAGTCAGAGTATCCAGTCAGAGTCTCCAGCCAGAGTCTCCAGTCAGAGTCTCCAGACAGAGTCTCCAGTCAGAGTCTCCAGACAGAGTCCTGCTAATATTGTGAAAAGCTCAGTTATTTATACATGTCTTCCTTTACTGAACATTAATTCATGTTTAGATGATGATATAATCTGTATTTTATGATAACAAGGAACCAAATGACCAAGTGGAAGGTCTCATTCATATTGATGAACATGAATCTGCAGTTCAGTTCAAAGTGAACAAGACAAAATCAGGACACACGAGTCAAATGATTAAATAAAAACTAGGTTTCAAGTCAACGATGAAGTTCAAAGTTGAAATCTGAAGAAAACCTAAAAAAAATGTGGAACAGTCACCAGATCCTAAGCTGTAGATAATTAATATTAAAGAAGGAAATTCATGAAAACAGGAAAAACAGGATTTAACCCGGTCTTCACTGCCAATGCGGAAATTAACTTTGATTGACAGCGCTGCTCCTCCTCTTGGAATGAATGTGGTAATTCACGTACTTCCGGTTTTCCTCCCCTTTAGATCTGCACAGCATGTGGTGAAGTGTAAGAGCTGACTGACCCCATTCACTGCAGAGACACATGATGTTCAGATCAGAGCTCAGACTAGTTTCACTTCTACGAACGAGAATCTGACACCGAGAGCTGAAATGGCGGAGAAAGGAGTTGAACTGGATCAAGAAACCTTTTCTTGTTCCATCTGTCTGGATCTACTGAAGGATCCGGTGACTATTCCCTGTGGACACAGCTACTGTATGAAGTGTATTAAAAGACACTTTGATGAAGAGGACAAGAAGAACATCCACAGCTGTCCTGAGTGCAGACAACTCCTCACCACGAGGCCTGTCCTGGTGAAAAACACCATGTTAGCAGTTTTAGTGGAGCAGCTGAAGAAGACTGGACTCCAAGCTGCTCCTGCTGATCACTGCTATGCTGGACCTGAAGATGTGGCCTGTGATGTCTGCACTGAAAGAAAACTGAAAGCCTTCAAGTCCTGTTTAGTCTGTCTGGCATCTTACTGTGAGAAACACCTTCAGCCTCATTATGATGCAGCTCCATTAAAGAAACAACACAAGCTGGTGGATCCCTCCAAGAAGCTCCAGGAGAACATCTGCTCTCGTCATGGTGAGGTGATGAAGATGTTCTGTCGTACTGATCAGCAGAGTATCTGTTATCTCTGCTCTATGGATAAACATAAAGGCCACGACACAGTCTCAGCTGCAGCAGAAAGGACTGAGAGACAGAGAGAGGTGGACGGGAGACGACAAAACATCCAGAAGATGATCCAGGACAAAGAGAAAGATGTGAAGCTGCTTCATCAGGAGCTGAAGGCCATCGCTGACTCTACTGATAAAACAGTGAAGGACAGTCAGGAGATCTTCAATGAGATGATCCGTCTGATCCAGGAAAGAAGCTCTGATGTGGAGCAGCAGGTCAGATCCCAGCAGGAAACTGAAGAGAGTCGAGTCAAAGAGGTTCAGGAGAAGATGGAGCAGGAGATCACTGAGCTGAAGAGGGAAGACGCTGAGCTGAAGCAGCTCTCAGACACAGAAGATCACAACCAGTTTCTAAACAACTACCCCTCACTGTCACCACTCAGTCAATCTACACACTCATCCAGCATCAATATCCGTCCTCGGAGGAACTTTGAGGACGTGAAACCAGCTGTGACAGAGCTCAGAAAGAAACTACAGGACATTCTGAGAGAGACAAAGACAAACATCTCACTGACAGTGACTGAAGTGGATGTTTTACTGCCACAACCAGAGCCAAAGACCAGAGATGAATTCTTAAAGTATTCATGTAAATTCACAATGGATCCAAACACAGCACACAGATATCTGGTACTGTCTGAGAGGAACAGAAAAGTAAGATCAGTTTTTAAACAACAGTCTTATTCTGATCATCCAGACAGATTCACTGATAGGCCTCAGGTCCTGAGTAGAGAGAGTCTGACTGGACGTTGTTACTGGGAGGTGGAGAGGAGAACAGGAGAAGTATTAGGAGGAGTTGGTGTAGCAGTCACATACAAGAATATCAGCAGAGGAAGAGATGAAAATAGATTTGGACGTAATGACAAATCTTGGGCATTATATTGTTCCGCAGACAGTTACAAATTTTGGTACAACAACATTGACACTCCCGTCTCAGGTCCTCTTTCCTCCAGAGTAGGAGTGTACCTGGATCACAGAGCAGGTATTCTGTCCTTCTACAGCGTCTCTGAAACCATGACTCTCCTCCACAGAGTCCAAACCACATTCACTCAGCCACTCTATGCTGGACTCATGATTGGTTTATCATCAAGTGCTGAGTTGATTAAAGTGAAGTAGACAGAGGTAACTTCAGGAGCAGAGAGTTAAATTCTGTGTTTCTCTTCATCAACTTGTTTTCTCTCCATGTTTGTTGCTGAGAGTTCATTGTTGTGGTGTTTCTGCACAGAGATCAGCTGTCAGTCAAACATTATGGCTGCTACCTTGACATGTTTAATAGTTGTTCTCTTGATGTTTCATCACTTTCTTTAGGTGGAGCTCTTTCCTGTGTCTGTTTAGCCGTAGAGGATATCACTGCTCATGATGACTTTTATTTCCATGACAATGTAAACTTCTCTGAGCTCTAAATGTCTGCTGAATATTTGTATTGATGTATTTGTGTCTTGTTGTTTCTCTTCCACTTCATAGCAGAGGAATCAGCAGAACTTCCTTTATCACTGATATGTTGTTGACCACTTTGTAGAGAAGCAAATCTATGATTACATTCATATTTATGTGTTTGGCTGTTTATGTTAACTTGCATTAGAGATTTGTACAAATTTATTTTCGTAAAACTGTCATCATGGTCATTATTGATCAGATTCATAGTTTTTTCTTTCTTCTTGGTGAAGCAGATTGATTGTGCTGATTTTTTAACCAGTTTAATGTGTGAACAAACTGAAGGTTTAAACAATAAAGGGTTTTCCCCAAAGAGGAAATCAAATATTGACTTCTCTCTTCATTCCAGTGTCTGACTAGAATCTGAAATGAATGAGCAACAAGGAGTCCGAGAGCAACTAGCAAGCCCCAGTGAGTGAAGAGCAGAGGGAAGAAGCGTGAGGAGCCTGTAGCTAGATCCTTTTACTGTAGGCCCTCTGGGGATAATTGGATAACCTGGGGCTGAACCAACCAATTAGCAGACCCTGCCAGATTTCCCAGGTGGAATCACTCGTAGAATCAAGTGCACAAACAGGGGAAGGTTGAGAGAGAGAGAAAAACAAGAGAAATACACTGCCCCTGTCTGGCACATAACACCCCCACCCTTACAAGTGCAAACAAAATGTCTGGAACTATACTTTGATAAACAACTAACTATACAACACATCACAAAGCATCAGCAAGAACATTGTCAGATCCCTTTTTATGACATATTTCCAGATGAGACACCAGCGTATAAGATGTTGGTTGTGGTTACACGTTCTAGAGAGAAATACAAGGGGATTATGGTCAGAGAAAACCTTAATGGGTTTAACACTTGAGCCCAGGTAGACTGTGTACTTAAGAAAACTATCAGGGGTAACAAAAGCAGAAATCTAATAAGCAGGTGGCATTTATGGAACCTGCCTATATCCTTTTAGGCATATCAAGCTTGGAAATATATGTTGCAGGAACAGTCTCGTCCATGCAGTCATCAATTGGAGGCGACGGATGAGCATCAGTTACAGCGTTGACCTTGCGGAAGTCTGCTCAAAATCTTGGACTTCCATCGGACTTTGCATCTAGGAGGCAAGGTGAACTCCATGGACTACTAGAGCTGGCACCGCAAACCCGTTCTGCGCCTGATACTCAACTCAGCATTATGCATCTCCAACCCATCATCCACAGGAAAGTCAACTTTTGCAATGGAAGCCATGGGTGACTAGACACTTACATGAGATATGGGCAACCCATGATCCTCTTCTCTGGACCAGTAAGGCTTCAACATGTTGACGTGACACACCGTAGTTTGTTGCCTTTCACCAGGGGTTGGGATCACATAGTTCGTTTTTACTCTTCTCTACAACATAAGGACCCGGACACTTAGTGGACAGGGTAGGACCAGGTATCGGCAGAAGAACCAAAACTTTGTCACCTGGCTGAAACACATGAGAAACTGCTCTCTTGTCATAGTGTTACTTCATCCTCACCTGAGCAGAGGTCAGGGCATCCCTAGCTAAAGAGCAGACCAGCTGAAGGCGGTTTTTGAGCTTAGCAACGTACTCTGGAATGCTTTTGGCCATTTTCTCTGGTGTGACCAACTGGTCTTTGAGAAGCTTTAAACGACCTCTAAGCTCATGTCCAAATACTAGCTCAGCCAGACTGAAAGATAGTGGCTCCAAGATTAAGGGAAGAATGATCCCGGACGCTTCATGTAGTGAAAGACAGAAGAGTAACAGTAGTCATACCGTTTATCTGAGGAGCATGGAGATGAACTAAATGTTACAACAAAATGGGTGCTGTCTGAGAAATGAGAGGTTTAGATTTTGCTGTTGCATCTGTTGTAAAATATGTTGACAGTGAAATAAGTTTAAAAGATGAAAAGCTAACAGTATTTAAATATTTCTCAAGAAGCATATGTCACATAATTTGTTGCTGTGATTGGTTGTAGGATTTTATGAACCATTATTATAAAGACACAAAGCAATGTGACCTCTTGACTGAATCATATGATGTCTTTTATTACTGTGAGATAACTAGAAATATTTGTTTATCAGAGACTGAGAGGACTTTGTCGAGACTACATTAATATTTAGCTCATTATAATAACTGATAACTCATTATAATGACAGTCGAGTTTCAAGCTTTACAAAACACATTAAACTGTTAAAAGTGTTCTTTTTACCTTCAGGTGTAACATGGTATAACAAACATGAGGAATCCAATGAACCAGGTTCAAATGATGTTGGAGGGTCAGGACCAAAATGCAAAATGTAATTTCATGGAATGTCTTTCCTAGGTGTACATTAACACTTTTTAACTGACACCCTCCAGTCAATCAGAATCGAGTATTCACCCAGACCATGGTGTAAAAGACCAAAAATCTCCACAATAGAAAAGTTTGTGCTATAATACAACGTTTCAACCAATCTATGATTGAATTACAATTCTAAATTCACACAACCATGACCAAACAATGCCACAAACATCAGAATACATTGATCTTTTTAAAAATGTTTGACTCTTACTTGACTATTAAGTTACTTAAGTTATCTCAGTCCTGACACTGAATTCAACAAAGCTCAATAAAAGCTCTGTAAATATTTAACAACACCACACTTGATGTCTGTTATCACATTTGAAAAAAATTCTCCAAGTCAGCATTTACACATAAATCAGAAACTGGTGTGAACCTGTCTCTGATTTGTTAAATATGTTTGATTGCGGGACAAACTGTCTTCTTATAACTGGTCTGAACTGTAAGAAGGAAAATGTTTAGATCTTTAACTCTCTACTGATTTGTACTTTGTGCTGTTGTTATGTCTGTAGGCTGAATAAAAATTTATTGTTTTATGTTTTAATGGTTAGATTGTTTCAGATCACGCCTCTTACGAGAATAAGATCTGATGACGCCTCCCGCTTCTTCCCCAAAAACACATTGATGAACTGTAAACTCTTCAGAGGACACAAGCTATCAGTCACTGACACAGAGAGGAGAGATGGCAGAGAAAGGAGTTGAGCTGGATCAAGAAACAATCAGCTGTTCCATCTGTCTGGATCTACTGAAGGATCCGGTGACTATTCCCTGTGGACACAACTACTGCATGAACTGTATTAAAAGACACTTTGACGAAGAGGACAAGAAGAAAATCTACAAATGTCCTCAATGCAGACAACTCTTCACCACAAGGCCTGTCCTGGTGAAAAACACCATGTTAGCAGTTTTGGTGGAGAAGCTGAAGAAGACTGGACTCCAAGCTGCTCCTGCTGATCACTGCTATGCTGGACCTGAAGATGTGGCCTGTGATTTCTGCACTGGAAGAAAACTGAAAGCCTTCAAGTCCTGTTTAGTCTGTCTGGCATCTTACTGTGAGAAACACCTTCAGCCTCACTATAAGTCACCTACATTTAAACAACACAAGCTGGTGGATCCCTCCAAGAAGCTCCAGGAGAACATCTGCTCTCGTCATGGTGAGGTGATGAAGATGTTCTGTCGTACTGATCAGCAGAGTATCTGTTATCTCTGCTCTGTGGATGAACATAAAGGCCACAACACAGTCTCAGCTGCAGCAGAAAGGACTGAGAGACAGAGAGAGGTGGAGGTGAGACGACAAAACATCCAGCAGATGATCCAGGACAAAGAGAAAGATGTGAAGCTGCTTCATCAGGAGCTGAAGGCCATCAATGCTCGAGTCAAAAAGGTTCAGGAGAAGCTGGAGCAGGAGATCACTGAGCTGAAGAGGGAAGACACTGAGCTGAAGCAGCTCTCAGACACAGAGGATCACAACCAGTTTCTATACAACTACCCCTCACTGTCACCACTCAGTCAATCTACACACTCATCCAGCATCAATATTCGTCCTCTGAGGAACTTTGAGGACGTGAAAGCAGCTGTGACAGAGCTCAGAAAGAAACTACAGGACATTCTGAGAGAGACGAGGACAAACATCTCACTGACAGTGACTGAAGTGGATGTTTTACTGACACAACCAGAGCCAAAGACCAGAGATGAATTCTTAAAGTATTCATGTGAAATCACACTGGATCCAAACACAGTATACAGATATCTGGTACTGTCTGAGAGGAACAGAAAAGTAATATCAGTTTACAAACAAGAGCCTTATCCTGATCATCCAGACAGATTCACTGATTGTTGTCAGGTTCTGAGTAGAGAGAGTCTGACTGAACGTTGTTACTGGGAGGTGGAGATGAGTGGAGGAGGAGTTGGTGTAGCAGTCACATACAAAAATATCAACAGAGCAGGAGATGAAAATAGATTTGGACGTAATGACAAATCTTGGACATTAGATTGTTTCACAAACAGTTACACATTTAGGTACAACAACATCCAAACTCCCGTCTCAGGTCCTCCTTCTTCCAGAGTAGGAGTGTACCTGGATCACAGAGCAGGTATTCTGTCCTTCTACAGCGTCTCTAAAACCATGACTCTCCTCCACAGAGTCCAGACCACGTTCACTCAGCCGCTCTATGCTGGACTCTGGGTCTACTTATCAAGTGCTGAGTTGATTAAAGTGAAGTAGACAGAGGTAACTTCAGGAGCAGAGAGTTAAATTCTGTGTTTCTCTTCAGCAACTTGTTTTCTCTCCATGTTTGTTGCTGAGAGTTCATTGTTGTGGTGTTTCTGCACAGAGATCAGCTGTCAGTCAAACATTTTGGCTGATACCTTGCTACCTTGCAATTAATCACTTTGTAGAGAAGCAAATCTATGATTACATTTAAATTCACGTTTGTCTGTTTTTGTTAACTTGCAGTAGAGATTTGTACATGTTCAGTTTCATAAAACTGTAATCATCTTGTTTGTTCCTGTCAGTGACTGATAAAAAAGTTAAGTGGTTGCACCTGGTGGCGGTCTTGACTTACTGCAGTTTTAAGATTTGTCAGCGCCTTAAGGTGGACCCAAAAGTGAGTGTAAATGCACTTGATTTAGTTGAGTTGTTTCACAGCACTGTGATCTTTAAGGTGGTGTTTGAGGCATTAATTTTAAGTCACGAAAACCGTGCTAACTATGCTAATGTTAATCGCAAAGCTAACCGTTAGCAACAGGTTAGCTTTGCTTTGGCTAATTTAATTCATGGTTGAGCTTCATTTTTGTTATATGGATTAATTTGCGTCTTTATTGCATCTTTTGTATTATGATTGCTTTCATGTGGGTGCATGTATGTAAAAATGGTGTGGGTTTACTGTAATGTAATGAGTGTTTATTTCTATACTGTAACATGTTGTGTATATCAGTTTTACTACTGGGTCACTCATTTTGTCCGCTATCTGTCAGTCAGTACAGAATACTGTTCATGATTGATCAGATTCATATTTTTTTCTTCTTTCCAATAACTGAGATTCTTGGTGAAGCAGACTGATTGTGCTGATTTTTAACCAGTTTAATGTGTGAACAAACTGAAGGTTTAAACAATAAATAAAGGGTTTTCCCCAAGAGGAAATCAAATATTGACTTCTGTCTTCATTCCTTGATTTGACTAGAATCTGAAATGAATGAGAATATAACTGAGATGCTGTTTTTTTTCCTGAAATACATCTAGAGGATCAAATTGAACTTCATTTGCAGCAACTTCTTTTAACATAATACAGCAAAGAATGTGACCAACAGTCCTGTCACCAACTCAATTGGTGATTTTACAACTTACTATGTCAAATGAACTGGTTGGTGTCTGGACTAAACTTTGAGCTGAACAGTCAGAGTCTCCAGACAGAGTCTCCAGTCAGAGTTATTTATTCACATCTTCCTTTACTGAAAATTACATCATGTTTACATGTCTATAATCTGTATTTTCTGATAACAATGAACCACATGACAGACAAGAAGGGCTCACTCATAGTGACGAACATGAATCAGCTGCTCAGTTCAAACTGCACGAGACATAATCAGGACACAAGAGTCAAATGATTAAATAAAAACTAGGTTTCACGTGAAACCTAGTTTTTATTTAATCAGCAGACCTTCTTTTATCACTGATATGTTGTTGATCAATTTGTAGAGAAGCAAATTATTACATTTACATTTATGTGTTTAGCTGTTTTTGTTAACTTGCAGTAGAGATTTGTACAAATTCAGTTTTGTAAAACTGTCTTCATCATGGTCATGATTGATCAGATTCATGTTTTTTTCTTCTTTCCAATAACTGAGATTCTTGGTGAAGCAGATTGATTGTGCTGATTTGTAACCAGTTTAATGTGTGAACAAACTGAAGGTTTAAACAATAAATAAAGGGTTTTCCCCAAGAGGAAATCAAATACTGACTTCTGTCTTCATTCCTTGATTTGACTAGAATCTGAAATGAATGAGAAAATAACTGAGACGCTGTCTGTTTCCTGAAACACGTCCAGAGTTTATGTTGTATAAATATCAGCTCAAGCAGTCATCCAAATGATTCTCCTCAGCAAACAAGGACGTATCATTACTTTATAAAGCACAGACTGATTGCTGAAAAGCTGTTTTCTTTTCTCGTCTCATATAAAATGTGTCTGAAAGGTCTTTACTTCAGCTGAAATCATTCTTGTGATGTTCTACAAGTGAAGGAATAAGTCATTTCCTCCTCTGAGCTGACAGTTTGGATCAAATTGAAGTTCATCTGCAGAAACTTCTTTTAACATAATACAACAAAGAATGTGACCAACAGTCCTGTCACCAACTCAGTTGGTGATTTTACAACTTACTGTGTCAATGAGCTGGTTGGTGTCTGGACTAAACTTTGAGCTGAACAGTCAGAGTCTCCAGACAGAGTCCTGCTAATATTGTGAATATCAGTTATTTATTCACGTCTTCCTTTACTGAACATTACATCATGTGTACATGTCTATAATCTGTATTTTATGAGAACAATGAACCACATGACAGAGAAGAAGGGCTCACTCATAGTGATGAACATTAATCTGCAGCTCAGTTCAAACTGCACGAGACAAAATCAGGACACAAGAGTCGTGTCAGGGTCTAACTGTGTCAATTCTTCTGTCGTTAAGTTTTGAGTTCTTGTCTGGTCACTTCCTGTTTCATTTTGAAGGATTGTGTGTTCCCGTGTCTCTGGTAGCTTAACTTCCCCTTGTTGATTGCACGCCCTGCCCTAATATGTTTCACCTGTGTCTAATTATCCCCCTCTCACTCAGTATATAAGCTCCAATCCCCTTTCCTCCTGTGCCAGATCGTTTTGTACCATGTGTGAGTGTTTAAGCCTGAGTCTGTTTGTTTGATTCCTGGATTTTGGACCCAGCATTGTTCCTCTGACCTCAGAGCTTTGCCTCCTGTTTTAGTACCTCTGTCCTTTTCTCGTGTGACTTCTGGTTTTGACCTTGGATTGTAATAAAAAATGCTGATTTTGTCTGAACCTTGGATTCCTCATTTGTGTCCTCCTGGCCTACCCATGACAAGTCAAATGGTTAAAAAAAAAAACTTTCAAGTCCTCAATGAAGTTCACAGTAGAAATCTGAAGAAAACCTAAAAAAAAAATAATGTGGAACAATCACCAGATTCTGAGATGTAGATAATTATTGTAACTGTTAAGTAATGAGATAAAAGAAGACATCGAGCAGGATTTAACCTGGTCTTCACTGCCACTGAGGAAGTAATCTTTGATTGACAGCACTGCTCCTCCTCTTGGAATGAATATGATAATTCACATACTTCCTGGTTCCCTCCCCTTTAGATCTGCACAACATGTGGTGAAGTGTAAGAGCTGACTGGACCCATTCACTGCAGAGACCCAGGATGTTCAGATCAGATGAGATCAGAATAGTTTCACTTCTAAGAAAACGAAACTTTCGAAACGAGCTGAAATGGCGGAGAAAGGAGTTGAGCTGAATCGAGAAACCTTTTCTTGTTCCATCTGTCTGGATCTACTGAAGGATCCGGTGACTATTCCCTGTGGACACAGCTACTGCATGAACTGTATTAAAGGCCACTTTGATGAAGAGGACAAGAAGAAAGTCTACAGCTGTCCTGACTGCACACAACTCTTCACCACAAGGCCTGTCCTGGTGAAAAACACCATGTTAGCAGTTATAGTGGAGAAGCTGAAGAAGACTGGACTCCAAGCTGCTCCTGCTGATCACTGCTATGCTGGACCTGAAGATGTGGCCTGTGATGTCTGCACTGGAAGAAAACTGAAAGCCTTCAAGTCCTGTTTAGTTTGTCTGGCATCTTACTGTGAGAAACACCTTCAACCTCACTATAAGTCACCTACATTTAAACAACACAAGCTGGTGGATCCCTCCAAGAAGCTCCAGGAGAACATCTGCTCTCGTCATGATGAGGTGATGAAGATGTTCTGTCGTACTGATCAGCAGAGTATCTGTTATCTCTGCTCTGTGGATGAACATAAAGACCACAACACAGTCTCAGCTGCAGCAGAAAGGACTGAGAGACAGAGAAAGGTGGAGGTGAGACGACAAAACATCCAGAAGATGATCCAGGACAAAGAGAAAGATGTGAAGCTGCTTCATCAGGAGCTGAAGGCCATCGCTCACTCTGCTGATAAAACAGTGAAGGACACTCAGGAGATCTTCACTGAGATGATCCGTCTCATCCAGGAAAGAAGCTCTGATGTGGAGCAGCAGGTCAGATCCCAGCAGGAAACTGAAGAGAGTCGAGTCAAAGAGGTTCAGGAGAAGCTGGAGCAGGAGATCACTGAGCTGAAGAGGGAAGACGCTGAGCTGAAGCAGCTCTCAGACACAGAGGATCACAACCAGTTTCTACACAACTACCCCTCACTGTCACCACTCAGTCAATCTACACACTCATCCAGCATCAATATTCGTCCTCTGAGGAAGTTTGAGGACGTGAAAGCAGCTGTGACAGAGCTCAGAAAGAAACTACAGGACATTCTGAGAGAGACAAGGACAAACATCTCACTGACAGTGACTGAAGTGGATGTTTTACTGCCACAACCAGAGCCAAAGACCGGAGATGAATTCTTAAAGTATTCATGTGAAATCAAACTGGATCCAAACACAGTAAACAGATTTATGGTACTGTCTGAGAGGAACAGAAAAGTAAGATCAGTGAATAAAATACAGTCTTATTGTGATCATCCAGACAGATTCACTCGTTTTACTCAGGTCCTGAGTAGAGAGAGTCTGACTGGACGTTGTTACTGGGAGGTGGAGTGGAGAGGAAGAGGAGGAGTTGGTGTAGCAGTCACATACAAGAATATCAGCAGAGCAGGAGATGAAAGTAGATTTGGACGTAATAACAAATCTTGGACATTAAATTGTTACGACAGTCCTAGTTTAGCTTACAACAACATCGACACTCCCGTCTCAGGTCCTCTTTCCTCCAGAGTAGGAGTGTACCTGGATCACAGAGCAGGTATTCTGTCCTTCTACAGCGTCTCTGAAACCAGGACTCTCCTCCACAGAATCCAGACCACATTCACTCAGCCGCTCTATGCTGGACTCTGGATTGGTTTATCATCAAGTGCTGAGTTGATTAAAGTGAAGTAGACAGAGGTAACTTTAGGAGCAGAGAGTTAAATTCTGTGTTTCTCTTCATCAACTTGTTTTCTCTCCATGTTTGTTGCTGAGAGTTCATTGTTGTGGTGTTTCTGCACAGAGATCAGCTGTCAGTCAAACATTATGGCTGCTACCTTGACATGTTTAATAGTTGTTCTCTTGATGTTTCATCACTTTCTTTAGGTGGAGCTCTTTCCTGTGTCTGTTTAGCCGCGGAGGATATCACTGCTCATGATGACTTTTATTTCCATGACAATGTAAACTTCAATGTAAAGTTTCTGGAGATACTGTTAATTGCCTAATAAGAATTTAACCAACATAAAGTGTGTTGCTTTCAGCTGAGCTCGTTCACCATTCTTTATCTTTCATCTCAATTATATTCTTTATTAAATATTTTTGATGTCATTTTGTAGTGTGTCTCTTTTGTCTTTTGCCACATAATGAAAAAATTTAATTTAATTTAATTTAATTAATTTAATCTCCACCAAAACAGCAGGCGGCGATATACCGCTTGAAATCCTACCGAAATAAAATTCGTGAAGAAGAAGAAGTTCAAAGTTCACCCGGAAGTTACCTCGCGTATTGGCGTGTGTGGTTACGACACGGAGTTTTGGAGCACGCTTTCCACTAAACGGTGCTTAAAACAGTGTTGTCAGAAGAGACGTTTGACATAATAAGTAAGTAAAGCTCAGACTGGAGTCCCCGTTGATCGCGTCCTGTTGTCGTTGTCATAATCTTTAGCTGTTGTTAGCTGGCGTTTACACTAAAGTGTGTGTGAAGTTAAGCTAGCTGGTTGCTAGCTGTTGCTGCTATAGATGAGCCCGGACTGACGCAGCTCCTTGGATTAGCATCGTTTAATTATTCTTACTTATAAGTTGTAATCGTTAATTTCTTGCTTTATATTATGTACTGCTGCGTTACGGGCCTGGCTAATGTGTAGCTAACTTTAACGTTATTAAACAGACAGTTCATCGTTTCATTGTCACGTAAGACAAATTAAAGGAGCAGGTGACCACAGTGGTTCAGCAGAGAAGTGAGTTATTTAGAGGTTTCAGACTTTTTTAAGAATCAGATTTTTCTGTATTTATTTGCATCAAGTCGTTTCAAATGAATATGCAAGTGATTAAAAGACATCCTTAATCCTAGGGTTCACATTTTCTGAAACACAAACACTATTTTAATAGATTGTTGTTGTTTCTTTTATTTGGTAGCCTCCTTTTCCTCCAACTAGAGTGAGGATTTATAAAATAAGTGAAAATGATCTTAAAAATACCAAGATTTATATTTAATTAAAGCTTTTTAATGATTTGTTTTTGTGAACGCTGAACAAAACACTGCGTCTGCGCACACAGACATAAGAGTAAATGAACCAGAGTCCAGTCGGTCGCTTTATTAGAAGCATAGACTAAAATATTAGGTCTTTATTTGTCACTGTGGTACAACGAAATTAAATTATTGCTGTTATAAGATGAATTAAGGAATCAAATTGCAAAATAAGAGCGGTGCAGGTGTGATGCTGGATTGGCTGCGTTTTGCCAACAGTAACCAGATAAAGAGTATAATATTGCATCGAAATGTCTAATTCAAATCAAGTCAAATTAAAATATTTTAAAACTGCAAAAATGAATAATAATTGAATATAAGATGTGTATTTATTGACGTCATGTTGACACCTGGTGATTTTATGTCTTGAATCTTCAGGTCGCCATGACGTCCTACACTTGCATCAGCTGCCGCGTGGCTTTTACAGACGGCGAGGTTCAGCGAGCGCACTACAAAACCGACTGGCACCGCTACAACTTGAAGCGCAAGGTGGCCGACATGCCGCCCGTCACTGCCGAGAACTTCCAGGAGCGCGTCCTGGCGCAGAGGGTCGCCGCCGAGCAGCAGCTGACCGACGCGGCCGCCACCGAGGGCTGCGCCGTCTGCAACAAGAAGTTCTCCAGCGCCAACGCTTACCAGAACCACCTGCAGTCCCACAAGCACCAGCAGGCGGAGAAGCAGGCCGTGCTCGCCGCCCAGAGGAAGCTGGAGAAGATGAACGAGAAGAACCTGGAGAAGGGGCTCGCTGACGAGAAGGTCGACAACGACGCCAGGAACGAGGCTCTGCAGCAGGCGCTGAAGGAGCAGCAGCGGCCCAGCCCGGCCAAGCAAGAGAAGGCCCAGACGTCACAGGAAGCGAAGAAGCAGAAGCTAGAGAAGCCAGAGAAACCTCCCAGGCTGATGTGGCTGGAGGAGCAAGCCAAGAGACGAGAGAAAGAGGATGGAGGCGCAGCAGAAGAAGGTAGGGAGGTTAAATGAAACCACTGTATTACCTACCCGAATCTGAGCCATGTGCCTCATTTTCATACGTGGTCCTTTGCCTCCATCTAGTGGGCTAATGGTGGTACTAAAGATTAGCCTTGGTGACTTGTTTCTCTGAGGAGCTACATACGTGCACAACAGCCATACGGAGGACGCATCAATATTTTTATAGATTCTATAATGTGCACAAACTTTTTTGCAGAAGCTTGGGAGGACATTGACGAGGAGGAAGATGACGACATGGAGGAGGATCTAGAGGAGGAGGAGACGATGGACCAGGAGGAAGGAGACCCGGAGGCTCCGTCCGAACGCCACCCCGCCGCTCTGCCGGGCTCCGTCCCCGCCACTGACTGCCTCTTCTGCGGCCACCACTCCAAGTCACTCATGAAGAACGTGGCCCACATGACCAAAGTCCACAGCTTCTTCATCCCAGATGTGGAGTTCCTCGTCGACCTGAGGGGCCTCATGCGTTACCTTGGTGAGCTAGGAGCGTCAGTCAGTAGAAGTCAAATGAAAGAGGGAAAAAGAAAAACATATTTTCTTAATGTGCTTTCTGTTTTTTTCCCTTTTTTTTTGTCTTACAGGTGAAAAAGTTGGTGCCGGGAACGTGTGTTTATGGTGTAACGAAAAGGGGCGTTCGTTTTATTCGACAGAGGCGGTGCAGAGTCACATGACAGACAAAAGTCACTGTAAACTCTTCACAGACGGCGACGCCGCCCTGGAGTTTGCAGACTTTTATGACTTTAGGTAATAAAACCTTTTCTAGTGTGAATTATTATAAAATCAAGGCGCACTGCTGTCGGGCTCATTTATGTGTTTCTTCACCTACAGGAGCAGCTACCCCGACAAGAAGGAGGGAGAGGACCCTGAAATGGACGAAGATGAGCTGCCTGACGACAAGAACCTGGAGTATGACGACGACACTCTGGAGCTGACTCTCCCCTCAGGTATATGAAATGTTTGGACTACAAGACAGGACCCTGGATTTATTTTAAGTCGCCCTAAATGTGTTGGTTAACAAATTAACCAATCTAGATTTACAGATAATGATCATGAGTGGATCTTAATGATATGCATGTCCTTTCTGTGCCTTCCCTCAGGCGCTAAGATCGGCCACCGCTCCCTCATGAGGTACTACAAGCAGCGGTTTGGAGCACAGCGAACGGTGGCCCTGACCCACAATAGGAACGCTGTCGGCAGAGTCCTTCGTCACTACAGAGCCCTGGGCTGGGGAGACGGAGGTAAGAGTCAGATTAATCGGAAACATCAGGACGGTTTGGGTTAGTTTGAATCATCTGGACGTGATTTAATTCAAACCAGAAACTATTCAGAGTTCTCCTCAGAGCCTGTCAACCAAGGCTAGCGCTCATAGCTGCTGACCTGGGTCAGGCTAGCTAGCTCCAGGGTTGGGCGGCCTTTCCTCACAATATCCAGCTTTTCCTTCAAAGTGAAAATGTCTTTCTAAGAAGATCTGCAGCCACATGGAGCCTCTGCTCCTTCCTCCATGGTGGCTTCAACAAACAGCTATCAGAACGTTCAGCAGCTAGCAGCAGATGAATATGAACCATTAGCTTAGCTTAAACATCTCTCTGACCGACCAATCAGAGAAAGACTAAGAATACCAGCTATGAATGTGATTGGTTAAAGGAACACATCATTATAATGTGTTTCAGGTTTAATTGTGAAGGCCCAGGCAGATAGTAGAAATTAAATCTGTGATTAAACTTCTAATCACACATGCATGTTACTCCCATCCCCCTTCCCTTCTCTCTCTTCTCTCTCTCAGGCAACAACTTCTTCCAACAAAAGCATAAAGACATGCAGTACGTACAGATGATGAAGTCCAAGTGGATGCTGAAGATAGGCATGAGCAACAACGCCAACAAGCAGAAGCACTTCAGAGCCCAAGTTATGTTCTAAACTCAGAGCGCAGGGGACTGAATGTGCTGCGAAAACGTGACCTGGGCTGTAAAATTTAACCCGACCCGCTAACTTCCTTGGACGGAGGCGGGAAGCAAAACTGTCGATCACGCCGTGTTGATGCGAGGTTTGACCGCTGCAGTAACAACACGTGAGAAATGTTTAGGGAATTACTTGGAGAGCGGCTCCATTCCTAATTTTTTTTGCAGATTTCCATCTTCTAGACTTAATGTAATGTCTCATCTGTGTGTGTGTGGAAAGCCTAGGTTCAAGGTTAACCTGACTGAAACGTTTCCCAGTAAAAGCTGCGATCGTGATCAATGCAAAAGCAACCGCCTGCAGGTGGATATGAAGGGCATGAATAACACAACAATTAGCTTATAACACAATCCATTTCAAAATGCAGTGTATGAACTATAATGAGGAAAATATTCACAAATATGACTCACTGCTTTCTAAACCAATGACAGGACTTTCTTCATCATTCAACATGATCATTCAACCAAATAAATGTTTATTGGATAAGATGCATCTTCCTTTAAATAATATAACTCTTTTTTCCCCTTTAGAGAAAAGAGCTCTCTTCTACACAATATCCCTAATGTTTGTTGTGAACCCAACCTTTGGACGTACCTCATGTCCATGTCTTGGTATACGCAAACAAAAAAACTAAACAAAAACCGGAAACAACGAAAACCGTACCTTTTTCTTGAATAAATGAATGAGTTAGCATAGTTGCATATGTGTTAACATTTAGCAGACTGGCTTGTTAGCTTACACATTAATCTGCATTTGTGTCACAGGACTTTGGTAAATGTTAAATTTCAGGGAGTCTAGTTGTGTCAAACATTTGCGATCAGTGTCAGAGTTGGGGATGTCTGGATTGGTATCGGGGGCGATCCCGGCTTTTTGACATGATCAGCTTCAGCCAAGCCTGATCTTTGGTAGTCATTTGTTTTAGATCTTCAGTGAACCAAAACCACGTCCTTGTAGCTGCCAGAAGAAGAAGCATAATCCTTTGACTAAGTCAGACTGCAGTTAGTAATCAGAATACTTAATTAACCATTCAAGGAAATTGTTGTGTTGCTATTGCTCCCTTAAAGCGACAGTAGCAATGTTAACTACAAATAGAATAAAAAGTAATATGAAAAGTAAGATGCATAAAAAACAATTTGACAGAGGTAAAGTGGTTACAAGTAAATAAATAAACACAAAAGAGTGTTAAGAGTGACCAACACTGTAGGTGTTCTGTGGTGCATTCCTTCGACTGTCCAGTGTGTTGTGGAGTTGATGGGAGTAGTCGTCCAGGATGGTCTTCACTCCAACATCCTCCGCTCTGACTTTGTGTTCAAAGAGTCCAGCTCCACCACATCACTGTCCTTGCAGATCAGTTTTGAGTCTATTACAGGAGCACGCAGGGCCACCACAGACTCAGAGAACATCCTCAACGATGTCCGGTAGATGTTGAAGGACCTCAGTCTACTCAAAAAGTAGACCCAACTGTGGTCCTGATCGTCTGAACAGATTCCACTCAGTCAAAGGCTGCAGCCAAACAACAACAACAAACACTGAACGTTTAAAAGAAGAGAAAAGTTTCCTGGAGACAGCGTCAAGAAGAAACATCTTCCAGAGGGTTAGGGAGTTTATGGCAGCGTTGGATGAGCAGAGAGAACACAAGGTACCAGCTACCCTCTCCACACTACATTAACTCTGACTGGAAGATTTATTGGACTGAATCCAGTCCACTCTAGGAGAAGACAAGGAAGACAAGGACAGACTTTAGGAAGACACAGGAGACCAACTCTAGGAGAAGACAAGGAAGACAAGGACAGACTTTAGGAAGACACAGGAGACCAACTCTAGGAGAAGACAAGGACAGACTTTAGGAAGACACAGGAGACCAACTCTAGGAGAAGACAAGGACAGACTTTAGGAAGACACAGGAGACCAACTCTAGGAGAAGACAAGGACAGACTTTAGGAAGACACAGGAGACCAACTCTAGGAGAAGACAAGGAAGACGAGGACAGACTTTAGGAAGACACAGGAGACCAACTATAGGAGAAGACAAGGACAGACTTTAGGAAGACACAGGAGACCAACTCAAAGAAGACAAGGACAGACTTTAGGAAGACACAGGAGACCAACTCAAAGAAGACAAGGACAGACTTTAGGAAGCTATTTAGGTTTGGATCAGGACTCGAGTTGGACAATACTGAATATTAAAAGATCGTAATTGGATCAGGAGGCAACAAACTTGAATCAGGACGTCCCTAGTCGCAGTGTTTCCATGTTGTTTACTCTCTTCTGCTCTGACAGTTCAACATTGTCCTAGTTTTGACATGTCCACCCCACCAGAACCCCCCAGCCTGCTCGTCATTGGTTCCCATGGTCTCCTGTAGAAAGCGGTCAGAGCTCATCTTCACCACCACCACCAGCGTCTCCTCCTCAGATTCATCAATGGCTCCCAGGCTCACGCGCATGATGTCATGGAAAGCTGATCGTCCTGGAGCAGGATGCTGACCCACCACGCTGCCACATTAATGAGCTCAGTTACTCCATTTGTTTGCGGTCCTCCACTTTATCTTTTGGCAGCCTCTCCACTTCCTTTTGCAGGCTGAGAGTGTTTGCGGCGCGATGGTTTTTAGAGGTTTAGGGCACTCTGCCCGTACAGTACGCCACTGTTGGACAGAGTCGACAGGAAAAACAGAGGAGGGGGAGGGGCAAGCAGACAGGCCGACGGCGAGATGGAGACTAATTGATCAGGACGACTTGGTGAGAGAAGCAGGGCTGATGGCTGAGAGGCATCATCACTGGAGGAGGAGGAGGAGGAGGAGGAGGAGGAGGTGATGCTTGCTTTGGCTGGAGATGGTTTTTAAGACGATGTTCTCATCCAGCTCCAGTTTATCAGGATGTTTAACAGTTTAGTGTAAACGTGAATTAAACAGAACGCTCCCCTTTAGTGGGAGCTTTGCTTTCGTTGCTGGTAAATGGTCTGACTGGACAGATTTGATTATCATGACTAGACTTGGTCCTGATTGGCTCTCCTCTCCGTTTCCTGGAAATAATTATTTTTAGTCTCGTTAGCAGCGCGGCTCAGTGACAAGTGTCGGCCTCTCAGTTCCTCACTTTAGCCCAGGCCCTAACAGCTCAACATCAGCCACAACATTACAACCACTGGCAGGAGAAGAGAAGAACATCTAAACCATCTTGCTCCAGTTCAGTGTTCTCCTGGGAAACTTGTGGACCTGGCTTCATTCATTGGTGTGGATGTTACTTAGACATGTAGCACCCACCTAGACCAGACCAGGGACCCCCACCCCATAGCAATGACACTCCTTGATGGCAGCAGCCATCCCCAGCAGGATGCAGACACAAAAACACTTTAGGAAGAAGAACAGCACAAGGTGTTGACCTGGCCTCCACATTCACTAGATCCCAGACTGATCAGGTATCTGTGGGATGATCCACAGAGGCCCCTCCCCTCAAAGACCCCCCAACTAACAACATCCTGTTACCAGATGCAGCACTGTCTTAGAATAAAGAGCCAAACCTGAGCCACCACAGTCCCATAGAAGGTTAAACCCCAAAAAGCAAATTCAGAGACAGACTCAGGCCCCGCCCCCCACCCCCGTCCTAAACCTAAACATGTTCACGCTCTCCTCTCCTCTCCTCTCCTCTCCTCTCCTCTCCTCTCCTCTCCTCTCCTCTCCTCTCCTCTCCTCTCCTCTCCTCTCCTCTCCTCTCCTCTCCTCTCCTCTCCTCTCCTCTCCTCTCCCCTCCCCTCCCCTCCCCTCCTCTCTTCTCCTCTCTTCTCCTCTCTCAGCACGATCCCGGTCTCCCTCCGAGCCCTGGGGACCTGCTATTGATCGGTGCCTCGTAGGTAGTGATTGGACATGAGTGGATAATTTCCTTTGCTGCATTAGAGTCCATTACTGGCCCGCTCCCCGGAAAGAGAAAGACATCCTCAAAAGAAGAAGGAAAAAAAAAAAGGAAGAAGATTCTTCTTGGAAAAGCATATGAATCGCCTGCCGAGGCTCCTTGAACTTCATTACCAGGTCCATTTGGAGGATGATAATAAGATACAAACTGCAAAAAAAGGACATCCCTCTAATAACTGAGACGCTCTGCGGCTGGTTCAGGTTCAGATTTAAATAAAGTCTTTGTTTGCTTTCTTGCAGCACCCGTGTCCTTCGTTTAGACCTTTCAGGAAGGTCTCAGCTGAGAGATACAACCTTTACGGTCTGACTCTTTGTCCCTTAGAGACTGAGCTGGACTATTTGAGGCTCAGTGCACCTCAGATCATTACTCACTGCCATCACTGGATCCCTTCTGTTGAGTTCTTCCATTAGCACTGATGCCTCACAGCCAGAAGGTTCTGGGTTCTAATCCATCATGATCCGACTGGTTCCTTTCTGTGTGTAGTCTGCATGTTCTCCCTGTGTCTGTGTGGGTTCTCTCCAGGTTCTCCAGCTTCCTCCCACCATCCAAAGACATGCTCATTAGGTTAATTGGTGATCCTGTAGCCTCCAGCGTCTCCCATGATCCTCCAGAGGACAACTGGTTACAGAAAATTTGGTGCAACCAATGAGATCTTAAAATATGTGGGAAATAAGAATCTGTGGGGGCCTTTGTGGGGAGGGGCCTCTGTGGATCATCCCACAGATACTTGATCAGTTTGGCATTTGATTCATTCATCAGGTCTTGTACTTGGGCAGGAAACGCCTGAAACTCCAACTCCAATGACGTATGCTGAGCTTTTCCAACTGTCTTTTGAGCAACTTGCTAAATTTATTGAGCAATACGTAAGTCTCTGATGCATATTGTCTGAAAACCCTTTGATTTATGACTTTTAAGGACTGCTGCAAAGCTTTAGAAAGCCTTTTAGATGTACGCCACCAGCAGCGCTCACTGACTCCCATTAAAATCATTTTCCTAATGCTCAGCTAGTTGTAATCCTTGTTATGTTTCCTGTTTGGAGGACTCTCCGTGTCTGGGCTAGTGAGAAACCAGACACTGAAGACATGTCGAAGCCGTGTCCGCTCCTTTGAGGAATCCCTAAAAACAAAAAGGCCTCTGTGAAATCTCTTGAATGAATCAAAACCATGAAAAGAAACCTTGTCATTGCCAGATCCCAAGATCAAGAGCTAAAGCCCGTGAGCCAAACCATGATCATTGATGGAAGCACAGATTTTGTCCTCAATTAATTCATTTACAGCCACGTTACTGTCGCCCTTCTTTGGACTCCTGATTTCACCATCAGCCGCCTGCAGGGAACCACAGGCTCCACGGTTTATCAGCGGCCCTGATAATGATGGTATTTGTAACCCAGCAGGTGAAGCCTTTAACGCAGGGAGGGTGCAGCGGGTCACCACATCCCACCACATAAAACATTCCCTGTGGCAGACGGACAGACTGACCGAGCTGCTGCTGCTGCTGCTGCTGCTGCTGCTGCTGCTGCTGCTGCTGCTGCTGCTGCTGCTGCTGCTGCTGCTGCTGCTGCTGCTGCTGTGAATGTGATGCAGCTCATCTCTTTACAGCCTGAAGTAGTGCCTGCATGGGTCTGGAAACTTATCTCCTCCATCATATTAATGGGGTAATAATGTGATTGATTGTTCATCTCTCTGGGGAAGCTGGCTTCTCTGCTTCCTGGGAGTGCACGACTCATCAGAGAGCCGCGCAGCCGAGCTGACTCTTGCTCAAGAGCTCCTCAGCAGGGCTGAATACTCGGGCTACATCTCTAAAGAGTGGGAGGAGGGGGAGGAAGAGGGGGAGGAGGAGGAAGGGAAGAGGAAGAGGGGGATTTAGGCGCCTCAGGACGGCCGAGCCCCGTTGCGATGCATGGAAGCTGCTTGGAGATGCTCCCCGGGTCTCCGGAGCGCATGAGGCGGTTCCAGCCCACCGACCGGTCCGCAGCACTCCCGCGCTCTTCCGGACGCTGATGTGCAGCTCTACCGGGCTGCCTCGCTGTAGGTTCGGCTACAGGAGCACGGCTCGGTCCGGAACCCACGGAGCGGAGGCATATCCGCCGACGGCGCCGTGATCTGCGAGCCCCAGAGGCTGCATCACATCCCTGCGTCGCAGTGGTGGCTGGCGGTGGTTGGTGGATACCGTGTCCGCGTGTCGGGTGGCATCTATGCAATTTTATTTCGACTTTTCATTTTATTATGAGCGCAGAGGAGGGAGATGCGGGTCCAGCTTGCGGGGAGCCGAGCGGAGGCACTGCCATCACTCACCGCCACACCTGGGAGGAAGGCGAACCGCGCGCCTCCCAAGGACGTCCGCACCCCGACGACGACGGGGACGGGGACGAGGAGGAGGAGGAAGGGGAGAAGGAGGAGAGGAAGGGGGACGGAGCGCAGCGGGGGCAGGAGGGAGAGGACGCGGGGGGATGCCGGGAGGGCCGGAGCTGCGGGGATGCGTGCGGGGGGGACGCAGAGGAGGAGGAGGACAACGGGGGGAATTTCTCCGGTGAGGACGGCGCGGTCGGGGGCACATCCAGCAAGACGCAGGGGATGCATTCAAACTGCAGCAGCGAGAACTGCATCCCCACTCCCAGCTGCAGGATCTGCTTCCAGGGCGCAGAGCAGGTACACGCAACCAGCAGCACCCACTGACAGGCAGCCTGTCCTCGAGTCCTCCGTCTAGTCCCGACACATTAAAACTCACTGAAAACCACACCAAAGGTAAGGACGCGGCTCTGGACGCTGATTGGCTGACATCAGCGACTCGTGTCATTTAAAATGAGGTGAAGCTGCTGAGTGGAGTCATCAGAGTTCACATGCAGAGAGAGAGAGCACTAAACTAAACAGCATCACAGTGTAACGGACCAGGACCAGGTTGATCCGGAGCTCAGTGAGTCTTAGAAGGCCCCTGATTAACTGTTAACGACTTAAAAACGGAACCATTACATTCAGATTTCAAGCTTTTAGTCGGGCTCTGTCCTAGAGACAATCTCACACTCATCTTAACATCTGAAGATGGGTTTTTATTGTAATCCAAGATCATTTCAGGTGCATGAAGGTTTTATGGCTCCTTTCAAAGTCTGGTTTTAAACTCCCCAACAGCACTTAGAGGAAATAAAACCCTCTTATTACATTAAAGTTCTTCCTGCTCTGTAATACACACAACCAAAAACTCCTCACCAGTGACTCTGAAGACTGTGGATCTTCTCAGATAATATGATACACACCGATCAGGCATAACATTATGACCTTTCATCTTTCTAATATCGTGCAGGTCTCCCTTGTGGCGACTCATCAGAGAATGGACATGGGGGTTGTTAGTGGGGGGCCTTTGAGGGGAGGGGCCTCTGTGGATCATCCCACAGATACTTGATCAGTCTGGGATCTAGTGAATGTGGAGGCCAGGTCAACACCTTGTGCTGTTCTTCTTCCTAAAGTGTTTTTGTGGCTGCATCCTGCTGGGGATGGCTGCTGCCATCAAGGAGTGTCATTGCTATGGGGTGGGGGTGCCTGGTCTGGTCTAGGTGGGTGCTACATGTCTAAGTAACATCCACACCAATGAATGAAGCCAGGTCCAGAAGTTTCGCAGCAGAACACTGAACTGGAGCAAGATGGTTTAAATGTTATTCACTTCTACTGTCTTCTCCGGTCTTAATGTTATGGCTGATTGCTGTATAAGCTTTACTTAAAGAAGTAAAGCTGTAACATTTCATCTCGTTCTGACACTTTCACTTTAAGGATTTTTTACTTAAACTAAACTAAACTAAACCTTTGTCGTGTACGTGGGCAGTGACCTGAGGTGCAGGTAACTTCGGTGAAATTCTCATTAGACACTAGCAGCCTAAGAAAATGTTCAGCTGTAACCCAGACTCAGTAAAAAGTGAAACCACTCTGAACCACGTGGTGGTAGAAGCTGAGCACAGTGGATGATTAGAGGTCAGCTCTGGCTTCTGAATGATCTGAACTCCTCATTTTACCTGACGACGATTCCTGTGAAAGGATCTCTGGACGTCTCAAAAATACTCCACTGTGTAAAAAACTTATAAAAGAAAAATGAGTCTGTGTAACGTCCACAGCGAGCGCCTCTGTTCAGCACCACGGACAGAGCCCCTAGTGTTTGAGATGAAACGTTTCCTCCATGAGCCAGTTCATCAGGTTCTCTAGTGAACGCTTTCTTACGTCCTGGACTCGTTCATAACAGCTCTGACATTATCAGGAAGGCACTGATTCAGCTGATTCAGATAATCCTTAGTTTTTCCTGCTCAGTTACATATACACAGACATTCAGCAGTGTATATTCAGTCCTCACCTCAGGCTCCAAATGATTCACACAGGGTTTTCACACTTTATAAAAACCGATCAGAGTGTCAGTGTATTGTGCACGAAAGGATTTTCTGGCGGAGGCAAACCAAACGATGCACCGTGTGGTTCCTCTTCACTGATCCAGAGCAGAAAGCTGTTTCTTCTTTGCAGCACGAGCAGTAATTCAGTCAAACCTCTTACCTGCTGTTGTTACACGCTTGGTTGGGAGGCTTAAAACGAGACACACCAGCTTCATTTCCAGTTTCTGACCCAGCATCTTTTCTAATTCTTCTGATACATTACACTAGAACCTTTGCAGCCAATAGCCAAGGAGCACAAATGTGATTTGTGTCTTTCCTTTAAGCCACATGAGAGACCTGTGGTCATGTTGGAGGGTGGAGTTTAGAGCAGTCCAGTTTTATCAGCAGTGTTTCTGTTAATTAGCCCAGCCCACTGACTACAATGTTAATGAAAACACAGTAGAATCAACAGCTAGAATACTGAACGATATAACCTTCACAAAGACGAGATTTAAAGGTTGTTATACTAGAAGGCTTTCCCTAGTGTGTTTTAGCTCATAGTTTGTGTCCTGCAGTGAACAGCAGACAAGGTTATAGGTGACGAAGCTACACTGTCAGTGAAACCTAGAAACCAAAGTCTTAAAAATGGGAATAAACTCAACCTGAAGAAGAAAAACGAAACTCTGGTTCAACTCAAAAAGCTGTTTTAACTTGATACTATGAGTTAAAACAACATAGAGCTCTAAGCGTCATGTACGTTTTTTTGTTGACTCCATTTTGGCAGGAAAACTGAGGAACAATGAATATATCACAGACTCTTATCATGATCCAGGTATGATTTTTTTCAAGCATTGAAACAGCCGGCACTGACAATGTTGACTCTGGAGAGTTACTGAAATCATGCATTAAAGGCTTTTTCTGAGGTTTTTCTGACAGTAACACAGTAACAAGTAGCTGTTTAATCCTGAATCTCTTCCTCATTGTGAGTGGTTTTAGTGCTGAATGATCAACACCTCTTTATAATCCACGTTATAAACATCAGCCTAACTTGCCTTTATGAAAAGAAAACACTGGATTCTGTTCCTGATGTAAAGTGATCGCTGCACAAGACAAATCTGTTCTCTCGCGCCTGATTCTTGTGCGTTTTATTGCAGTGATCCACAACTGTCATCTTGCAGGATCTTTGTGAATCCTATAAAACTATTTCACTTTGGGGCACAACAGTTTGAATGTGACTGGTTCAAGGACAAGTTAGTTAGTTGCTGCAGTTGTCAACCAAATAGTAGTTTGAAATGTGCGCTTTCCTGCCAGTATGATGGTGTTGTGTTTGCTGGTGCAGGCTGACGTCAGCTGAAGGAGCCACTTTGTCCTCTTTCGTCTCATTTATCAACCTTTTTATAGTGAAAGTTCTGCCGAATTAAAAAAGCCTCTATAGCTCCAAGTATTCAAGTCATATCATTCTTTCTCCTCCTCATCATCCTCCATTGCTTTTTTCAGCTCAGAAGTTTAAAGTTGATTTAAATAAACATTGACCACACAGACAAAACTCACAAGAAGCCGATCAATAGATTACTTTAAGTTTAGAAAACATATTAAATTTAATTTTAATATAATAATTTGCCAAAAACACAACTGTTTGCTAACGCGTTAGCTCTAAGAACATTTTTAAGTCGGTGTTAAACCAGTGTCGCTCCTGCTTGTTTCTCTGTTTGTTTTTCTGCCCCCTGGTGGTCAAGAATCATTTGCTCAGCTTTAAACTCAACTTCAAATGTTGATGTTTAAGACGATATCTAGTGCAGGGCTGATATATTCACTAGTGAACGTAATTAACTGACAAGTGAGTGAATGTGCAGGTCAGCAAAACATCAGCATGAATCTTAAAGTAGCTTATTTATTCCTGTGTTGTAAGTGAAGTCTGTTAAGGTTAGCATATGTAGAGCTGACTCATCCTTCCTCAGTTTTAAAAAGGTGGCATGTGTCTGTCCCTCATGACGCTTCATTAGAGGGAAAAATAATTCTAACCAAGTGTACCACATCCATGGTATCGTATGGATAAAGAGCCGAACAGACGCGTCAGTCAGTCTGTCGGCAGGTCGTCCATAAGGTGGATGGACAGATGTGGACCCGCGGGGACAAACGGACACTCCGTCCAACCGTCTCTGAAATCTGACACTCTCCAGGCCCGTTCGGCTCGTGACAGCGAAGCCCGATGAGGGAGCGATTCATCCCTGCCGGAGCTCGAGGGGAAGAGAGGAGTGGGGGCAGCAAACGCCTAAGTGAATATCCTGTCTTCTGAACGTGGGCTACAGCCTATTAGCAGGGCTAATCTAATAACGCTGCCTCCGGGTCCAGGCTCATATTTGATTTTGATACAAGGCCGCAGGCTGGGCGAGCTCACCGGTCATCACCAGAATAGCAAAACAGAAATCTGACACTTTAAATAGTCACGTCAGAGAATGTCTTATTAAAGAGCAGAAAAAAAAAAAAATCCAAATCACGTCAGACTCAAACGCTGAGCACAGATCCATCTCAAAGAGCAGGAATAATTCAGGTCTCCCTGAATTTCAAAAGCAGAATAGGAGGCTCCTCTCCTGTGGAACCAGCTCCCAGTTTGGGTTGAGAGGCAGACGCCCTCTTTGCTTTTAAGGTCAGACTGAAGACTTTTTGATAAAGCTTATAGTTAGGACGGGACTGAAGCATCCCTTAGACACCTGGAGGACAATGCACTGAGCACATGTCCTCTAATTTCTTCTCTATTAATGCAATTCTGTGCTACTACTGTATAGCATGTTAATTGCTGTCTGTCCTTTATGTCCTTCCTCCTATCGTCCCTCTTCTCTGTCTTTTCTGTCTCTACCTGACTGGTCTTAGCCGGATGGGTCCCTCCATATGAGCTGGGCTCAGCTCGAGGTTTTTTTCCTGTGCCACCGTCACCTTCAGGCTTGCTCTGGTTTTGTAAAGCGTCTTGAGACAGTTTGTGTTGTTCCTGAAACTGTATCATTAAAATTGAATGGATCCGGAGGCTTTGTGCTGCTAAAGTGATACTTATGTAAATCTTGGGAGTTAAAGACGAAGCTGAGTTTGGTTTGTCGATGGCTGGTTTTGGTAGACAGGCAGGAAGCAGGCTGAACTGGGTGATGTGGTGCTGAGCTGGGCTGGAGCTGTGGCTGTGGAGTCGGTAATTAGAAGAAAAACTTGACTCTTAGTCGGCCTGGATAGACAAGTTAACCACACAGGTAGATGAGAGGCCAGAGTAGATATGGAGCAGGGCTTGGTAGGTGGACAGGCTTCATATTTCCATGTCAAGGGTCTTCACAGTCTGTAGCAATGCTTAGGGTAGGGGGGTACATCCTCATGAATGACAGGGCCTAATATCTCCCAGTAGAACCTTGACCTAAGAGTCACACTGCCTCTGCCCACCGATCTTCTTCCCATAACGCATCCTGGAGCTTTCATCAGAGGTCACGGGGTTGGACCACTTTCAAACCCGACCCCTGCAGACCAGGAACATCTCACAAGAGCTTCAGGTTTGGAGATGTTCCAGTCCAGTCGTCGTTGGTCAGAGTCGCTCAAATCCTTCCTCTTGCCCCTTTCTTCTTTCTTTAGCATCAGAGGACAAAATGTCCTCTTGCTGCAGCCCAGTACAGCCCCCCAGCTAAAAGAAAGTTAATCAGTGTCGATGCACCTTATTATAGTTGTATTCACCCTCTTCTGCTGAGGCCTTGTCAACCTTCTCGTGGAGTCCACTGACCTTTACGTGACTAAAATAAGAGGCTCTTTCTTTCTCCCTTTATAGAACCCACAGACTTTCAAACAGTCCTTGACGTTGCTTCAGTCAACCCCCACCTCGGTGCGTAGCCGTCCCGCGTCAGTTCAAAAGCCTCCGAGGTCCTTTTTAAACCCACAAGGTTAATATGACACGATGAAAAACGAGCTCTCTGACCACTGACCTTAATATACTATTAATATGCCACTCAGTGCAGCCGGCAGGTCAGCGCCGCAGTAATGGCTGCCTGAGGAAAGCCTCCAGGAACAACATCAGAAACAAATAGATACGGCCGCGGTGATTGATGACATCCCGCCTTTAATATCCTCTGGAGCTGGAGCTGTGAGGAGCCATCATTGATCTGAGCCGGCGATGCTGGCGAGGCCCTCTGCTGAGCACGCCCTGGATTTGCTTCGATGTACGACCCGTTGGGAGTGACGTCCTGGAAACGGCTGGATGACAGGAAGGTTGGCACATACGCCCTGAAAATGGATGTGGGTTAAACGTTGAATCGATGCCTCCAGCACCGAGCCAAATGCTGAAGGGTTCTCTCTAATCCTAAAGAGATTTCATCTAAAGGATTGATCCATCATTGGTGCTTTTGAGGAGGAGATGATGTGAATATCAAGTAGCTAGTTTATCTTCACTTTTTCATTTATTTTTTGTTTGTATTGTGATGCTTCTGCTTTAAACAGCTGGTGGAAAGATAGATGGTTTTCTGTTTACCATAGATGGTATAGACCACATGGCCACTAACCAGAAATAGATCCAAAAAGACGTTGGAAACTTGTTTGATGCTTTAATTTAAGTCGTTTAAAATGTTGTTCCACTTTCTTGTTTGCTTCTTTTTCACTTCTTTTATTTGTGGGCGCCTTTCAAAGCGTTAAAGGTCTCCTTACATAAAACATCATAAGAATAAAACATGAAATGCAGTATAATGAATGGAGATGTAAGTGAAAGCGGGTTAAATGGAGTTAAGCTATTTTTAAAAGATGAGTTCTGAGTCTGGATTTGAAGCTTGTCAGAGAGTCTATGTGTTGAAGAGCAGAGCGAGTGGCTGAATGCTGAAGATAAGTAGCAGGATCTTGTATTCAATACAAATGTTGTTGTAAGCCGGTGGAGCTGCTGAAGAGCCGGGGTGATGTGGTCCATGGAGGGAGTTCTGGTGATGATAGGGGGCTGCAGCGTTTTGGACCAGATGAGGTTCATGGAGACATCTGGAAGAGCTCAGGGTTGCAGTAGTCGATGTGTGAGGAGCTGGTGATGAATTTAACCTTTTCTAATACTGACAAATAGAAACAAACTTCAGATTCCAACCCGTGAAGTTGAACTGACAAACCAGCGCATTGGCTTCTCTGCTTTGGTGCGTTTGCGTTCAGCTCCGTCCTCCGTGAAGATAAAACTGGGCTTTGAGCTTCTGTAAATGTTCTAATATATGAGGCTATTTGTTTGGTCTGCATTTTTCATTTCTCCAAGGTATATGGGTTAGGTATAAGGTATAAGGTATTAGGACATAAGAAATATAAACACTAAGCATCATCTTTATTTTTTTTATTATGTCCTCATATGTGGACAACGGGATTATTTCACTGTATATTACAATACATCACCAATGTGCGACAAAATATAAAACTGTTAATTCCACTAAAGCAGATTTAAAAACAACCACCTTTTTTTCTGTTGTTTAAATATAAAAACTGTTCATTTCTATATCTGAACATGGCTGTGCAAGGACAGAATCACAAACAATAAAATCCCAATGTCCTCAAACGACTACTTGATAATTAGCGACGTTGTAGCTCGTTACTATTGAGAGAATTTGTTAAATTTGTGTCATATCAAACTAGACAAGTGTAAATAAACAAGTTTTAGCCATAAAATTTCATGAGGTTTTGTACGTTGTCTGCTTTTCTCTCATGTTTGGGAATAGAATGAATCTGGTATCATGTTTTTATACGGACTAGTGTATTGACCCTTTGCTACCACTAGATGGCAGAAAAAAGCGTCTACTTATAACGACAACCGATACAATGGAGCTGAAAGCAGAACAAGCTGCCAAAAACCCAAATCTTAATGTCCCCATATGTGGACGCAGGGTCTCAGCAGATAGAACATACATATTTTATCTCTTCCCTAATGAAGTCCCCGTTCATTCTTGACCTTTGCTCTTTCTGCCGCCTCCAGGGCGACTTGCTGAACCCGTGCCGGTGTGACGGCTCGGTGCGCTACACCCACCAGCACTGCCTGCTGAAGTGGATCAGCGAGCGAGGCTGCTGGACCTGCGAGCTCTGCTGCTACCGCTTCCACGTCATCGCCATCAACTTGAAGAGACCGTGGCAGGTGATTCAATCTCTGTTAGGCCTTGACCTTTGCCCTTTCTGTGACCTGCAGGGTGACTTGTTTGTTCGTTTTGAATTTACGTTATGTGACTACACTTTACGTTTAAGTGACTTTGTTACGGTTTCAGTAAAGATATTAGTCGCTTTAAGCTCTTCATGTTGAGGCTCATGTTCTAAGTGGGCATAATCTAGAACGTGAGAGCTCTTCTTCCTGAAACGACTCGGCTGTTCCTTGAAAGTGCCTGAAAAGCGACGCGTGATGCCAAACTGCTGCCCTCTACATCCTCTCTGTCGTTTTTATTTTATATTTTACTGCTCTCTACAGCGATAAACCTTTCGGAGCCGCTGGCCTTTATCCACCGAGCGCGCTCTCTAAATTACAACCGAGGCATTAAGAAGAGATTTGTTTTTACAGTCGCAGATGTATCGACCCACCGGCCAGATTCATGCCCAGAAATATCCACAGCTTCCTGGAGTTAAACAGCCACACAGAGCCCCGGCGATAATTAAAAATAAATAATTAAATGAAGTTCCCCCGGCAAACCGTCAAGAAATAGACGCTTCTGCTGAAGCTGTCCTGAAACTGCCGAAGTTCTCTCGGCTTATTTTTAGCAAATTATTATTGTGACACATGAAATAAGTGGACGTGGCTGAACAGCTTCAACCACAATGACAAAGCAGAACCACAGTTACTGAATGAGCCTGGGTGAAATGATAGCGTGGTGCATTAGTGATGAAACACCAGTCATTAGTGAACAACAAAGAATACGCCTTAGTCATCCCATTATCAGCATTCACTCATCTTCTGTAACGGCTGGTCCTCTGGAGGTTTGTGAGGGGGGGCTGGAGCCTATCCCAGCTGTCATTGGACGAGAGGCGGGGTCCACCCTGGACAGGTCTCCGGTCTATCATAGAGAGACACTTATACGGCCAATGTCTTTGGTCCAGCATGTCTTTGGACGGTGGGAGGAAGATGGAGAACCTGGAGAGAACCCACGCAGACACAGTGAGAACATGCAGACTAGTTAAGCAGTGGATCAGAACCTAGAACCTTCTGCTTCCAGGGTTACTTAGATGTTACTTAGACACCTCCCCTCTTTCTAAAATAGCAAGAACATTGAATTGTCACGAGACGGTTCTCCTGTCAGTGGTCATAATGTTGCGGCTGATCTGTAGGATGTTGCTTTTCCAATATGGCTTCCATCCCCCTCATGCGTTGCCTCCGTTGTGTGCTCAGTGGCAGTCCATCACCATCACGCTGGTGGAGAAGGTGCAGATCATCGCGGTGTTCCTGGGCTCTCTCTTCCTGGTGGCCAGCATCTCCTGGCTGCTGTGGTCGGCTCTCAGCCCGCAGGCCATCTGGCAGCGGCGCGACGTCCTCTTCCAGATCTGCTACGGCATGTACGGCTTCATGGACCTGGTCTGCGTGGGTGAGTGAGCACTTTTACTCTGAGAAGTCTATGCCAGACCAAATCAAATCAGAAATCTCTCCACCCACTAACACGGAGGGGGTGGAGCTTATGACCTATACTGCAGCCAGACACCAGGGGGAGCTCTACATGCTTTGGCTTCACTTTTGAGGAGCACTTCCTCCGTTTATCTTTGTACTGTAAATGGCTGATTATGACAAAAATGTGACTGGCTCAACATCTCCTTTCTGATGCATCTCTTTGTAACAGGCCTGATTGTCCATGAGGGGGCGGCAGTGTACAAGGTCTTCATGCGCTGGCGGGCCGTCAACCTCCACTGGGATGTTCAGAGCTACGACAAGACCAAGGACATGGAGGACATGAGCGCTGCTCATTCTTCTTTGGCCCCCAGGACGCTTTGGTTGCCTCTGGCCACCTTCGGCCCCGGCGGCCCCTTGCACTCCACCCAGCTGGGGACGCAGCCATGGAACTGCCTCTGTCTGGCCCCCTTCTGCCCCGGGCTGGTGCAGCGAAACAACCTGGGCCAGGACGGCGACTCGGGAGAGGTTGTCATCCGTGTGACGTCGGTGTAGATGCTTAGTGGTATTTATGCAGGAACAAAACATCTGAAGGGCCTACAACGATTCTGGACTGTCACATCATCAGATTTTGTTTTCACATTTTCCTTTTCTTCGTTTAGTTGAAATTGTTTGCCTTCTCTGGGGCCGGTCCTCAAAAAAAAAACAATCTGATAACACTGTTAGTTTTGTGGCGTAGACATATTCAGTACAACTTGCAAGCACATCATTACAGATCTCATGATGGTTAAGGATCTGTCTCTGTGAGTGTCCATGAATATTGTGCATGGTCAGCCTAGCCCTATACTCCATACTTCAATAAGTACTATTAGACTTTGGCTGATTTGTGGCAACAATGCTTAAGACATTATTTAGCTTCGGTTTGAATGTTTGGGATCTTTCAGAAAACGCGTTGGAACTTGGCGACGAGCGTAGCACAAAGCTGTGTTCTTGGTCCCAATGTTGGTGCATCTGGTTTCCAGACGAAAACGAATAAGTCGTTCAAACGAAATTTAAACTTATTAAAAAATGCAGCAAGAATACCTCAGTTTAGTTTTCCTTGTAATTATCCCCACGTCATTATCAGTATGACAGCACAGCAACTTAAAATCCAAAGCCATGCTAGCATTGATGTGATACTCATGACACAACAAAATAACAAACCTGGACTTTGTCAGGGTGTGTTCAGACTTAGAGCACTATTATGCAAAACTTTTGTTCTTGTTAACTGTTATAAGGTGTCTAGCTAGCTGCTGAAACTGATGATGTGAAAACTAGCAAGATGACAACTTTGCTAACACAGTACAACATCAAGTATGTGCAACGATACCCCGCCCTGTCCGTCCAATAGGATGGAAGCCAGCTCAGTGTTGGTCGTGCAGACGCTAACAACTAAAAGTCAGACTCAGGCCTCGTTCAGACGTTGCACTGACATCCAGCCTCGGCATCAGAACGCAGATGGACGGCTTTTAGGACCCGGGTTGACACCTGGTATTAATTAAAACGTGTCTCCACATGCGTCCCCAGCCAGCAGCGCCATCATGTGGTCGGTAGAATATTAATGGATCTCTACCTACCACTGGATCAGAACCATCAACAGCTGCTTGGTGACTTGGAGACATGATCCACATTTAGGAACCAGATGGACAAAGACAAAACTCAGATTAGACCTGAACCCTGGACGCTGATTCTAGTTTAGTCTTTTAAAGTCTCTCATTACCTCAAGAAACCAGATCAGTGTTCACACCTGGACACTTTACGATCTGATGTTAATGTGAACATCTGAACGGTGCCTGACGTTTAATCTTGTGCTGTCTCTTGCTCGATCACCCTTTTGTCTCTTCGGCCTTGGTGTCTATGGATACCAGGCTAGCTTCTTGTAGCTGATGGTGTGTGACCTAGTGCCTTAAATGCATTTTTTGCAGGTGATCGTAACCCGATCAGCTGAAGTGAAATAGTGCCAGAAAAGGACTGGGAACAGATTAGGAAGTAAATAGGTGCCCTGTCTAATACAAGTCAGTTATTTTGCAGCTGTTACGGTAAAACGGTTATATAACAATGATTCAAGTTCAGTTTTAACGGCTGTTTGCATACACTGTATACCAGGAAGCCTGCTCCAGTTTTTCTTTGGTGTTACACAGATTATTAGAAGTGTAGCTGTAGCTAATCTTCTGTTTATAAAAGTCAAATCCATGTGAATAAAACAAGTCTGAACACAGCATCAGCCTTTGTCAGCCAACACCTGAGGAGCACAGTTACAGTTAGCAGTCAAACACGCCTTTCTCATGTAACCTTATGAGCTACGTCGTCTGCAGAGCTGTACTTCAGGACACAGGGACAGGGATACGGGGCTCAACGACCGGTTGCTAACGAGCACAAAAACTGATGTCAGAAAGATTTTAAAGGTTTAAGTTTGACAAAACGACGCAGCAGAATTTTTTAACGTCATTGTTAGAGGTTTCCGTTTTCACTGCTGGAGGGGTGGATCCTCAGATGGTTTGCGCTGGTATAAATACAGCTGATTTAAAAGTGTGGTTTCTCTCGCTCTCTAGCCTTTTGTTGAGGTTCCAAGAGCCCTGTGGTGTTTGGGTTGTGGGGTTTTTCGGTTGGGTGGGTCGACCTAGGTCGTTCTATTTAATTGTCTTTTTTATTTGTTTTGGTGCCTTAGGAGGCTGGACGTCAGCACAGAAATGACTTGAATGTGACTTTCTCTGTCGGATGTACTTCTGTTTCTTTTGAATGTAACATGGATGTAATGTATAAAGAATATTTATATACACAGTGAGCAGTGTGGGTTATTTGACGAGTGTCAGATTGGATTTAAGTGCTTTTGCTTTTAAGGAGTTGGTGCCTTGAGGCTAAACATCACTGTGGGTGTGACAGAAGCCTTTCCACATCAAGGCCAATTTTTTGCTTGTGAGGAAGCTACACCGATCAGGCATAACATTATGACCACCTTCCTATTATTGTGTACTCATCAGAGAATGGACATGGGTCTTCTGAGGGTGTCCTGTTGTTAGTGGGGGGTCTTTGAGGGGAGGGGCCTCTGTGGATCATCCCACAGATACTTGATCAGTTTGGGATCTAGTGAATGTGGAGGCCAGGTCAACACCTTGTGCTGTTCTTCTTCCTAAAGTGTTTTTGTGTCTGCATCCTGCTGGGGATGGCTGCTGCCATCAAGGAGTGTCATTGCTATGGGGTGGGGGTGCCTGGTCTGGTCTAGGTGGGTGCTACATGTCTAAGTAACATCCACACCAATGAATGAAGCCAGGTCCAGAAGTTTCCCAGCAGAACAATGAATTGTCACAGGATGAAACCAGACTGTTTCATCTGCTGCTTTCATTTGTCACTTCCTGAGGTTTCCTGAATGGTTGTCATGATCTACACTTAAAGAGTTGTTTTGCCGTTTAAGAAAACGCCTTTGAAAGAATAAATGAGTCCAGACTGGAGCTGTGATTAAAATAAATCCTCATTTAATACCACTCAGAAAAAGAAAATCCAGCAAATTTACAAAACTATATATAGAGGAGGCTCCGGATGGACCTGCTTGCAAATGTTCCATTTCTGAAACACACAGTCGCACCATCTTGTGATGTGAATTTCAGCCAAATCAGAATAGAGGACAAGATAGCCAAAAAATGAAACTGTCATCATGACTGATTCTGCTGCATTCAGCTCCCATGTCCTCTCATCTGAAGGAAAGACTGAGCTCGATTGGCTCGTCGTCAGTCGGGTTTAGGCCGGACCAAAGCAATTTAGGACTATCAGGAGAGACAGGTTTGGTTCGTGACCTGCATCTGGGCTCAGGGTCATCATATGAAGACCACAAGCCAAAATGCAACCCCAGTGAAGGTAAGGAACCAACATGAAGGCGAGATCTTCATCTGAGTCATGACTTTTGTTCTTCTCTCAGAAAAAGAGGTGGCAGCATATTTAATAGCTCTAATTCCTAAATCCTCCCACCAGTTTCAGCGTGAATACCCTCGCATTAAAGTCTACATTCACAGAGGTATAACCCAGGCTTTTTTTTAGCCGATCACCAGAACATTGACTTTACAGTTCTACAATATAATGAATGTGGGCTTAGTCTGAGTATGAGCTTTAATGTGAGGGTATTCAAGCCAGACTGACGAGCACACAAGCATAAATAGCTCTCACCAGCGCAGGCTGTGTGCCAAAGTTACAACGTCCCTATCCCGCCTTAAACTAAAAGAGACTAAAAGAGCCTTAAACCACCTTACGGCGTTAAGGATAAGGATCCACTGTCACTAATGTTCTCTGTTCCCAGACTGAGGTTGATGCTATAATGGAAATAAACTATCAACAGGTGGCATCAGAGTCAGAGATGGAAGGTGAGAGATGCTTCATAATACAAGGTACCGTGTCTGAGACAACTCAGGGGCAAACGGAAAGCTTAAAGAAAATGTAGGAAGATAAATTATATGAAAAAGTAAAGACACAGCTAAGGCGACGTCAGATCAAAAAAACATTTATTGTTAGAATCAGTTCAACACAGATCAGCTAATAAAGAATCAGTCGGAAAGCTCTGTAGAGAAAAATACAAGATTTGATAGCTTAAGAAAACCGAGCTAAAATGTGATCATCATTATCATCAGGAGAAAAAATAGAAGGCGAAAAACTTACAGTATAAAATGTACAGCTGCATGATTATATATATATATAATATATATATATATTTATATACTGTATATAACATTGCACAATATACCAACAAAAATAAGAAAGAAAAAGGATCCACACACGAAAACAAAATACACAATATACAACAAGGCACTGCTGAGGAAACCTGCATCTTTGGATGGATCTGCCGCCCGCGGAGCTCCAGTGAAATGTCGTAGGAATGGCCTCCCCCCCACCCCACCTCCCCGGCTCAAACCATCCAGCTGAGTGAGTCGTCCCAACAACCAGTCACTCGTCACCGCGTCTGAACCGCTGCAGCTCTGCTTCGTTTAAAGGGGCGCTGCGTGATTGGGTGAAAGCCTTCGGACGTGTGTAAGTGCTTTGCAGAGAAATGGCATTAACCCCGGGGGTCACGCATTAAGACAAAAAAAAAAATGTTTGTGTGATTCCCACCAGTCGCCAGCAGAGGTCGACAAAGATCAGAGGCTGATGTGGCTGATTAGCAAAGAGTCTTTCATCATTTTAGCAAAACTGAAAAAAAAAGCAATCAGTTTAAAATGTCACCTTCATTAGCTCAGAGCTTCAGTCTTGTCCGGCCGCTGGTCTGAGCACGGCTGCAGCCGGACGTCCCGGTTCAAATGCTTCTTTGATTTCAGAATGATTTAAAGAACAGAGTGCAGCTCGAGTGACTTGCAGAGCCGAACAGATTTTGCAGCGAACAAACGTACGGCTTAAAGGGAGCGAGCGGGAGCACCTTTAAGAAACGAGTGGCGTCTGAGAGTTAGCCCCGCCTCAGCTCCAACAGGCACTTGTGAGCTTCGCGTCGGTCGAAGCGTGAGACGAGCGGAGCTGAGGATTATTTACAGTGAACAGATCACCCCAGAGGTCAAATCCCAGAGTTAATCAAAGCAGAGGGAAAAGTCTGGAAGGCTTCAGTTTCTTATTCTTCTCTGCCTTTAAAAATAATAATAACAATACATTCGGACAGCACGAGGGATATTTCTCTTAAAACACACCCACACACTAAAAACCTCTGCAACGATTGGCCCATCCTACGACAACAGTCTTCGTAGCACAATGGCGACGAAAAGAACAGTTTACGTCCAAAACGAGACACATCCTGCAGCTGGTTGTCTTTGGTGTGAGACACGGAGTGGGATTTGTCGCGTTTGGTGGTTCCTTGAATTACTTGTTTCCAGTTTCTCTCCACGCTTCGTTCAGCCCTTAACTTCCACAACCGGCTACACGACGGCGTTGTCAAGGACACAATGGCGACGGAACAATGGAGCATTTCGTGAATAATTACGAGGCGGCAACAAAGAAAGTCAAGCAGCGGCAATTATGAGACTGAGGGGAGTGCCGAATCAAAAGAACAACATGCAGGATTTTAAAGATTAGCAGCTGCCCTAACGCGTGACGAGCTGTCGCCAGCACACGGTGCAGATGAATTTAGCCCTGCATGCTGGTTTGTCTGCATCTCATCACCAGACACTGTTAAAACTGTCTTGCAGAAGTTGCAGTTTGGCTTGCAGGACTTGCAGTGGGTGGTCGCTAAGTCCAAAATCACCAATAGTTGGCGTCAGTACGTCCTAGTCTGCAGCCTACCCCTGCTAATTTACTGCAAGACAAAATGTTGGCGTCTGAGATGAGCAGCTTCCTCGTGATTGTCAATCCAGTTTCCTTTTTTTGAGGCTTGGACTTGGTTTGATCCAGCAAAGTGAAATCCCGCTTCACGATAGTTGGAGTTTGATGAAGCTAAAGTCTGGCCTCCCCCTCCAGCTTGAATCGACTGCTGCGCTCGGGATGTGTGACGTTTTGGAACTGAACTGGTCGCAGGAGTAATCTGAGCTAGTTAACATTAAGAGCATTGTGGTTTAGTTCCAGCATTCAGAATCAGTCTGACGTGTCAGATGGGGCGTCCATTAGCGGCGTCCTAGCACCAACGTCAAGCGGCTACGTCAGGTCACCAGGCGCTGCTCTGGCTGCCGTGGCTGCTGACGGACTGACAGTTGCTGTAGCGCTTCTTGACGATCATGCTGATGTAGGCCTTCATCAGCTTGGCGATGTCCATGACCTGCAGAGGAGAGGGTGGAGGGCGGTTAGACGGTTCCTTTCAAGTGCTTCCTTCGATTAGCCGCATGTTAAGTGTCCGCTAACGCTGGACCTACCATTTGGGTTTCGAAGAGCAGCTCTCGTCCCTCCACTGCGATCTTGTAGGCGTTGGCCAGCGGAGCTCCGAAGGAGAGAATCTGTTCATACGGGAAAACCTCCAGAGGCCACGGCTCCCCTCGCTTGTACACTGATATGGCTTCCCGGCTCACGCCCAACCACAGCTCAGAGGGGAACGCCCCGTCCCGACACTGGATGACAGAAACGACAAAGGTCACAGGTTTTAACAGGAGGAAGAAGGAAAGTGAGACCTATCTCAAGTGTTGGTGCATGATCCCAAACAACACACATCCCAGTCACGTCCTCACCTCGACGTTGAACAGCGTGGACCCGTATCCCTGCCACTCCTTCACCAGCGCCATGTACTTGACCATGGCCTGTTCCTGCGTCATGCCCTGCAGCTTCTTCCACTTGTCCATCACACTGGTCCTCACGGCCGCCGCCTCCTCCCTCATCCAGACCTCCAGGCTGTTCTCCTCCTCCAGCTTCTGCCGACTCAGTGAGCCGCTCCGGAAGCTCCGCCTCAGCGTTCCCTCCAGGAAGCTCGAGCGCTTCCTCTCCGACATCCCCGAGCGCTCGGCCACCGAGCCCGAGCCCGAAGTGAACGCCTTGGCTGAGTTGTGCACCCGGGCCCGCAATCGTGCCATGGGGAACACCTGGGACATCTCAGGGATGCTGAGCTGGGAGTTCTGGTCACCCAGGAGGTACTGAAGCCTCAGAGCAGCCAGGAACTGAAGAGTCTCCTCCGGGGCTGGATACTGACCACGGATGACCGCTTCATGGGCCTGAAGAGGGAAGACACAGGAAAAATTCAGCTTAGCTTCTCGAGTTGGGCTATGCCTGAGAGATGTTGGGGAATTCTGAGATACACTAAGTCCTCGTGCCCAAACAGCAGACCTTCAGCAGTGAGATTTTCAACAAAGAGCCAGTCTGAGAGCTCCTACCTGCTCAAACATGAAAGCGAACTCCACGCTGTCTTTGGGAACGTTGTCCGTGTCCAAGAAGCAATAGAGTTTGAAGTAAAACTTCCAGCCGGTGTTGTGTTCGTCTGCACTCGCCGAAAGCCTGGAAGCGACAGAGCGAGCGTTAATCGTGTTCCCGGGATGAGAATTGCTTCTCCCCGGACGGAAAACGCAGACATCACGACGCCTTTACCTTTCAAACTTGGCGAGCACGTCGGCCACCACGGCCCGGCTCTCGATGGCCTTCTCCGTGGTGTCGTTGTGTTCAAAGAGGGCAAACATGTTCCTGCTGTCCTCCATGGCCAGACCCCGGATCAGTTTCTCCACCACCTGATGCACGGATAGAAACCAGGGGCGCACACTTTTAATAAAAGCCTGGACTACAGAATCTGCAAATGCATGGAAATAAAAACCAGATCACTGTCTGAGCTATGATCATTCTTAACCCCACCTCTCCTGCAGTGGTGTGCGAGTTGATCGTGATCTTGCAGGAGCCTCCTCCGTGGCAGTGAACCGTGGTGCACATGTCCTGCCGGGCCACGATGGAGCGGATCTCCTCCTGGGACGGGACGTTCTCCCTGGCTCGAGTCTTCCTCAGGGACTCGAGGGCGAAGGCGGCGTAGCGGTCCATCTCTGAGCCGGGGAGGAGCTCGCGAGTCCTTGAGGTGAGACGGATTCGTTTTTATTATGAGATACTACACCAATGCACGCCCTGTTCTGCATTCATTTACGCCTGTCCGCTCACCTCTTCAGGTGGAACTTGAGGTATCTGAGGATGCTCCTGGTCGGGACGAAGGTGCAGCACATGCAGGTCAGGATCTTCCAGCTGCAGAGGTTCCCGGGGCTGTTGGGCTGCGGCGGGCGCGTGGTCTGCTTGATCAGCTGGCAGTAGAGCTCGTCACGCAGCGGTTTGAGCTCCTGGCCGGTCTGCAGGATGCCCTGGATGATGGGCACAGGGTCGGCCACGCCCTCCAGGTGCTGGAGGGAGCTGAACACCTTGAGGGCCTCGTCCTGCAGGGTGGTGTAGCTTCGGTTCCTCGGAGCTGACATGGGGAGATTTGAACTTTTAGTAGATTTAGGAGAACTTCTTGGACAGAGTCACCAAACTCCATTTAAAAAGTCCATCAATTTAATTTAATTTGACCTCACTACTGGATAATATTACATATCATGAGTTATATTTATTATAAAACACTTTATAGTTTCTACTTCCTCATATTTTCTGCTTTAAAGTCAACATAGATATGGGCTGAGTTTGGTAAAATGCAGATAATTTTTCCTGTGACTCACTGCTGAAGTGGATGTCTCCGTAGGGCAGCGGCAGCAGCGGCGAGTGCAGCGGGTGGTGGCTGTAGCGAAGGATGGGGTTCCTCTTGTAGATCTGCTCCACCACCTCTGAGTTCAGGCAGTTCTCCTGCAGAGAGCAGAGGAGCCAGCGCTCGTTACCTGTGGCCAGTCTTCAAACGGGCGTCTTTTTTTTGTCTTACGCCGAGACGCCTCCTACCTTGATGTCCTGGATGAGCTGCTGGGTCGGCGTGTCGATGGGAGCTTTGGTGTCGATGACGTTCTGGATGGAGTTGGCCCAGCGCGTGGCCTCGTTCAGCAGCTTGCAGTAGAGGCGGTACGAGTGCTTGCGGCCGTACACGATCACGTTCCAGTATCCTGTCAGGAGGAGACGAGCCCAGAGGGAATGAGCATCGCCGGAATAATTTAACCCCAATAATCAACGGCGTTTCATTTCCTCACCCGTCTCTTTGAAGACCTTTTCGTCCGGTTGAACCACCGAGCACAGGCTGTTCAGCACCAGAGTCCCCAGCTTCAGGGCGTTACGCTCCGAGCTCTTGTAGTAGTCCAGGGAATTGTGGGTGAGCAGGAACCAGCGCTTCTTCAGCTTCAGAGAGGCTTTGGTGCTGTTCTTCATCTCTTTATGCAGCCAGCCTAGTTTAAGATTAAAATAAAATCAGAAACCTTTTCCTGAATCTTAAACCTGCAGATTCTGCCGTGATATCCTTTGACATTTCTGGGCGAACAGCTGGCGGCGTCACCTCGGATGATGAACTCCTGCCCGTCGACGCGGGTGTCCCCCTTGGAGCGCTGCAGCAGGGTGATCCAGTGGTGCATCTCCTCGGGCGTGTCGGCGTTGCAGTGCAGCACGCGGTTGGCTGTGATCATGACGAAGGAGTTGGGCCTGTTCAGAAAGGAACCGATTAAACACAGACGCTCCCGTTAAGAGGCGAGCTGGTCGGCTTCAGGGAAGAACGAAAGAACTTCAACGAGAACAGATTCTGAACAGACTGAGGCTGCTAATCAAAAATGGAGATGAGGACGCAGTAGCAACTTTTATGGATTATAAACCAATGCATTAATCATCGTTATTCTTTATGTTGCAGAATCCAGCAGCTGATTCAAACAAGGAGCTTCATGGTTCTTTCATTTGGATCTTGCGTAACGGTGTGATGATGTGTTACGTGAAGCCTCACCTCTCTGGATTATCTGAGGCGCAAACCGAATCGATCATCCCAACATCCAACGTTCCCTGAAGAGACACGCAGAGAAAGAAGATTCAGTCACGAAGCCTTTGGTGATCCCTGCGTGCAGTATCAGCAAATGTCCGTGCAAACTCCATCTTCCAGAGTGCTTTGCGTCAACCACAGTACTCACCACGGCATTCTGCGGGTTGGCCTGCTCGTCGTGCATCTCCCTGATCTCCTGCTCCGTGGAGCCGTGGACCTGGCTCAGCACGCTGAACCACTGACTGTAACCATAGAAACATCATCATCATCATCATCACCGCCGTCATTATCAGCATCATAATCATCGTTTGACAGCATCGTCTGTTTCCTTTGGCGTGTTCCGTCCTGTCTGAGCCTAAATGCAAAGAGGTCAGTGCTTCAGACGTTATTCTCCAGAGGACGACACGAGGCTAAAGAGCTGTGATGAATGTGTGAGGACATAAAGCCGGAGTGAAGGTGACTACGTGTCGGACATATGGAGCTGATGTGTTTCCATGTCGTCATAGGACGTTACACTGACTGGTAGTCACTTCACAGAAACCAGCTCTAACCCTAAACTCAGCCCCGAAGAGTTCAGCTGGCAGTAAGACGCTCACTGATGGTCGGTAGACTGCTACGAGGGTCATATGTGTGCACTTGCAGTTTCTTTTATAAACACCGTGATATGTCAGAGCCAGGGAGAAAACAGAGGCTGGATAAATGGACTCACTTCCAGTTTACCATAACTGAAAACGAGACGCTTTGCAAACCGTGTGGAGCTACTATCACCGCTAAAAACACAACAAACTTGAAGCGACATTTGCAAGCGGGTTATCCTGAAATCCATATGAAGGTAAGCTAGTTAGCTCGTTAGCTCCACAATCGAGTCATGGCTGTCTACGGTATCTACTACTGTGTGCTGCTCAGTGTTTTAAGTTAAGAGATGCTACCCTCACTAGTTTTGGTTTATCAAGAGCAAATACAACTGAGGCCCAAATCTGGTCAGGTGCAGTAACAAGCAACTCTGGTTAATGAACTGTAGCTCAGCATGTTAGCATGTTAGCCATAGCAGTGTAATCTATGCTAATAAGCATTGCACATTTAAACATTAATATCATTCTGTAACAGATGTTTTTTATTTTATCTTCAGAAATAAGTTAATCTAAAAAACATGGATTACCGTTAACACTTTATATTTTAGTCGACTAAAACTAGACTAAACTAAAGACTACTACAACTAAATCAACATTTGCTGTCGAAATGAACACTGCTATTAACCCTACAGTGACCATAGCTCCCTTATCCTGCTTGAGGCTGAGACCGGACTCAAAACCAAGCCCTCAACACACCTGGCATCCTCTGCAGACTCGGCAATCAGGTGGTAGGTCCTCTCTGGCATCACGACGTCGATCCCGTTCTCCTTACCGGTATTATCAATGATTTCTCTGCAGATCACAAACAGAAAGTCAAATCAAAATAAATATAATGATCATTTTCCTGGATGCATTTGATAAAAAAGTCAAATATTAAGCTCTTACTTGGCGTTGTGCATGTCCAGCACGCCCTTCATCTTGTCCTCGCCGTCGTTCTCGAAGTACATGAGCTTGCTCTGCCGCAGCACGAACCAGCGGCGCTTCCAGTTGCGGCGGGACAGCGTGGACGAGCCGCCGCCCTTCTTGTGCAGCCAGCCCTGCTTCAGAGCCTCCTGCTTCGCCCTGAACCACAGGAACGTCTCGTCCTTCAGCACGCACCAGCGCCGCTTCCACGTGTTCATCAGGCCGCCTGGAGGGGAAGAGGGAAGACGGCGTTGCAGGAAGTGGCAAGGGATTCGCAAAAACTAGAGTCACAGGCTATTAGCAGTGAGATACCTTTGATGAAGAGGAAGCTGTGGAAGTACGGGAGTGTGACGCAGCTGTAGACCGAGTCCCGGCGATACGACAGCTCGTCGTCGGTGTCGAACCTGTCGAAGTCGTCCTCACTGTCCTCAAACTGGAAGATATGAAAAGAGGAATGAGTAAGATGTAACAGCAACACGTCGAACGGCCGTGCACTGAGACCACTCTCACCGATGACTGAGCCCCATCGGAGCTGAAGCGGTAAGCCCCCGAGCTGTTGTAGGTGCCCACGGAGCCGCGGTAATCGGGCGACCACTGCCCGCTGCGAGGGTTGGAAAAGGCCATGCTGCCGCTGGACACAATAGCGCCCTCGTCGTAGTCATCCTGGTCATAGTCCGAGTCCTCATCCGGGGGTATGAGCTCCACCAGGTCGTCGGACTGAGCTTCGGACGAAGCCTGGGGGTGGCAGTAGGCCGAGTCCCCGCTGGATGAGGCGCTGTGGCAGGCGACGGGCACCGGCGGTAAGGGCAGCGGCGGGTGGAGCAGGGCGGTGGGCGGCAGCGGGGGTATCACGCCGTCGTTGGCGTACGGGTCTTCTTCAGAGGAGTCGTCGCTGGTCCTGATGCCGCTCGTCCGCTGGCCGTCCGAGTGGCCGTGCTCGCTCGGGTTCGGCGAGTCTTTGAAGGCCTCCTCGTCAGCCCCGAAGCCTTCATCCACCTCCTCCTCATCGTTGCCTCTCCTCCGCCTTGTCTCCTTCTCCTCCCCTTCGCTCCCCACTCCCAGCGAGCTCTCGATGTTCCTCACGCACTCGTCGATCTCGTCGAAGTTCAGGGAGTCGAGGAACTGCTGCGCCGCCTTGCAGGCCTCGTCCTCCAGGCGCCGGAGCTCCTGGTCCCGGAGGAGCTGCAGACGGTTGAGGGAGGCCTCGGTCAGGGAGAGCTCCTGGCGCTCCTTCTGCCTCTGCAGGGCCTGAATCTCACGCTCCAGTCGGAGGATCTCCTCCACCTGAGACGCCTCTTGAGGACGGATTGCCTCCTCCTCCTCCTCCGACGCCTCCTGGAAGGCTTCTGCTGACTGCAGCTCCTCTGCAGCGTCCGGTGACGGTGCAGCTGCTGCACACTGAGACTGAGCCAGAACCAGAGAGGTTAGCTCCTCAGCACAACGCAGCTCATCCAGCCTTCTGGCTTCCTCGGCCTGAAGATACAAGAAAACACAAACATGAGACCTTTGTCACGTCTTACGTCTTAGGAGAACATTTCTCTCTTGAATCCTAAGCTTTACTTTGTCAAGACCAGTATAAAAATCTGTGAATCACATCAACTTATTTTCATGATTTTCCAGATTTGTTCTTATTATTATTTCTACTCATGAACTAAAATAAGTTGAGAATCAATTGAGATGTCTCCTTTTGTGCAAAATCTGATAAATTCTAGTTGTAGGTATTACGTGCAAATAATAATTCACATATCAATAATTTCCACTGAAACCAGGGCCTCATGTACGAAGGTTGCGTACGTACAAAAACGTTCCGTACGTACTCGCTCACATAAAAGTTCAGATGTATCAGAGTGAAATGTCCGTGAACTTTGTACGTGCCAACGCCAACGTCGTGGCTGGCGTACGTAGGATTCTACAGATGTGGATCCTTTGGCTTTGACACTTAGAGGTGATGCTGGGAAACTGTCATCAATGTGAAAACTATTACTCCGACCGATCGGGACTGAGCCAGTCGACCCTGAGCAGAGCCATGCAAGCCGTGTGGGACGGAGTTCTCCTCATGTCAGCCAGGTAGATCAGATTCCCACAATGCATCTGAACAGGTCAACATTAAAGAGCAATCTGCAGCCACAGACGGTTTCTGAATGGAATCAGAGCTATCGATTTCTGTGAAGTTCTTCTTCTTTCCCGTCTTACTCATTCTTATGTTTTCTGATCGTGCAGAGAGGGGAATCTCAGGTGCAGGGTCAATTTAAATATAATTTAATGCATCTTTAAAAGGGGCGTAGAAAGGGAGGAGTCAGGTACGCTGGATTGGAATGTACAAAGGAAATGTGCTTCTAAATGCTTCTAAATCTGAGCTTACGTCACGATTTAGAAGGAAATCTACGCAACTCTTCGAATATGAGGCTCCAGCTCATCAGTGTTCAGTTTGCTCTTACCTCTCTGGCGAGTCTCTCCGCCTCCAGCCTCCGTCTCTCCCTGCACAGACACAAACCCACAGACTAAACATGATGCACCAAAACACAGGTATATGTGTTTCCTCAGCATTTACATTATTAAGAAACTCCTTTAAAGTAGAACTTCACCCACCTCTCCATCTCCTCCTCCATCTTCCTCCTGCGCTGCTCCTCCTCCTCCTCCATCCTCCTCCTCCTCTCTTCCAGCAGATGGACGTACGTCCGGCGAGCCAGCTGCCCTCTCAGGCGTTTCTGGAAGGTGAGCGCCGCCCAGCGGAGCAGCAGGAACTTCCTCCTCCAGTAGAAGGCCCGGTAGTTCTTCTGAATGACCACGATGCACTGCAGCAGCCTCCTGTACTGCTTCCTGTGTGCGTCACAGATCAGTTTGGTAAATTAGTTATTTTGCTGAGAAGCCCTTTGATATCTTTGCGGCGGTTTGGTTTTAAACACCCGGACGTACCTGGCCACGTAGCCCATGATGTGAGCCTGGATGGTCATGGCTGCCTTCAGCACCTCCACCTCCCTCTGCTTCTCCAGGCGATGCTCCAGAGACTCCCGGAGGAAGATCTGAGGATGTAAGATTATCAGGAATGGTTTGGTTTTTCTTTTGTTGCATCGTCTACTGAGATTAAAGTCTATATGAAAACAACATGTTCATTTTTTTAATCACAGCAGAACGTGTTCGACTCCCAGCCTCTGCTTAACGTTCATTACATGCGCTGTATTACACACACGTTATGAATAAGATCTGCTAGTGGACGGGCCTGTTCCTTTTTCTTTTCAGCATCACCGTTTAACAGGCTCTCCCTTCCCTTCCACAACAAAGCGTCCCGACCCCTAAATCAAATCCAGATCCTCCTCTCCTTTTGTCCACGCCGCTAAAGACTGCAGATTACCGCGGCGAGCGAATTCAGCTACATTTCTCCGTGAAAAGCGGGATCTTACGGGCACTTAGTGCAGCGGGTGCTGTAGGAGCAGAGCCGTCGTCCATTCACAGAGAAACCGAGGGCCGCCGGGGGTTAATCCGATTAGGGAGGGAGGAAAGTGAGATGTGGGATGTGGTCTCAGGCGACTGAGACGGTGGGGAAATATCACAGTGCTGTGGGGGGTGAGAGTACAGATTGGCTTTCTCCTGTTGAATAATGTCCCTCCAGTCTGTGTGTGTGTGTGTGTTGGCTGAGCGACAGAACTCAATCCTCAGCAGTGAGGCCTTAATGAGATTTTCAGGAGGAAATGTGAAGTTGTTGGAGTGATTTGGACGTCGCTTATGAGCAGGCTAATTAACAAGAACACATGCTTTACATGCCCAAGCAGGTGCACAAACAAACACTCGCCCTCCGCGTTCTGAAGACAACCCAGTCAAATAAAAAGGAAATATAACTAAGCGACTCACACAACAGCTCAACTGGGATTTAAACAGGAGGCCTCTCAAACCCCATGTGAGAAGCATAGACTGTATATAAATATGTACAACACGTCTCCACTTCCTGTCATTGGCCAAACTGATGCTATTTTCCCAGGGATACGGGCGGCGGCATCTTACAAGTTTGGAGTCTGATCAGTACGGTCTGAGGGCGGAGCCATGACATCGAAACCCCGCCCACATTTCATCCAGACTCACTAATACTACACATCCTGATTCTATCGCATCAAATAACGAAATTATAGTAACTAATCTAAAATGACAGAAACATCTTTGAAAAAAAACCTGACATGTATTGTAGTGCTTTAGCATTAGCCACCATAAGCTAATACTAAGACAAGAGTGTGTTTAACTTATCACAGCGCAGCTTAAATGAATTCAGAATTTTCTACATTTCTGAATGAAAATGATTAAAGAGATCAGTGGACTCCTGAATGTAGACAAGGAAACAGAAACATTATACTTCACAATATGAAAATTCATCATTTGTTCATATCATTCCAGCTGCCATCAGTGTATATGCAGAATGTCTTTATATTTCTCCATATATTTTCGAAGCGTTGCAATTTTTTTGTATATATTTTTTAAGTCGTCACTGTTTTATATCTATTTTATGTTTTAAAGTTGATGTTATTTTGTGTCAAGGACATTAAAAATGAACTTTGATTTACTTTGATGTTTTTTTTTTTACATAAAAACAGTTACACTGATAATATTTAAGAGTTTTGAAAATGATGCAGTTCTGGGATTGGAAAACTCATGATTGGCTTTAAAAGGTTTGGAAACTAAATTATGGTTCACTATTATCTTCAAAATAAATAAATGAAGTTACTTGAAATAAATACAGACATACGTCTATATATTTGTGAAATTTCCTGAACATTTTCAAAAACACAGGTCATTTTGTTTTAAAAACACATTTTTTGTGGTGTGACAGAAACGACGCTTTCCTCTGAATGCCAGACTAAAATGACCAGAATGAGATAATATTCATATAATTTCATTACAACCACTTTCAGAAAGTGATGATGGGAGTAAAACAATACTTTCAAAAAAAAAAAAAAAAATAAATAAATTCCAGACCAAAGTTGAAGATGTAATTGAAGAACCACCCACAAACACATTTAATCTGGACTCTCTCTGTTGGGATTATGACTATACTGTATTCCTAAAGATTCTTTCCTCACATCAACTGCTGCTTCAGGTCCAACAACAACATTTCTCTTGGATTAAGGTCAGGACTTTGACTTGGCTGTTCCTAAACATTCATCTGGTTCTTCTTTAACCGTTCTGACGTAGAACCACTTGTGTTCTTGGTTCTCCTTGTCTTGCTGCATGACCCAGTTTCTCTTCACATTCAGCTCATGGACAGATGTCCTGACATTTTCTTTTAGAGTTCATTGGTCCATCAATGAGGTTAAGGTTGGGGTTTAAACAAGACCCTGCTTTTCTTTTCCAATGAACGATACTCTAGCGACCCATTATTGACCAGAAACTTCAGTTCAGGGATGACACTGAAGAAGCTTCACAAATCTACTAATGACCCTTAACTTATTCAAGTGTACTCACAAAAAAGCACAATAACACATCTGTGGAGGCTCGTGAATCTCTACAGCGCTAATACTGAACGCGTCAACGCACACAGAAATGACGCTGCACGTGCACAAAGTGAGAAACAAACACAGGAACCAAAAAACACACTCGCCCTCGTGTCATTAAACAACTTCCAACATGAGTCACACATGCCCAGAGTGCACACATTTGCATCCCAATGAACCGATCGCCTAATTATTTTTAATCATTACTATGCTAATTAGCGCAACAAAAGCCGTGCTAAGCCTCGCGCCTTTTTGATTCTTGCTGTCGGGGGCCTTCAGGGAGCGCCGCTTGCCAGCACAGGTCAGGCCCGTGGAGAGAACGGAGCCCTGGGAGAGGCAAGCAGAGCCGCATCACTTCCAGGAAATTAACTTTGAGGCAGTAAAAAGACAAAAAAAGAAGAACATGTGCCGACTGAAAGGAGCTGCAGGCCGCCGCCGCGTAAATCTCAGCGCGGGAGGCAGAGGGACAAAGTGGACGAATCCCTCGGAGGGAGATAGAATTGATTTAACAGTTTACAGTGACAGCAGCTGGGACGACGTGAGCTTCAGTGGAAAAAAGCAGGACGATGGTAGACGCTGCCTCAGTTAGAGGACGTCTGAGGGCTGTCAGGGGTTTGTACGAAGAAGAAAAAACCCCAAAGATGATGGGACGACTCTAAGAGAGACGTTTTACATCTTCACCTGTCAGCTGCTGACATATAATATGTGATTGTGAGGCTGTGTAATGTATAATATCCAGTGATACTCTGAGTAATTGAGATTATTTTATGAGATGTCCCCAAACATACAAAGAGGGACATGATGCTGGATCCTACAGTTTGGGCAGAAATATATTCTGCTCTTTGATTTTCAAGTAGAAAGGAAAGCTTTCATGTGCAGGTTTGTTTAAAGCATGAATGAATGTTAATGCTGTTTCAGTGTTTTATTAAAAGTCATTTGAAAACAGAAAAATCTATAATTTGAGTCTGAGCCAGTCAAACTTTCTGATTAGATGTGCATTATTTTTTTTTAAGTTTTGCACCATGCAATTCCATCTCCATCACAATATTTTTTTTTTGTTTGTTTTTGTTTTACATAAAATTCCTAATGATAAGAGTTACACTGGAAAACTCATGATTGGCTTTAAAAGGTTTGGAAACTAAATAATGGTTCACTATTATCTTCAACATAAATAAATTCATTTGCTTAAAATAAATACAGTTAGACATTTGTGTCTACATATTTCTGAAATTTCCTTTAAAAAATTTCAAAAACACAGGTTATGTTGGTCATTTTGTTTTAAAAACATATTTTTTTGTGGTGTGACAGAAATGACGCTTTCTTCTGAACAAACCAAACCAAAATGATGAATGTGATAATATTCATATCATTTCACTACAACCACTTTCAGAAAGTGATGAGGGGAGTAAAATATGTCAAATAGTTATAAAAATATGCACAACATTTCCAAAAAAAAAAGAAAAAATCCCAGACCAAATTTGAAGACGTAGCTGAAGATTCACCCACAAACACATTTAATCTGGACTCTCTCCGTTGGGATTATGACTATGCTCCAGCAAAGATCTGACAGGCCAATCAGGGGCTGTACTCCTAAAGATTCTTGGCTCAAAGTGTTGCTCCTAGTGGACAAACTCTATGTAAATTCTTAAACTCATGATGTTTTCTAAGAGCAGATCGTGGTAAAGATAAAAGTTCCTCACAAAGAATTCCTAAAGAATCCTAATGTGAAATCTGTTCAGATGTTCAGGGAGGAGGACTTTTAGGAGGCTTAGGAGTGTCCCCATGTCTGTGACACTGGAGACAAATCTACGTCTCTAAACATTTTTATTCTCATTGACCAGTTGATCCAGAACAAACACTGTTCCTCTGTCCAGTTGGGTTTCCTGCTTCATTTCTATTCGTTTAGTGTTAGATCTGAACACCAACCATCTCTGCTTCTTCTAGGCCGGTTATCAATCACAGAGACTGATGGAAGCTGAGACACTTTACCCTCGTTAATAGGGTGAGGAGAAATAGTTAATAGGCTGTCGCTGTGAATATTTGCTATTTTCTCCTTTGAGTTTCAGTGCGTCCAGCTCTCTCCTCCCTCATATTTGATCCGTCATTCAGAAGACACTTGTTCCACCTCAGTGAATTCAGTTTCTTGTGCTATTGTTGGTCCTGGACAGACACAGATACACACTAATGACCACTCATCCAACCAACCACACACACACACACTTATCGTCCACTGCTGTCACCTCCTGCAGCATCACATGGTCATGCTGTGATCAGGGATCCATGTCACCCCCCCATCTGTCATTTCCCCACACAAACACACAAACACACACACACAAACACACACACACAAACACACACACACACACATGTTGGCAGTTGGTCCATCCTTCCTGATCTGGTGTAGTGGAAGCAGTGAGCGATAGAGCGAGGGGGATGAAGACTGGATCCAATAACGGTTGGATTCCACGCTTCAGGTGCTCTGGACCTCAATTATTCATGCTCACACACACACACACACACACACACACACAGGTAGAGGACACGGCTGCGTCGTAACACACATCAAGCCAAACTGAGCCCCGAGGGGAGCCGGGTGCAGCCAAAATAGATTGGCGTCCCCCTGGTGCCGTGGTAAGCCCGCATCCAATAAAATTCCATGTTAGCATGCAGGATGCGGATCAGCCGGTGTGAGCCGGAGGCAGAAAGAAGCGGCGGAGGATTCAGGGGCTCAAGCTTTGACAGGAAAAAGTCAATTATACTGCAGAGACCTGAGCAGAATGGATGTATTTCACTCCTAATAGACAGGAAATGCAAAACTGGAAGGAAAAGGCTGTGAAGAAAGGAATCTTCTGTCTTCACATCTGTAAATTTGGACATTTTAAGCCATTCTGCACGGGATCTGTGAGGTTTTTGAAGAATCTGCACACCTGACACAGATCCTGAGTTACTTGGAAACAAGAAAAAAAAGAACAAAACCATTTTATGTGAATACCTTGGTCTTGCCCAGCTGCCATTCTGCACTGCTGCTGTCATAAAGGTGCAGCAGCTGGACGCAGCGCCCCCTGGGGTCATCTGGAGGCGACGCACCTCGCATCAGCACCTTATACCTTGAAGGAGAATGGGGGAAAAGCAAACGTTAGATAATGACGTGGATAAAATGAGCTGCTTGCATTGTTAGATAAACAGTTCTTGTCTTTTATTTCCATGTGACAGCCGTGTCTCCTGCTCTGTCTTAACAGCACCGGGTCAATCAACACACCTGGAGCAGAAGTCCTGGAAAGATCTCCGGACGGGGAAGCCAGTGCGTCGAATCTTGACCGTCTCCAACATGCCAGAGTATCTGAGCTGGTTCAGGACCACGGTCTGGTCGAAGTGGTCAGGCATCTAGGATGGAAAAACAACAGGTCCTGTTTTAATGTCACGTTCAGCTGAAGTTATAAAAGGAAAATTAAAAATAACATCCCATCATAATGTTATTTTTTCACAGCTGTGGGGATTGATTTTGGATTCTGACTCGATTTGAACTTTTGCAGCATTTTACTGTGTTAAACAGTTGTTGTGTGCTACTGGACACCACAACACCACATTCTGATTTAATTATGGGATGTATACAGGGAAAAAATACCTTTGCAAGCAACTGAATAGCCCTTCAACCAATCAGAGCAACGTTTAAGCTAATTCAACTCCACGACAACGTATGACTACTGTTATTCTTCTGTCCATCAACACATTAAGCCCCACCCACAAATTATCTGATTGGCCGGGCAGATCTTTGCTGGAGCAGAATAAATCCCCAAATGAATAAACAAACTTTCCATCATGAAACAAATTTGTAGGAGGAGGAAGTTGTTCTGATTTCCAGGCGAGTATCGCTGTGGAAAGCAAGTAGAATTCAAAGTGCAATTGAAGTCCAAACCAAATTACCACCACAAAAAAATGATGGAAAAGTCGATCTGGCTTCCAGGCTAATAATATTAATAATAAAGTGTCTTTGGCACAAAGGTTGAATCCAATTTAATCTTGTTTAGTCCCGTTAACTATCATTTAAGTTCATTCACTTGATTCATGCTACGTTTTTATGTTGAGTTTTATTATTTTAATTGTGAATCTGTGCACGTTTTAGTACCTGGGACTGAAGTCTGAGCTTTGAGGCAATGTTTTCTCTGCTCTGGACAGATTGTGTGGAAACATATTATAGCTGAACCAAGCTATTGATTTCTGTCTGGAAGCAGAAACAATCAATAGCTGATATAACTGTGGGGTTCACACGGAGCACATAGAGCATCGCCCGCTGGATTCACATCTGACTCCTCCTGACAAATGCTCCTGGTTCATTAACTCTTCTCTGGAAACATCCTCTGCTGATGAGAGCAGGGAGAAAAACCAACACTAGCTGCCAAAAGAAGCTAAAACGTTTGCTCCGAGCGCCAAAACAATCGGACAGCATCGTGTGACGTCAGCAGCCAAAGCGCACGGACGCTGAATCCCTTTACACGCATCACTCTGCATACCATGCATTCACAACTCTGAACTCTGACGGTGAAACGCGTTCGACAGCAGCAGCCAAAATCAAACCTCCCTCATAAAAACACACTTGGCATTGAGATACCATTATTACTTACAGAAGTGCATTGAGCGAAAGCCATTCACTCTGGGACCCTGTAACCTCAGTGGGCGGTGGGGGGGGGGGCCTCTTAATAAGAGGGTGCTTTCATACTCGGTCGTAATGCCCCCTTTATTCAGCGCCCGTCTCCCCTGATCGCCCGCCGGTGTCCCATTTGAGCCGCCGACATGAAGGGAGGCCAATTCAGCAGCAGATCTTGACTGAGTGAGTGAATGGCGGCCTTTAGCTGCCGCCGGCCGCGGAGGACAGCTCATTAGCATAACTCACATTTGCATGCGGCCAAGCTGCAGCGGCACAAAGCTGAGCGGTGTCACCAAGCTTGCCCTCTGCCTCCTGCCTCTCTTTGACGCTCGCTCTCTATCTCCATCGTCTCCTCCTTTTCTTCTTCTTTACGCTTTATACAGTTGCCAGAACAACTTGGCGAATGAAACCGCTCATCCTCTCCATCTCTGAGGCTCGGCTGGAAGAAGTTTCATGATGCGTCAGTGGCACAAAAAGTTTGCAGACAAAGAGAGCTACTTTTCTTTACTTCAGCTATGACAGTTTCTGTTTCAGAAAGGTCCATTTGGTCCCTTCATTTTCAGTAATTCTAGTGGTGAATGAAGGTCATCAGCAGGAAAGGAGGCTGAATAATTGAGAGAAATCTTCACGGGTCTCACAGAGAATAATGTCCTTTGACTTTTAAATATGAAGACAGTCTTTAGACCTCACAGAAGGAGCCTAGTGTCTGAATACTTCACATTATGAAGAGACGTGTTAGTCATATCTTTAGTGAAATCTGGGCTATGGTCTTAAAGTCCATCACCTTGAAACAACAATGATGTAAATCAAGCATCCAGAGGCCGACGCACCATCTCAGGAACATGACAACAATAGCCTGGAGGGTAAACTCAGAGTCTTTCTCAGCCCGGCTTCCTTGCTAAAAGACTCAGAGCTGGAGGCATTCAGCGGGACAAATGGGAGGGGGTGTGGCACTTTGCTCCCGAGGGGGTTGGGAACCCGAGGGGGGTGAAAAAGGCAAACACAGAAAGGATAGACAAACTCAGGGTGAGCCGTCCATCTCCCAGCGCCGGCAAGAAGGTACGGAGAGCTGCAGGGCTGCAGGAATGTTTGCTCTCATTGTAAAAGCTTTCAGTCAAACAAAGTGACGCTCCTCCGCCAGGAAAGGTTCAACTAAGATACTGATATTCATGGTCGAGACAAGTCGACGCACCAACTGAAGCAGATTCTCATGTGAAATCCATAAAATAATGAAGGATGCTTAAAGAGAAAAGCAGTGTTATTTTTCTGTCTTGTCTTAAATATTATACTGCTTTGTGATAATGTAAAGCTTTGACTTTCCCCGTGTGAGTCAGAAAGTCTCCGTATCCCATCGTATCGTATCGTATCGTATCGTATCGTATCGTATCGTATCCCATCGTATCGCATCTCTACTGTCATTTAAGGTTGCGGCTTCATTGGTCTGGGTGATAATGAGAGATAACTGGACAAGTTGTCATTTAGGAAAACATTCGATGTAGAGCAGAACACTGATCAATTATATTTAGACAAAACTTTACTGTAAAGTTCCTCAAATCCAAAGCGACGGCTACCAATTCCTTATTTTTGTCCAACCAAAGGTTAAAAACTCCCAAGGTTTGTAGCATTAACTGAGAAAAGCAGCTCAGACGAGAGAAGCAGGATCCAAAGCATATTTATACCATCTAAGACCTTCCATCTCTGCAGTATTCCTGCTTTAACCAGAGGACTAAGGACATCTAGAATCCAGGGACGTCTTTTTGTCAGAAGTCTTGTTTCCTTCTGAGAGTCCGGGGATTATCGCTCACTGCTCAGTGGGGGGCTCCTCCACAGAGTTTTGGGGGAATCCCTGGAACAATGTTTCAGGCTCATAGGTGGACATAAATCCAGCCTTAATCCCTGACCCTGCTGGATTTAAGGCGGACACAGAAGGGTTTGAATTTCTTGGACAAAGGAAGCTTGCAGATTTGGAATTCCTCACAAGTTCTCACGATAAATACAAACATTATAGAATGACATCTGGGCTGTTAGCATTTCTATACACGTAGCTGACTAGTGACGTCTGAACCAAACTAAATCTTGCACTGACTGTCTCAGTTAATCTGCCAATAATGTGCAACTGGCCAATGAATTGCCCAGAATCATCTTGGGATTGCTTGTTCTGTCCAACCAACCTTCTAGAAATCCAAAGATCCTCAATCTGCTTAAATCAGATGTTTGTTTTTGATCATCAAAAAGGAGAGACACTGACACAAGGAGAGAAACGTACCCCAAATCAGATAATCTTAAAGTTTTAAATCAAACCCTGAAAGAGGAACTAAAGAAGTTCTGTCAGATTGAAATGAAACTAGTTGAAACAAGATCAACTGTTGGGTTTCTTGAAGACATTTCACCACTCAGCTGAACTGAAGATGCTACTTATAAGAGTACCAAATACACACAAGTCCAGCAGCTCTTGTTTCAGCTTCTTTTTTGGACTGATTTGGACTGAGAACCTTCACAAACACGTCTCATCATCACAAAATGAATTTAAGAAGAAACTCACATCATAAAACCTTCAGAAGAGCAACTGAGCTTCAAGAACACTTTCCCTCCATCATCTTGTCATTAACTTAATAGCCTCCTCGTTGCGTATTCAGTCCTCACCGATGCTTTGCCCTCCAAGCTCGACGATAATCATCACCGTCGTGCACTCACTACGCTAAGGCTTCCAGGCTCCGTCTCAAATGTCTCTGCTCCATCTCCAAAAATCCAGCGACTGAAAGCCTTCAAGTTCAATTAACACGACGACAAACAGGAAACATCAGAGGGACTGTGTGTTCCTGCAGTTACACAACAGTAATGGCACTGATGGGAATCAATCATTTAAATGAATTAAGAGACACAGATTCAATCTTCTTTTCATGGTCTGGATAAAAACTACCAAGCAGATTTTACAAAGCATCTAAGAACAAGGACACGTCTTTACAGTTTCATGCACACGTTCACATCCCTAATAACAGATTAAACAACTGGAGCAGCTGATGTATTGGTCCAGATCTTAATTACTCCTGCAGAGTCATTTTAAAGTCTGATGAGCAAGAGCGCTGATTATTTAGGGGTGTCATGCAAAAACACATTTGGATATTAAAAATCCACTAATTTTAACTTTATGTCTGATATTTTATTTCATAAAACAAAAGTAAGTAGACTTTAATCTGCAGAGGACTGCAGACCAGACTGCATGACAAGCCGGCTTTGTGAGTCCGTCACGTAGCCCGACGCAAACCGCTGCCTCTCGCCTCACACCAAACCGCTGGACATTTAAACGGCCCCGTGCAACAAGCGTGCGCTTGAACGCACCACCTCCCATTCAAAGCATGCATCAGGTCTCACCTTGCATCGTAGCTCTCCGCTCTGTGTCCTTTCAGCTGTTTTCTTTCTATCTTTTTGTTTTTTTAATTCAGATCGTTCGACATGTGACAGCAAACCTCCCAAAAGCTGCAGCAGTCTATCTCTGCAACAACACACTGACCGGCTCAGACACAAACACACTCTGCCACCACAGAGTCAAACAAAGGCTTTCAAACCCTACAACTCCACTCCCCCTTTTTTTGGTGAGTGTGTGTAGAGAGAGGGAGGGCGGTGGTTGCCATGGCGATGCATCTCCTGCCGAGACTAATTTGTGAAGCCCACTTGTAGGGCCTAACAGTGAGAGAGAGAGAGAGAGAGACAGAGAGAGGCTGTTTACATTCAAACGTGGTGATGAAGTTTGTGTCGACCCGACAGTTAGCTTAAGATCAAATTATACCTGAGCATCGTTTTTCACCTCTTAATTTAAAGAATCACTGTCGCTGTCAATCAGCTGCATTAGATTTGAGTGGAGCTGCATCGATTTTAAATGATTTAAAAATAAAACGCATAGAGAGGAAACAGTTCCTCTGTATAAACTTAACAGTCCTCCAACCAGTCAGAGCCATTCTTAGATAAAGTGTATGACTAATGTTACTCTGCTGCCCACTGGCACATTAAGCCCCGCCCACAAATGATCTGATTGGCCCAGCAGATCTTTGCAGGAGCAGAATCAGTTCCCAACAGAGAGACTCTGTTGGTCTGACTTCCAGGTCATTTACATAACTTTATTTTCCCATTTACTTCATACGTAGATTTTGTGTTGAGTTTGATAATTCCACCGTTGAGGCTATGTGAACTTTGGACTTGCATACTTGGTATTTGGACTGTACTTAATTAAATGTCTTATTGGTCTTAATGGTGACCACATTTATTGTACATTTATACACTTTTCTATCCAGCTCGTTGTGCATATTTCAGTTTTTAATTTTATCAAGATAAGGCCCAGTGGTGTCCAATGAAGGAGGAGTTTCACGTTTCTGGACTGTGAAGCCAAAGCAAGAAGAGCTCCCCCTGGTGTCTGGCTGCAGTATAGGTCATAAGCTCCGCCCCCTCCATGTTACTTGGGCCAAACTAAAACAGTAAAATACACGTCAAATACATTTTTTTCAATGATGGTTTCTGTTAAGGGAGTTAATATAACGTTGATGAATGTTTAGGTAAGTTTCATTATTATTATAGAAACAGGAAGTGACATAATGGCGACCACCAGTTGCCATGCCAACCACTATGGAAAGCGGCCCGTGGGACTGTGAGAGCTGTAGAAATAAATAAAGTAATTTAAAAATCCGGAGCGTAGTATTAACTAAACAAAAAACACGAGTGTGGGCGGGGCATCGATATGTCGATAACGTCAGTTTGGCCAATGAGAGGAAGTGGAGACGTGTAGTCCATATTTATGTACAGTCTGCAACAAACATGCTGACAATAAAGTTGGAATGACGATTCGAAGGCGGCCTTTTACAAATGTCAACTGAAACCTGCTGATATCTATCAGAATAACCGATGCAACGGTCACACTGGAAACTTTTCACTAGGACTCCTGAGTGTGTGTTGATTCCTGTGTGTGTGTGTGTGCGTGTGTGTGTGTGTGTGTGTGTGTGTGTGTGTGTGTGTGTCCTGGCTGCATTCAGAGCCAACAGTCCATGCCATTACCCATTCTGTCAATATATGGATATTTCCACAGACTCTACTCAGCATCTGCAGGAGTCCCATGACCCTGCAGGCTTTTTCGACACAGGGTTACATCACAGCAACTAGAAACAGCTCTTAGGCAGCAGTTACTGGTCAGCAAGTTAAACCCTGCTCACTGTACAAAACACGCTTTTAATAAAATGACCTTATTTTCTGAGTTAACCACTGACGCGTCGCCCTCTCCGTCTCCGTCCCTCCTGCCCTCTGACACCTGCTCACACTCGGCAGATGACAGGGACGCCTCTCGGGGGCTTTTAGGGGCCACGTGCCGTGCTGCTCTGACCCCTGCTTCCCCTGGGGAGGCCCTAACCCCATCTCCAGCTCTTCCCCTAACTACATTAAGCTCCACTCAGAAGTCATCACCCTGCCTTGTTTAACATTAAATCAGAAGCGGGGTCCAGACGGTGGCGTTTCACCTCACAGAAACACGCCAGCTGTTACCCACGTGTCTCTTACTTCTACATCTATCTATTTATTCATCACAAAAGGAACAACTTTTTTTTTTAGCATCCTGCATATTTTATATTTATGTCTTTAAATTCTGTCAGACAAATCTTGCAAATACTTTCCGTTCTTAACAAGCTTCTCTTGAGAGATTACTGGGACAGTGTTGTGGCCTCCATGCAGGAAGAAGTGAAGCTTAAATCCTGCGTGAGTGTTATGCTTAAAAGAAAAGATATCTACTCTCCTGAGTCAAAGCTGCTGTGGATTTTATCAAAGAACTTGTATATTCCAGACTATTTATATATAAAACAGATTTTTATGCCGTGTTTGCAAACAATCTTGCCTCACTGAAGCACATATAAAGTGAAAAGTAAAGGACCTAGCACAGAACCTTGTGGAACTCCATGACTAACTTTTTTAAAAGTGCAAGACTCACTGATGACATCTACCTGTCCAATAGATAAGATTCAAACCAGTCCAGTGCAGTTCCTTTAACCCCCAATAACACATTACAACCCCCAAAATCCAGCACCCTGAGGCTGTTCACTAAGGAAAAGTGAGCGTAAGAGCCACTGAAAACAACAAAGATCCAAGAATACGAGAGAAACATGGCTGTCTCTGATGAAATGCTTAGCCTCAGGATACCTCAGGCAGCAGAAACCAGAGGAGGAAGACACAGAACAAAGCCCTGCACGCTATGTACCACTGTGTACAGGAACATCTGTGCAGAGCGTGGACTAAAAGGACCAAAGATAAAACGAGACACACTTTAGACAGATAGTAGAGAAGGAGCCAAGATCCTGCAGAACTTCTAGTTAGAGATAGAAACTGGTGAAGATTAACCAACCAGACAAACATTAGAAGAGGGCAGTAGTGGTAGATGCAGACATCTGGAGTGATTGCAACATCAGGAAGAAGGAACATGAAGGAGTTGAACGGTTGAAAGATGCAACAGTGGTGACAGGAAAGCTTGGGGCAGTTATCCCCAAACTGGGAGAGTGGATCTGTCTTTCCATCTTCTTCTACGCTTAATTCAGCAATCAAAGCTTCTATTTAATGGACAAAGTCAACCCTTCATCATAATAGCAAAGATGGAAACAGCTGCGTGCCTCACGGAACATGATCTCGCCTCAGACGACGGGTTTGTCCCCGCCACGTCTTGAAGAATCCCGGCAGTTCCACTTGTTTCTGCTTGCTTTTTGGGATCTACCACTCACTCACTCACTCACTCACACTGAGACAAACACAAGAGGCCTCTGTCTGCACGAGCCAATCAAAGAAAGAGACCCCCACAGACGACAGAGACTCACAGTGACGGCACGGATGTGACACATCTGCGTCACAGTCCTCTGAATGTCCACGTCTGAGTTGGTCACATTTAGAGATACTGTCTGAGAACTGTTAACTGTCCATTCTTTGTCCTTTTATATCATATGTTCTTGTTCCTTTTCTGTCTCATTACGCCCTTTATGTCAGAGAGCAGCAGCGTCCTGATTCTGTTAGATGACAGAAGCGTAGCATCGCTAATTAACGCATCGACCAGCCTCTACCTGATGGGAGCACACCATCGCTGACGGCCAGGTTTGGGAACGATCAATAGCCACTGACTTCAACAATCAATACCAGCGTTTCAAGTTCAACTTTTGACATCTGCAGCGATGCTAATGAGTCAGTACGGCTTCCAGACTGGTATCGACGAGATGCTGACGTGCCAGTGAGTTAGCCGGTACACCGTTAGCCTGAGGGCTCGATGATCACATGGCCTGGATCAGATCAGATCAGATCAGATCAGAGAGGATGTGTTGACGTCATCGTTCTGCTTGAATAAAATATAAGGGCAACGGAGTCTGGTTTGTGACGAGAGGAAACTGACAACCAAGCAAAGAATCTGTGCTTCGTTTTCAGGTTAGCCTCAGTTCTGCTAATTCAGCTTTTAGCAGCTGGACAAGCGTTAATTTCAGAAGAATTCAACTAATACGCTGCAACAGTTGACGTTTGAAGACTCTTAGCTAAGCTGTGTGATGTACATATACACCGATCAGGCTTAACATTATGACCACCTTCCACAGAGAACGGACATGGGCCTTCTGAGGGTGTCCTGTTGTGTTGTGCTGTTCTTCATGTTTTTTTTTTAGTTGTTCCTAAAGTGTTTTTGTGGCTGCATCCTGCTGGGGATGGCTGCTGCCATCAAGGAGTGTCATTGCTATGGGGTGGGGGTGCCTGGTCTGGTCTAGGTGGGGGTGCCTGGTCTGGTCTAGGTGGGTGCTACATGTCTAAGTAACATCCACACCAATGAATGAAGCCAGGTCCAGAAGTTTCCCAGCAGAACACTGAACTGTCACAAGATGGTCAGTGGTCATAATGTTGTGGCTGATCAGTCTGTATATACTCTTTGATGATCGTCATCACATACATCCTCAGTCTCTTTTCAAAGTAAATTACAAATCGGTTGTTCTAAAACTTAAATGTCCCCATATGAGGACGCAGGGTCTCAAATCTTTTACTTCTTAATGGACAGAAGACTGCATCATCACGTCTCTTTACTTCTGACAGCCTCATAAAGATGCTAGCGACACATGGCTGTCGTGGAAAACTAAACAGCTTTTATATATTCGCTGGTAAAGTCAGAGACAGCTTTGTTTGCCATCGCCACCTAGTTGTTATTAGAGGAACTGCATCTAATTCACAAAAACTACTGAGTCTCTGCCATCACGTGATGTGTTCTCTATGGTCAGAGCACTGTGTCGACAATGTGACTGTAGATTCAGTCTGTTTATGAACAAATAATACGTAATATAAAAGTAGATATATAAGCTAGAACAGCAGGGAGCAGTATATTTAATATTCACATCACAAAGTGAACTAAATGAAGCTGTCTCCAGTCAGTCAGTAGCCTAGTCATGCATTCTCTGCTACTACTACTACTAATACTGTAGCTTGTTGCCAAGCAACCAGGGGTCAAAGGTCCCAAGAAGAGCCAGACACTTCTCATTCCTGTCTGCAGCCGGTTGCTGGGGACGTGGGGGTGGAGGTGGGGAGGGGGGTTGATTATTCAGTGAACGATGATTCACACACTCTGTGCTCCGGCATCCAGGCCTGGTAAGCGCTCATGAATACTTTTAATTAAATAAATAAAACCAGGTTGTCACTCACCTTGTGTGTGTTCGGTTTGATGCAGCGGATGAAATACGGGTTGGACGTGCTGAGTGTGGCCATCAGGGAGTGCAAAGAGTCCTGCAACAGGACGAGATGCAGGTTAGCGACAGTATCACTGTATCACAGCGTGGGTACTACTGCAACCACTGAGGCCACTACGATTACTGCTACTCAAAGTATCTCTACTACTGCAACTACTGCAATACCTCATAACACTGCCCCTCTGACACTGGCTTTATTACTTTAACACATGCTTCTAGTGTTCCTACTATCGCTCCTGTTACAAGAAGTTTGCTTTGTTACCACCAACTGCTACAAACGACGTCCTACAAATACAAGCGTCCCTCTACACTTCGAAGCGTAGACTCATCTCTCAAATACATTCTCGGACACTTGTGATCCAATCGCCCAGGTCAGATGCTAAATAAAGGTCTGAGCGGGACGTGTTGTGTTTGTTTGTGACTTACCTTAAACTGGGAGCTGACCGTCGGCTTCCTGTGCTTGATGGTGCTCTTCAGAGTGTCCTGCTTGTTACGGCTCAATACGTGCTCAAACAGATCGTAGACAAAGTCCAACCTGACAGACAGGAAGGAGGAGCAGTGTGAGTATTAAACCTCTGCAGAGCTGTGCAGGAAAAGGTGGGCGTATGATCAACAGATATGAGTCGTCGTACTTTCGTCGTATTTCTTTTCTGCAGCATTTGATCCCAAACCACTAAATAATAACACAAAGAGGCTCTCTTTCACCTGCTCTCTCTCAGCATGTTTAGGACGTCGTCTCTGAACGTGTCCCTGTTCTTCTCCAGCATGCCCCTCACGTCGTACACCACCTGCAACCGGCCACAAGGGTGCGTCAGAGACTTTGGTAGAGACAAAGGGAGCGCTGAGCAGCTCCTCAGCAAAGAAAAAATAAAAAGAAATACACAGGTGATGACGGTCTCACCTCTCCTGCGTAGTGCTTGACTCCAAAGAAGTGCACGGCAACGCGTGGCTTCACATAAAAAGAGTTTTTCTGCAGCAAAATAAAGAAAGAGGAAGATTTTACTTTCGTCTCAGCTGCTTCCTGAGGTCAGAGATGGTCAGAGCGTCTTATTAAATCTTATCTTATTAAATTATGCCCAGTAGTTTATTTTTTCATGTTCTGTCTTGTCTGCCTTTCAGCTGTGGTGCTTCTGTCAGTGTAGCTTAGCATTAGAGCTTTAATCCAATCATATTTCATCATCATGTTTTTGCTGGAGTCAAACAAATCTGCCTGGGCCTTCACGATTAAACCTGAAACACACTGTAATGACGCCGTTCCTTTAACCAATCACATTTATAGTTGGTATTCTTCGTCCTTCTCGGTGGCCGCTCCGTTTAAGCTAAGCTAGCGGTTCATATCAAAAGGTGTTTTCAATAAGGATGGAGGTCATTGAAGGTCTAGGTGGTAAATGTATAAGCAGCTCGACAGAACCGTTTCATAGACGCACCGAGTGCTGGCTGTGGAGTTTTTCCAGTAAGGTGCCATCAGTGGCTTTGGGGAAGTGACTCTCCTCGTTCATCAGTGCCAGGAGACCCAGTTTCTATGGAAACAAAAGAGAATCGCTGCCGTTATCATCAGGACCATGATCGATATCTCCGTCTTAAATGTTCTTTCAGTCACTCTGATCTCTGCTGTTATTGCTTCATCATCAGCTTTCTGACGTGTACCTTCTCGATCAAATCCAGACACTCGCCGTTATCCATCCAGTTGATGTCGACCCAGACGAGGCCTTCTCTGCAGAAGGAAATAAAAAAACAAAACATTTATAAGATCACACGGACAAAGAGCAGCTGTTCATCACGACAGATTCATTGACTGCCATGAAAATGAAAGACGACAGCGACAGAACCAAACCAAAGCCTCCATCCACCTACTTGTTGTATTCAAGTTGCTCCAGGGAGAAGATGTGCTTGTTGAAATATTCCTGAAGCTTCTCGTTTGCATAGTTAATGTTGAACTGCTCAAAGCGGTTGACCTGTGCAACAAAACAATTTAAATCCAATTAAAATACATAGGAGAGAGGAAACATGGGGTCATAGTGGTCGGGGTGACTGAGCATCCTTGTCTGAGGGGCTTTAATTTAATGTTATTTAGCCCTGAGAGAGTCTTACATTCATACAAAGGGTCACAGACTCATGAGTTTCTAGTTCTAGCCTGAGAGGTTTGGTTTTGTCACCTCAAAGTTCTCAAATCCAAAGATGTCCAAGATGCTGATGGACTTGAAGTCCTCTCGGCCCCTGATGCGGTTGTTGAGTTTGCGGATGATCCAGTTGAAACACTGGGAATAAAGTGCCATGGCCATGGAGTCCCGGGAGTCCACCGCCTGCACGGGATCAGCAGAAGACAATGAGTCATTAGAGCAGAGAAGATGGAGGATGAAGCAACAGCGTCTTTAAACGGTGGGAGAAAAGTTAGTGAAGAGGCGTCAGGAATGAACAGAAGGCTCCAGCTTCTGAGAGGTGAACACTTATTTGAAGGTATTAACTCAGGATGTGAGGTGTTCTGATCTGAATTTGACAGTTCATGATCAGAACCTGCATCAGACAAACGATGGCCGTCACGAGTCTTTTAGTTTACGCTGGTGATGTGGAATGCACAAACCATCAGGCTCCTAGATCCGAACCCAGTGACCTCCAGGCTGAGGAAACGGTCCAGGGCCCCTGCAGGTTTTCGGAGGCCTCGGGTTCCCCAGAGAACAGCAACAACGAGAAGCAGAGAATAGGCGGAAAGCTCAAACAATGTTTGGGCTGTGGGCGTGTTTTTGTTCTGCCCGCAACCTGAATCTTCCCAGAGCCAGAATTACAGCCAGCGTTTTCTGTGTTTGTTAAAGGCAGCTAGGAATGTGTGAGAGACGGAGGGAGAGGTGCATTATGGGAAGTGATTGTAAGCGCATAGTTAAAGTCCTTTGAAGCCAGACATATGATATAATAAAGCTTAGAGGACCTTTAAACTAAATCCATAAAGAAAGAAATGATTTCTTCATAGGATCTTTGTTTTGGACGACCATTTTATTTTTCCTATAAATAAATATTATATGGCTTATGATTCATTTAATTGAGACAATAATTACCAAGTGAACCACTGAAACATAAGAAAAGTCCCTTATAAATATTTACAAAATTCCACTTATATGGAATAAAGTCATGTATATTTCAATCTTTGAATAAATAGTTAACTTAAATTACAAAAATGGACAAAACAAATAAAAAAATACATATATTAAAGAAATGACTGTCTATACCTGCTGCATCAAATTAAATAAATATTATTCTTGTATATTTGATGTTAAATAAATATTATTTAATTTGTAGGTCATATCCCTAAAGCTGATATTCGTATTGAAATAAAACATAATAAATAACATTAACATTTTCCAAATTAGCAAAAATTTCAGCAAACAAAAGGAAAGTCAACGAGAGCGGCCGTTTTGGAAACGGCTGCCAAAAGCCACCAGCCGCAGAGCATGGATAAATCCACCAGGGGGCAGATGACGGGGCTTTAACTGTTCACAACAGGGCAGCATTGATTGTATCTTTCATGTTGGTGACTATAGCAGCTAGCTAAACCTGGAAGTTTCTGTAATTTCTGTAAATTCAGGCTGTTTACTACAAAAGCATTGGTCTGTGATACAGTAAATAAATGGGAAAAATGTAAAGAACTGTGCGGCAGGCTCATGAATTTGCTGGTAGCGTTTCTAGAAGTGTTCAGTGCTCAGGGTGAAAAATAAAAAGTTATATTTGGAGCTCTGTGGCTGATCAAATGTGATATATACGGCATTATAAGGTGATCAGAGAATGGACATGGGTCTTCTGAGGGTGTCCTGTTGTTAGTGGGGGTCTCTGAGGGGAGGGGCCTCTGTGGATCATCCCACAGATACTTGATCAGTTTGGGATCTAGTGAATGTGGAGGCCAGGTACTGTAGAGTAATAGAACGAGCATGGCTGACCTGCTCAACAGTCAGCGGTGTGGAGATCTCCTCGCCCCTCAGGATCATGGACCGGTGCGTCAACACCTCCGCCAGCTGATCCGAGTTCAGGCCCAGGAGCTCGGACGTCCGGCTGAGAGCTGCAGAGGGAGGAGACCATGTCATTTTAAAACACAGAAGCTCCAGCTAAAGGACGCTCGTCTTGTTCCGTCTTTTAATCCTAACTCAAGCAGATCATGATGGAAGCTGTCGGCACATTTTAGAGATCAACCTGAAAACTTGACACAAACGGACGTCGGCTCAGTCTGATGGTGGAGTAACGGTGGAGGGCAAACTAGAGTCGTGACATCCTGAGAGGATGTTGGCGACAGATAAAATCCTGAGCCGTGTTTGCTCTCCACGCTGTCAGACTTTTAAGTTGAAGTCTTTAAAGACTGGAATGTGTCCTCAAATATTTTACGGGAAGCTACAGAAAGAAGCAGGCGGCGTCTTTAACTGCTCCTGGAGGCATGTTTCACTGCAAAGGTCACTGGTTGAAACACGCCTCACAGTCAAATCCACTCCGAGCGTCATCACATTCACGTCAGGCTGGCTGCCGGCTACAAATAATCAGACTATGCTTTTGTTCCAATCAGGCGCCACAGCGAACAAATACCTAACACAAAGGAAACTTCTTGACGCAGCAGTGAAGGAGATGAAGAACTCTCTGACCTGACTTGGAGGAGACCTGCGCCCCGCCGGCCGTCATGAACTCGATGTTTCCCGCGTGGAGGATCCCGGCCAGGAGGCGCAGGATCTCACTGATGTTCTCCTCCGTGAACTGCATCGTCCGCATGGCATTCTGGGAAACGCACCGACGAGAAGAAGAAGGAGAAGAAGGAGAAGAAGAAGAAGAAGAAGAAGAAGTGGGTCAGGCTGGACGTTGACGCAAACCACAGCGGCTTGTTTTGTTTCTTTTGGGTCGACATTCAAAGCCGCCGCTCGTCTCGGTCCGTCGTGAGTTTTGTTTATTTAGTTCTCTTTTGTTTGACTTATTTGAAGGTTTGGTTTGGCAGCAGGGATTTCACTCTTGAGTCTCAGGTATTTATGGTTTGGAATAAAACACCAAACTGTGATTCGAGTAAGTGTTTGTGGGAAAATGTCGTGCAAGGTATGAGCAGAACGCTTTAAACAAATCAGACGTTTTGGGAATAAATCACACCGAGTGCAATGTGTATTAAAAGTCATTTAAAGGCTTTTTTTGTTACAATTATCATTGGTGCACGTTTAAATTGGTGCAGTGCTGAGGTTTGGTAAAAAAATAATCTGGTAAATTGTTTTAAAATGTTCCTCACATTAAAACCAGAGAATTACAAACGAATCCCTGGAGTAGATGGTGATGAAGAAGCTTTAATCAGTGAGTGTAATGACTTTCTGCCTCCTACCAGAACGTCCTGAAAAGTGCCCTTGTCGTTGATTGTCTTGTCGGCGTGGCAGCTGGACTGTCTCAGGTAGTGGTAGCTGTCGGGATGCGTCAACCCGAACGCCTCTGCAGACAAAAATACAAAAGTATTACACGTCAGACACATTTTAAAAGCTGAGGTTCTGCTCTTTCTGTGCAAACATGCATTTTTATTGTTGACTGACGGTGCAACAGCTCCTCTGAAGTGAAGCGAGGTAGAGCAGAGCGCAGTATTAGCCAATAAGAGGAAGTGCAGGGTGCGTTGTCCATATTTATATACAGTCTATGCTACAAGATCGTTGGACTCGACAAGCTGGGACTGTAAAAAGGTTATAAACACATTGATAACTCCTTCACCTCTCTGCTGGTTGTTGGTTCCTGCTAATATGGCGTAGAAAATGTGGTAGTTCCTCTCCCCTGGGTTCTGACGGACCACTCGGTTCTGCAGAGGGAGATACAGATGTTTACATCCACCATTCAGGGCGCAGGTTTAAAGAGTCATGAGAAAAAGGACCAGAACACAATCAAAGATGTGATTGGAAGAGAAGACTCACCTTTTCTAAGAGGTCTGTGGTCAGAAAGAGTTTCAGTCAAGGCATCAAACATTAGGACGGGACGACAGAACCACAAATGATCTACAGAACGACTCAAGCTTTGATTGTAAAGCTGAAGTCATCTAACCTTCTGTTCTCTAAAGAACATCCTCATGCTCCTCATGAAGGACTTGTACATCCTCTACAGCTTTACTAGCCTCCTTCCTGTCCACTAAGCCTGATCTGAGTAGGTTTAAGGATACAGTCGACGATCCGGCCTCCCTGGATGTTACCCTTCTGGCTGAAATGCAGCTGGACAAACTTCCCAAAGCGGCTGGAGTTGTTGTTGTAGACCGTCTTGGCGTTTCCAAAGGCCTCCATGATGGGGCTGACGGGAGCAAAGAGGAGGAGGAGGCGTGAGCCGTGAACCGGGCTGGGATCTGCATCTTTAGATGGTTTGAGCTGAACGAGTCACTCACCTGCTCTCCAGCAGCGCCTCCTCCACGTGGGACGTCTTGTCTCTGGACGACACCTCCAGGGAGTGCTGGCTCATGGCCGACAGGAACTTCAGGATCAGTTTGGTGCTTTCGGTTTTACCGGCTCCACTCTCTCCACTGGGGAGGAAGAAGAGATGAGACTATTAGAGTCATGCTGGTATGGAAACACATTAAATATATTACACTGATAATAAAGTTGATTGCATGTTGATCCGTCCACAAACTCTCAGACACTGTCCCATCAGGACGTCTAACAGGAGACAGCGAGTCCATTAGTTTGAATAAATGGCTAACTGGCTCATAAATGGCTAACTGGCTCAGATGTGAAGCAGCCGTCAAGCACCGCATGCTCTTTTCAACACATGCCACTAGATGGCGCACCGGACAACCACAGCAGGAGTGAAATCCAGGAAATCACCTCCTGGACTCACATGAGAATCAAAATGAGGTGAAAATAATGTAGAGAAAGGCTGAATCTGGTTAATAAATGATTATGTAGAAGATGAAAAAAAGTTTTCTCATTAAAAATGTTTATATCAAGAATCTGAGGGTCATTAAACGCAACACGACGACTAACAAGAAGAAAAGCTTTAAGGTACGTAATGAACGGAGATATTTCTTCACTGCAGTGACACATAACAGTCAGCTGGTTTGTTTGGTCAGCGTGAACCCTGAGGATTCAAACCCCACCGACTCGCCTCCCCGTGACATTTAACATGAACCTGGCAACCCACAGCCCCACAGTGTGACGTTCAGGCGGACCACGTTAACTATTAACTTCTGAATCTGACCACCATTGTCCTGAAAAGTGTCCAAGAAGACACGTCATTCAACACCAACGGCTGAGGTGATGGTCACCACGGAGACACGTTTGAGAAGATACCGCTGGCGGCTAAAAGTTCATTTGAGCCTCGTTTGAAAAGCAAGTGACATCTGGCAACGGGAAGCATTCCTTTTTTACTTTTTTCATGTTTTACTCCACAGCGCTCAGACGACTCTCTACTGTCTATCACTGCATTAAGCCCCGCCCCCAAACAACCTTTGCAGGAGGAGAATCAGTTCCCAATGAAGAGACTCCAGACCAACTATTATTGGTTATTATTTCCACCAACATCATGATAACCTGATCTAGAACCGTGAAACAGAAGGAAACCAAGTCACGACTAACGTATTCTTGCCTTTTTGAGCTGACTGAATTGAAGGAAGGAAACATCACAATGTGCTTTCTAGCGTGTGCGTTTGAAACTCCTTCATAATGTCACCTTAAATGCTTTTTTTCTCCGAGCTGCTTTCAGGTCTGCTTTCAGGAGAATAGGTGTGATTTCCTCCAGGAACAAACCTCTTCATTTGGATAATAGCTGGGTGGCTCCCCCTATACACTGATCACTGCAAAACTGGACCAATCAAGCAGAAGCAAAGTGTGACTGAAGGATTGTTTGTGTGCGGCCGGAAGATATTCAGGACGCCGCTTTCCCGGAAACACAGAAGCGTTTTTGTGCGTTTCCAGTTCGCATGCGGTGAACGGGCATGAATGAACAATAACGAGGACGCCAACGACGTCAGCAGCGGAACAGAGAAACGCTGAAATATTAGTATTCATTAAAACTGACATTAAAGCTCAGTCTCAGTTGGATTTAAAGGTTAAATTCAGTCAATTGACAGTTTAGTAGAGTGGCTTACAAATTAACAAACTATACTAACAGATTTGTAGTTTCCTGTGCTTTTTAAACTGTTGAATGCACCAAAATGAAAGCTTTGGGTTTGAGATGTGAAGAAGCAACCAGCAGATGTAAACTGAACCATTCCTGACCCCCCAAACGTTGCAGCTTCTTGGAAATACATTAGAGGTTTTATAGGTTGGATGTGCATGTTACTCTGGAGAGAAGGAGGCGGTGGGGAAACATGTGGATAGACTATGTTAGAAAATATGGGGTGGGGGTGCCTGGTCTGGTCTAGGTGGGTGCTACATGTCTAAGTAACATCCACAACAATGAATGAATCAATGCCAGGTCCAGAGGTTTCCCAGCAGAACACTGAACTGGAGCAAGATGGTTTAAATGTTATTGACCTCTCCTCTCAGTGGTCATAATGTTGTGGCTGATTGGTGAATATGTTGTGTTGGCGGTCAGGACCACGTAGACATGAACTGTTCGACCTACACTAACAGAACATTCCTATAAATCTCTGGTCCTTTCAGAGTTGCATTGACCAGTTGTTCCTGATATCTCCACCATTTCTCTTCTGGACAGCGCTCTGCAGAGTTTTCTAAATAAAGCTGGACTTTAGCGCTAAAGGGTCGTATCCCTGGAGTCAGTGGCACATTCCTGATGGACAGAGAACAGGACGGCTCATAATGTAAACTCCCCGGGTGTCTGGTTTAAAGCCTGAGACGTGACCACGCAGCACATGTGGACAGATGTTATGACAGGACGGACTGTGAGCAGCCATTCATCATTCAGGTCATTCACCTATTTGAAAAAGTTTATTTTAAAACATCAACATGTCACTGTCTGATTACTAATGGCAGCTCACAACAAAATACGACCAAGAAGCTGGTAGTAACAACTCTTTTTTATTATTTTTCTAAATTGAGAGCACATCTCCCATGAACCCTGTTGCTTCCTGGCTTCTACAGTTCATTGTTTTAATTATTTAACTGTCAAATAAACATCTTAAATATAAGAAATTATATTTGCTCATTCACATATGGGTCAGTGTCAGCACTACATCAGCTTTCAAGGCAATAGTTTGTTGCTTTTATAGTATGCAGCACCCCCTAGTGGCCAAAACGTGAAAGGAGCTCCTTTAATGTTTGCATCCTGCAATGATATGTTTAGATTTTATCTTTTGTTACTAAATATACAATAAATGTGAGTACTTTTATTTGTGTACATTTAAGTCTTCTTAGCAGCTTATTTTCGAAATTTTCAACCAGTCTGCAACCAACTTGCCAGCGATATGTTGCACATAGCACCACCTAGTGGCCAAAACATGATAGAAGCAGCTTTAAATATTGCATCTTGTAATAAAACGTCACCTCAGCTTTTATCAGACCGACAAAACAGACATTTTTCATTATTTGTCACTAAATTAAACTTTTGTGTCATTTGTTTTGTGTGCAACATCAATCTGCATCAATCTACTGCATGCAACAGTAGATTTTAACACAACCTCACCAAGGCCTGTGTCCAACCGTGGGTCAAACTTTGTTAAAGCGTTTGGTTCATACTTTAAAAGGCTTCATTTAAATAGAGTTGGCCAAACCTGAATGGGCTTGTGAAACGTAACTTATTTAAAAGACGGCAGCTTACCCGAGCTAGGACACACACACACAGTTAAAGAGTTAAACAGCTCCCTGCCTTTGTACCAACGTCTGGCTCTCTACACGCCGCTGCCACCCAAGGTTAAAACCCCCCACATGCAGGAAGGAGGGAGGCTTCATCCGAGCGACTGAGCGTGTTGGATAAACTGCCTCCACAGCCCTGGACCTCACCCAGACCCTTTGTACAGACGAGGCAAAGCTGCAAGCTTGGTCAGTGCGAGAGGGTTTCTGAGAAAGGAGGAGGAAACTGAGACGACTGCGTGTTATTTAATCGGAGAGCTTTTTCACTGGTGAAAGGATCTCACCAAACACAAAAACAAGAAGATTACGATCGAATTACTTCAGATGGACTAGAAAGCACGTCTAAAGATTCAAACTTCAAATTCAAATCAGACATCTCGTCATTGCTTCCTGATTTTTCAGCGGCTCTGTAACATAAAATGCTATACACTTTACGGAGCAGTTGGCATGGCAACTGGTAGTCGCCATTACATCACATCCTGTTTCTATAGCGTCAAGTAACTAAAGCGAAACTTAATCAAAACATCAAAATAATGTTGAAAATTCATAAACATTATATGATCTACCTGAAATGATAGAAATGTTGAAAAAAAATGTATTTTAGTGTTTTAGTTTGGCCCAAGTCCCGCCCACTAACATGGAGGGGGTGGAGCTTATGACCTAAACTGCAGCCAGTATAGGTTTTGTATGAGCCTCAAGACCAGGAGCCACCTGATTAAACTCAAGAGCCTTCTTTTTGCTCACAGACCTCCATAACAAGCCCCTCCGTCCATTAAAGACTAAACATGAGGCCCAGGGTCAACAAACACTCATCTATCTGGAAATGCTTTCAGAGTAAATGTAATGTCACATCTGAGTCAGCTTTCAATATTTAGACACTCCACTGTCATATTTCCCAGTGATGACGCCAGCTCATATTGATGCAGCAAATTCCATTACATTCACACCCGTTATCAGACAGATTACTGGTGCCATGACAGGTTCAGGCTGCAGCCTAAAATACGTTGTACGAGAGGACGTGTTCCAACTAAAACCAACAGATTTTCCCTCCCATCGCGCCCTCTATGCTGTGATCTGTTCCTTCCTTCAGTCAGTCTAATTGGGAATCTGACTCCCAATTTAAAACGCCGCCCATAAATCCTGTCAAATCCCCCAGAGAAAAACCTCTCAGGTATGTTTTTGCAAGTTGTGGCCGCAGGGCTCCGTTGACCCCAGATGCCTGAGTAATTAACAAGACTGGGGACTATTGGGTTTGACCCCACTGCCACCTCTGGGGTCAGGAGGTCAGGAACAAGGCGCTCTGACGGGGGTGATGCTGGTCGTGCAGAAACACAGACACAGCTCTGTGGTTTGATCAAATCGGAGGTGTTTTGGATTCAAAGAAAGGTGAGTTAAAAAAACATCTGACACCTTCTGGAAAACATTTAGCAACACACTGAGCTAAGTTTTCGAGTTGCGGTTGAGTGTTAACTGATACACCTCTGCAGCAGATTTTCTTTTTCTATGATTCTATGATGCAATTTAAAAGTTCCTGTCCAACTCAAATAAAACTTTGGAGGAACGTTTGAACATCTGGTGAAAACCATGTGCTTCAGGCTAAAAGCTCGTGTTTTAACTGAGGCATTCGGATGTAGGTTTTTGCAGAACACATTTCCCAAAGCCCAATCAGCAAACACTAACCCTATCATGGACACACAGAACAAGCCCTACAAACATTTGTAAAGGTTGCATCGACTCCATGGGCATTAATGAGTAGCTCTAACAGCCTCCACCCTTCTGGGTTTTTGGAATCCGGTTTCAGGGACGTACAAAGATTTAGCCACCACAGCGTCATTGGCGTCACAGTTGGGGTCCCAGTTCATCCTGAAGGGGCTGGATGAGGTTGAGGTCAGAGGTCTGGGCAGGCCAATGAAATTCCTCCTCAACAAACTGGGAAAACTGTTTCTTTAGGAAGTTTGTTCCCAGAGGATTATGTTGAAAAGGACAACCAGCAAACCATGAAACACACGTCCATGATGAATAATAATAATAATAAAAGCAGGGCGTTAGTAACATCTGTGCATTAGACGTCTGAATCTCCTGTTTATTGGGTTATTATCCAGCTGAGAGCCTGGCTCACCACGGTGAAGGTCTGGAGGTGTTCCAGGGGGGTCCTTCGTTGGCGGTTCTAGCCACGCTTTGCTGAAACCTGCAGCACCAACTCAACAGGTGGGCTCCAATTAAAATAAAGTGGCTCAACGCGAGCAGGTATTCATTCACGTCGGTGAAAACGCAAAGTGGCATTCATGAGCATTAATGAGCAGATGGCCTTGAATTAGAGCCGCCTCCTCCCCCCTCCTCCTCCTCCTCCTCCTCCTCTTCTTTTACTCCCGTTTCATTCGACTCCCTCCTCCTGGATTAGATTACCCGCGATCCCTAAATCTGACGAGAAAGCTTCCTGCCTCGCCTGAAAGTGCCAGCTTGCAATTTATAGCTCGTCTTCCTCACACACACCGTGAAGTGATCCCTGTGAGTACGGGAGCGGGGGCGCGGCCCATGTTCCATGTTTTACGAGGGTCTGCAGTCAGATGGCTTTGGTGTTTTGTTTTTTTTTATTAGCAGGGGTGTAAGGGGAAATATGTGTGTGGGTGTCAGACATCGTTGTGCGTACGGGGCCATGTCCTGTGGCAGCTGGACACGACTTTGACTCGCCGTTCAAACGATCCTCCACCCAACGGCCGACTTCAATGGGACCAAGAACACGACCTTTACGAGCAGGGGAGCCGCCCGTAAACAGTCTGCTGTTCCAATAATGATCCACTCTCAGGCCAAAGTATTGGTTTTCACATATTAACATCCACAGTAAACTCAGCCCTGTTCTTTCTAACACTGAAAGTACAACTACCATAAGAATAGACGCAGTAAAGGCTTGAATGCTGGTTTAAGTCAGTGCAGTTGCACTCACTGATGAATACGTTAGAAAGTTAGAGAACATCTTAAATTTAAATCCAACCAAAGGAATAAACTTTGCAACTTAAAGAGACGTCAAATAACGGTTGCTTAACCTCAGCATACATATATATGGTCTCTGAAGGTTTAAAAATGATACAATTTAGGAAACTTTCCCTGATTTTTTTGTTTCTCAAACTGTTCAAACCTTCATTTATCGCCTGCTCAGGTTAACTTTGTTGTTTTAAGACTAAAACCTGAAACAAATGAGTTCTGTTTTCAGAGCCTGCTTCACTCTTTGATAAATTATAACATGCTATAATCGTGTTTGGTCACAGAGAATGAGGACATGTCCCAGAAATTCACGTCCAGCCAGCCCACACAGCTGAGGCGCCGGCAGCGGCCCTCTGGAAAAACTTTGCAGTGAAATAGAAAAAAGAAAAAAACTGTAAAAATCAGAGGGTCACTGCTTCACAGCCTCACACGTCCTATCAGAGCGAGCCAACGATTTCTCCAAAAACAGAGTAAAACAGCGTCCCATCCAGTGCAGACTCTCCAAGTCCTCCAAGTATAGTTTCTCTGCTTCCAGATCTACTGGTGCAGATGTTTGAGGGCAACAATTATCAGCCTATCAGCAGCTCAGGGGCAGTAAAAAGTCCATGAGTTAGTTTGTGGGAAACGTGCGTGGGTTTGTGTCCTTCCATCGCCGACACTACGAGGCAGCGAACTGCAACCAAAGCTGCAGCGTTTGAACCTTAAAATATTCTGAAATGTGCAGATAATGCAGCACGGATGGAGGAGGATGATGGGGCATTACAGTGTGTGCCTTGGAAGGCTCACTGTGTCATTTGCTCTATTTTAACAGACAGCGAAGCGTCGGGTTGTGTTTTAGCTGAGACAACAGTTAAAGGTCAGAGCTGTGGTCTGCGGTTTGTCCTCTCCGGCCCGCTCGACTCAGCGTGACGGTGTCGGGGAAAAAATAAAGAATAAACTAAACTGTAGACTGATTTTTGTTTTTGCACAGAAGTTAATGAACTAACGTCATAAACTCACAAATGTGAAGTTCTTGAAAAGCAAAAGCAGACTCTGGACTGTCGCTGGTGCCGTACGAAGCAGCAGAGGCATCAGGACGAACACAAAGCAGATCTACAGCGGTGATACGTCTCTGTAAATAGAAAGGCGGCATTGTGGAGCCCCGGGGGCCTCCTCCAACGACAATATGACATGTTTGTGTTTACGCCACCGCGGCTCGTCCTCGTCCCACTGACTAACATCCTGTCAGACAAAAAGCTTTTGTTCCTGCAGGGACGAAGGCAAATGAGACCAGGAGACGAACCAGAGGAGGAGACGAACGCACGCATGGAGCTGCTGCTTCTTCAGAAATGACACATAGTCCAGTGATTATATGAAGAATACTGGTTCTTTGAATAATAGCACAAAGTCCTTTTAATGTCAATTATTCCATTTTATTTTTTTTAAATAAGCAGTCTGGGAAATCAGGAAGGGCTTGGTTTTGCAGTTAGCCTGGAAAGCAAGCCGAGTCTGAAGTGCAGTTGCAGTAAATATAAAGAAAACTGCATAAATAAACTGCTCTTTTGAAGGATAACTTCATCTTCTGGATCAGTTTTTGGCTTTCTGAGCAGCAAACAAAGTGCGATTTGTTTCTAACTGTTCAAATCATGCAATTAATTACAATTCAATATTTGAATCTACTCCTACCTGCAGCTTTTTTAATGATTTTTCATGCATGTCAAGCTAAGAAACAAGACAGCCGATGTCAGCCACTACAGAGCTTAAGTGTAAGTCAATGGCAGCCCACATGGAAGTAGGCTAAGACTATTAATACTGTAGCTTGTTAATTGGTCAATAATGAAAGCAAAGCAACTGTTAACTTTCTGCTTTGCCCATAAACTTAAACAAGCCTGAGTTTAAAGGGGACATGTGCGTCTCATTTTCCCCAGTGCCCATGAAACCAGGCCGAACGAGGCTGTAAACTAACGTCAGCTAATTGTCAGAAAACTGCAACGCTAGCGCCCGCCCCGGAGCAGCCGGCCCGAGACGCCGCAGAGCTAGCATGGCGTCCTCCACGTTTGGTGAAATGTTTCAGCTTAAATCCTCTCATCGTCTGTAAACTCAACATCACAAGCTCCTGTTACGCCAATGGGAGGAAAAGTTTGTCGCATTTCAAAACGTTCTGACTTTACATTTAAAAATGTGCTGTTCTGAAACTGTGGCAATGGGACGCTCTGCTATTTTGCAATCTCACTTAGTGATTCAGGCTGACGTTGAGACATCTGTGATCTGAAGCAGCTATGAGCCAATGGCCCCGTGGTAAGACAATAACATTACGAAAAGCCGAAAACAACAGTGATCTGACAAACTGGATAGTTATCTGCACAGATTGTGACCAGACACCATCTGATCCGACGCATGTGGGGGTAAAAACATTTGACCTGGTGTATTGCACATCCTCTTATATAATTCCTCAGAACAAAACCACTCAGCCACAGGAATGAACGAAGTCCGATGGCCACGTATTCAGGATACCTCGATGACCACAAACACAACAGTTCCCACACAGTCACGCTGAGCATCCGCTCTTTGCTAAATCCGAGGCTGCCAAATATTATCATTATCTCAAAATGTAAAAATAACTTTCTTGTGAAGCCAGCGGGACGAGCACGTCCTCCGTCCGTCTCATGTAACAATGGAGCGGCGGAGGACGTGAAAGTTGATCAAAGAGGAAGGACACGAGGAAGGAAAGCAGTGGACAGCGGATGGAGATAGCGCTGGCGTGTGTGTCGTGGCATGTGGTGCTCAGATCCTCAGAGGTGAAGCCAAAGTAACCAGGAGACTTGAAACTCCATCAAAGTGTTTGGCACAGTGACGGGGGGCAGTGACAGAACGAGCTAAAGAAAACTAAAGGAAATTCAAAGGGCCAATTAGATGGCGCAATATGCACATAATAAAATATTTTAAAAAATTATGTAGATAACCTGAAGAGGTGCAAAATAATTAGGAAAACGTAGAGATTATTGCAATATATCAATAGATTGTGTGCGTCTGTCGACTTGCTTTGAGAATTCTCTGCCCCTTGTGGCCAAAAAACTGTTACAGCAGCTTTAAAGTTTATTTAAAATCCAATATTTGACTCCAAAAATGGTGTGGATAACCTGAACAGGTGCAAAACAATGAGGTAAATGTGGAGATAAAGGAATGTCTTGCAAAATATCAACAGCTTGTGTGCGTCTGTCGACTTGTTTCGGGAATTTTCTGCCCCCTAGTGGCCAAAAAGTTATTACAGAAGCTTTAACGTTTATTTAAAATCCAACATTTGACTCCAAAAATGGTGTGGATAACCTGTACGGGTGCAAAACAACTAATTAATGTGGAGATTCTTGCAAGATACCTAAACATTGTGTGTCTGTCAGCTTGTTTTGGGGATGTTCTGCCCCCTTGTGGCCAAAAAGCAATTAGAGAAGCTTTAAAGTTCAATTAACTTAAACTTTCATCCTGACTTTTGTGAAATCAATAAAAAAAAACATTCTAATGATCATAAAAAGCTTATGATCACCCACCTGATCAGGACACACTGGTTCTGCAGCCTCTTCCACAGCGACCGGTAGCACTCATTGGCGACGGCGAAGATGTGCGGGGCGATCTCCCCGAGGTGGCGCTGGCTGTACAGCTCCATGGCCGACCGGTCGTACAGGCCTGGGAGCGGCTGGTAAGGGTTCACCGCTGCCAGGATGGAGCCGATGTAGGTCTAGGAAGAAGAAAGTGATTTAACTTTATGGTTCTTGAATGAGAGAGTAACAAACGAGCATCATCTGCAGATGTTCATCAGTGTTTGAAAACCTTTTTGATGACAGGGCTCATCGCTGATCTCCGGGCCTCCTGCTTACGTCACTGTCATTTAATAAGCAATGGTCAGATAAAAACATCCCTGCCGCCTGTCACTGCTCAGGTGGGTTAACCCGTACAGACGGGCTAAAGGCTGCACATAATCCAATTTCTCGGGCCGAAGCACCGACTCATAAAAGCCTTATTAAGGAAGGAGGACAACAGCACATAACAAGCAGCCAGCTCTACTCAGCAACACACCACACGACGCTTCTGACCTTCTGCTTTGCTTTTTCACTAAACCCCCCCTCCCTCCCCAAAAAAACTGCTGGATTTTCCAAACCATTTTCAGATTTCAGAGTTCAAAGCAAAACAAACCAAAGTGCTGAAACAGGAGCTGGTGGAGCCAGGAGAAGCCTTGGCCGCGGCCTCAGAGCTGCGGTGGTGACTAATGGATAATTTAAGCAGCCTCTGGAAAAGACGGCAGAACGTATCTGTGAGAAAAGCCATCGTATCATCCGGGCTCTCGTAGACACTCTGGCGCGTGAAGACTCACCGTCACCTGTGGACGCTCACCGAGCCGCTGAGCAGAGTTTTTTTATTTTCTCATCTATCTGAGGATAAACCTGATGGCGTTTAAGAGCTGCCGTAAACAGGCTGAGAAAGGTTTTCCAGCTCTCAGACTAACATGCTTACATTCCAGGAGTGAAGGTTTGGAAACGGTTCTAGTTTGGATTTAATCCTAACAAGCCTACGCTCTCCTCAGTGAAGACTGGAGCTAAAATGTGGGCTTATTATAAAAAACAAAAAAAAATGGAGCTGGGAAAAGGTCAATGCTTGGACATGGATTGATGCGTTCTGGCATTTGAAGAGCTGTGACCACACCTTTAAAACTCAGGAGCAAACAGCTGCCTCGCTCCTCAAACACCCAACATTACTGACACTTTGAATTTATCAGTTTTTGCTCCGTTTTTGGTCCCAACCAACTAATACATCGTTAATGTTAATCTGAAAAGAAGCAGCAGATGGTCGTTTAACTATTCACTGCAGTATTTTCCAATTTTTAAAAAACAAAAAAAAAAGGGGGTTGCAGCTCTTGCTTCAGAGTCCAAACCGTGCTCACTGTTTGTCATCAACCAATAAACTTCCTTTAAGAAAGCTGCACAGGATCCCTGACGTTAAAAGCAAAGATGACACATCTCAGTCACATTCATTTTAAAACGAGAACTTGGACCAAAAGTGAAAACCTCATTAGAGCGGTGCACAGTGTTCCCATAACCACGTATTAGGCTGTTAGTGTGCTGCCTGGAGGAGGAGGAGGAGGAGGAGGAGGAGGAGGAGGAGACATGCATTAAGGAGAGAGTGAGAGATGTTGGTGTGCGATGCATCAATCTCTTCTGCAGACTCCTGTTAATCTCGCAGACATATTCCACCTTTATCCGATATTATTCCTGCTCCTGTTTTGATAAGCAACATTTCACTTTCTTTGCCTTTTATTCTTGTTTCATTACCTCTAATACAGTCAGTATCACAGCTGTAAAGTGAACTGCTGCTAAAACAAGCCAAACAAGCCAAGTGTTCCAAACGCCACGGCCGAGGTGAAGCCATGTTCAGAGCTCCATGATAACAACAAGGTCAACACCAACAACAATAACAGGAGAGGAGGCTGCTGGTTTGTTGTGGAGACTGATTCCTGCCGATGGCAACACTCACGGGGGGGTTCCCCCACGATGGAGGAAAATACTTTCTGTCTTCCTGATTGTACATTTTCCAGAGACCAATTACCGCGGATCTCGGCCAGCAGCTATCAGCATAAACAGAGGAGGTGAACCGCTGCAGCTGCACATGCATCTCAGCCGTTACACTCACATGTCAGAGCAGCAGTGAACCTAACCAGAATGTCTATGGACGGTGGGAGGAAGCTGGAGAACCTGGAGAGAACCCACGCAGACACAGGGAGAACATGCAGACTCCCATTTGGATTCCAGAACCTTCTAACCACCACACATCCGCTCAGCTGGTTTATTAGCATAAAAAAGACAGAACAACTCCTAAACTATGGCAACAGCCCTCAACAAATAAGCTCCATCCTCCAGATCAAACGGTTTTCTAGATCCCTGAGTGACATCCAGTGAGTTTACTTTTGGACGTACCCCTCCCCAACTTACATCCTGGTCAAACATCCTGTTCAAACAAGAACTGGTTGTTGGTTCTAACCCCGAGTCTGCAGAGTCGCCGTGTTTCCTTGTCTGTTAGGGTCATGCTAGCATGAATGGTTACCCTCTGCAGGATAATCTAAATATTTCTTCACTCAGTGCTAATTAATGCAATTAAATGTATGCAAAACGTGCTCCTCATTCATGGATAATGTGTTTAAATGTTTTGATTTTTGTATTTATCAGTGGATTGTCTGCTGCAGCCCTCCTACATGATAATGTGACCGTACATACTGTGCTGATGAGGAGCTCTGCTGCACAAACATCTTTATCACCACTAAAGCCTCTCACCATTTAAATGCCCCACTGACTGAATGACCCACATTCAGGCTGCATGCAAATACATTTGAATGGCAGTTGAGGTGACGGTATTTACATGACAAACACCGGCCTCCCCGCTCTGCTCCGCCTGTGCAAATCAGGACCCGATGGGAACGGGATGCTGACACAGCGACGCACAGCGGGCCGTAAATCGCCGGAGTGTGCTATCGCTCAGGACGAGCCGTGTGTAAACAGCGTGTGCAGCTCCTGGCTCAGGTGGACGAGTCGGTTTATAGGCCTGAAAGCAGAAACGTCTCGGTCTTCCGTCGGCAGCGTAAACAGTTTACAGTCGGCTGCTAGTGTAAACGTCTGGTCGGGTGCTTAGATTCAGGCTTTTACACGGAGTGACGGCAGTGCAGCTATTTAACAGCTGATACATCAGGAAGCAATAATTATCCTTTTTAATAACAGAATCACGTGACATAAAGGTTCAGTTACAACATCAGCTCCAGTCTAAACACTGTGGGAAACTATTGGATCTGAGTCTTTAACCCTTCACCTGCTGAACTGAACACCGTCGTAAAGTCACGTTCTGGTTCTGGACAGAACTCAGTGAACTCGTGCCAGAACTTAACTCAATGAATTACGAGCATTTGGACTCAATCAGACCCCACCGTTGGTCCGTCCCGGTAACAGTTTCCCCAGCAGCACCCTGGCTGGGACCTAACAGGCTGTGACTCTCAGAAGATGCCCCCCTACCTCCACCCCTCCACCCCGCTCACTGCCTGTAGTGATTAACCACATGCCCCTTCGTCCTCCATATCCACAGTCACATTCTCCAGAGGTGATGCAAGAAACGTGATATCCACTCCTCACCGTGTCTCTGAGGTGACGACCACCGTCTCCTCAGCTGGACTCAAACACTAAGATTAAAGGATTTAGGTTTTATAAATAAACCTTATCAGGGATTTATTCTGTTGAATTAATAGAAGCATCACAAACTCCCAAAGCTGCAGCTTGTTGTATCTTCAGGATGTTCTCTGTTGGACTATTCCTTTCCTAAAACATCTGAAGAAGAACGACAGCTTCAAACTATCACCCCACTAAAAGTGCTACTAACCAACATCAGCTGTGCACATAATTAATTCTGAACACTAGATATAATCTGTTTAGGAACTAGTCCCACTGCCGACCGTGAGACGAACACAGTTTAGCTCTAGTGCTAGTTTCATTGATGAGAAGTTGTTTTTCTCGACATGAAAAAATGAATAAAACGAATAAAAACGAGACTAAAACATTTGCCACAGCAGTTTGTTGACAGTCCCTCTAGCTCTATTAGTCTTTTTATTGCTCCTCAAATAATATGATTTTAGCATTTGTCTCAGTGTCAACTTATTAACAAACAACGTTTCTTTGCGTTTATGCAGACGACACAATTTTTAACATTTCTGCATAAAATTTACTCAAAAATTCAGCGAGTCGTCACACACGTCCTGACAGTAGACAAATAGAACTAAGTCAAACATATGAAATATTACACAATGAGACAATATTATAGTACACGAGTGCACTTCTGGAAACAAGGGTTCACTTCTTTTATTTCCCTAACCCCTGACTTTTTAAATGCTTCTAGGTTTTGGACAACGTTTTTTGCAAAGACGAAAACTGGATGTCGGAGCAAAGACCTGAAGAAACCTGAAATCTCTGTAAAATCCTGATTGTGCCGTCTATCTGAACACATTGTTCTCTGTCAAAGGGTAAACTGTACATGTTCTAGCAGCAGCAGATTAGAAATAACTGCATGAACTGCATATCTCCCAGCTCAGCAGATAAAAAGCCGCCTGACAAACGGCTCATATCTGATCAATCTGACCCAAAGCAGATCTTTTGTCCTGCGATTATTTGAGCTAGAGGGACTTCATGTTTACAGAAAGGCGTCAGTCGGTGCTGACGGTGTAACTGTAGAGCAGAAGGATTCAGATCTCTGTGTAAGACAGAGCCAGATAAATGCACCGAGAGGGAAATGAAGACCAGATGGAGAGAGAGAGAAAAAACACGGGAATGAGAAGAAAAGCGTCGGCCGACCTGACAGACTGACGGCAGGAAATGTAAGAGAGAGGGAGGAGGAGGGAGGAGGAGGGAGGAGGGGTCTCAGAGTTACCGTGTCACAAGACAAACTTCATCACATCTGTGAAGCAGTACCTGACGATTAAAGCGAGACTCCATCTGCTGTTTGTGTTAAATGTCGCCGCTGACGGACGCGTGTGGACGTCAGGTTGTACAGGGAAAGAGGACGGCTGCTTTCTTTAGTCGCACGTTTGCTTCTGATGCAATATCGCTTTGGACACGTTTGAGATTAAATCAGCTTCAGGAGCCGAAATGCTAAAATTAAACATATTAAAGGTCTGTTTCCAACCTGGAGCACAGGCTTCTGAATTATACTGACTGAGAAGATAAGGCTGGAGTACGGCAGTCTGCCTCGGTCGTAGTGTATGTTACATGGAAATATATTTTGTGATTAGTACACTTAAAATAAGGTGCACGATCAAAAACTCTCGGTTTGGATCGTTTCTTGGATCACAACAAAAAAAAAAAGACAAATAAACAACTTTTTGTTTTATTTTTTTAAATGCTTTAAAATATAAATCAACTTAAGTGTATAATAATATTCTTTAACATTAAAAAAATAACTAGGGCCCATATAAAATCGTAAACATGGCGATGCGTGGCCATGCTCGACGTGTTTCCTCTGTCCGATGGCTTCCTTTGTGCCACAGTGCCTACACACCGTCAGGTTTCATCCACACTAACCTCTTTCCTTCATCATTATATCTGACAGCAAGCTCCATACAGGGGATATAAATGACACGAGGCGTTCAAGCTCCTCCGTTCCCTCCCAATGGATCACGGATCAGTGATGATCTGTTGCACCACTACATATAAATTTGTTTTGTGAATGTAAAATGTGGATCCGCTGAAAGCAAACATGGTCTTAATGTTAAAGCACCAAATGAACTCTGCAGCAAAAAATAATAATATGCATCCTTGCTTTTCCATCCACTGAGCTAAATTGTTCAATTTTCAGGTGATTGACTGGCTTCAAATAATTAAAGCAGTCAGCAAACGTGCAGACTGTGTCAAAATAAAAGTTCTACTTATGGTGTTAAGGTCTGAATTTCTGCTTCAGAACTTTCTCTGCAGGTGTCTGCATCAACAATAGTCGTTAGATCCTGACTCCTAACGGACGAGTTCAAGCTACGACCATCCACCAAAGATGAAACGCTTCAAACTCTGTTGTAGTTCCTTTATTAGCATGACGTCCAAACAAAACATCATCTAGACGCATCACTGGCTGGAAGCCTGACTAGCTAATAAACTCTCAGTCAGAATTTTGCATAATTAGCCCCGGTTCATTTCACTCCGACCTCGTGAAGCTCTGGCCCCAGTTCAAACCGCCGCCTTAACGACGGCCGAAGAGGAATAAAAGTCACAGATTTAAAGAGGAGGAAAAAATAAATATCTAATCAGCCGAGCCAAGAGCAATCTGTACACCAGATTGCAGACAAATCTGTTTTTCCTGTCAGCGAGATAGCTCAACTGTTAACAGATGGGTGGAGAAACCTCGGCCAAAACTTTAATTAGCGTCCAAATATGCGGAAAATGGCGCAAAGCGCGAGCGTGGAATCGCACGCATTCCACGAATTCACTGCTTTCATCAACATTTAAAAAACGATGCGGATAAAACCGACTGGACAGCAGCTACCCGTGGTCTGAGTCGGCCCTCGCAGGAAGTGACATCAGCTCAGGGTATCTGTATACACGGCCCTGAAGGAAATGACATCAGGGGACTTCTTGGCTAGAAAGGCCGCTTCTCCACATCTGACAATCATCAGGACTCTGGCTTCAGCCTCTCAAATGTAAATGTGTCTTCCCCACACTCATCTGAATGAGGAATAAACTGGGTTTGTGTTTCAGGGTGTCTAAAGGAATGTGTGCGTGGCTTCATTTCCAAAACCACCACATGTACTTTGGGGAAATAGCGACGCATAAAAACAAAACGGCTCACACAGAAAGTCATTTTTAAAATTCTCCCCGTCCTTTAGGAGTTGCAGCATCTGGTATTTCAACATGAGGATCAGACGGAGCGACGGGGCGGTCAACGCTTCGATCCGTCCTGATCCGGCTGAGTGAAGCTCCTTCCTCCACATTCCAGGCCTCCGCCGCCTACGTTCACCCTCACTGCTGTGAGCCCAGAGCTTGTGAAAGTGGAGCAGCAGCTGCCTGTTGCAGTCTGTCAGCAGCAGCAGCAGCAGCAGCAGCAGCAGCGACACCGGGCCTTGTTAAAATAAGCCGAGCGAGTCACGAGACCGAGTCTGCACCGGGACTTCCGGAGCTCTTTGGACCAGACCCGGAAGGAAGAGTCGCTCCTGCAGCATTTCCTCGCCGCTACGTCATCGTTAGTCCAACTCATTACCTCAAAGCTAAAATCTGAGCCTTCCAGAATGACTCTGATCTGCTGCAGTCAGCAACTAAAACTACTTGGACACAGTCAGAGAAGCTCCATGGGTACGATTATAGCTCGAGCATGAGCACAGCCTCCATGTCAGTCATCCTGATCTCCACCACGTTCCCAAGTGACCAGAAAATATGTCCCAGATTCAACGCCTCCAACAGCCATCTAGATGTCCATCAGACAGTACTCTGCTCTCTGTTTTTGTCTTTTTATAAATGCATTGTCTTCCAGCTGTTTTGCGCTGTCTGTGTTGTATTGTTGGTCTTTGCACTGTCTCTCATTCTTGCATCGTTTCGTATCGTCTGCATAAGGTCGCACATGCATACTTTATTCTCTTCATTCTCTCCCTATGTCTTCATGTAGCTCCACGGTCCCGGTCCAATGGCAATAAAAGCCTCTTTGACTTTGTTTTTTTGGCTTCACAACCTCCACGGCCTGTTTTATTTTTCCATAGCTCTGACTGAATTTATATCTGTCGAAGTCTGGCACATAATGAAGGGCCGTCAAAGCAGCAACCTCAGAACCTTTTATCAGTGCAAGCGCTTCAACGGCCTCAAACAACGAGGGGTCAGCGTGCGGATGCTGGCGGCCGACACTCCCAGGTTCTGCTCCGTTCTGCACAGTCGAGTCAAATCAGGCCGTGAAGACATTAACGTGTCTCGGTGATTGAGGACTTGGAGGTTTGCACGGGGCGATTTGTTCAAGTTGAAGTCGAAAGAAAAGGCCCCTGCCGCTGCTGGGGGGATGTAGTTTTTCATGTGGGAGCGTTTCACACTTTGCCACGCAACACTGAGCAACTTTCAAACTTCAAAGAAGACTGGAGACAACTTTAAAATGACCGACGTTGGTGTATTCGGCTCTGGACGACTGTTGAGCTGTTACAGGAAACGTTTGGGAGCTTTCATTGCTGCAAGATGCAAAAATATAAACCATGAATCTCTGCAGGAGCTGGGTGTCTTTTTGGTCGGTTCTTCATCTTTGTAGATTTCCAAGAGGAAGTTTTATTAACGGTGGCTTCAAACGTCGGCTAACCCTGATCCGGCCTCTCTTCACCCACTAATCAATCAAAAGTTACATGAAGAGTCTTAAGGAAGTGAGCTGTGTCTTGTACCTCTACCCAACCTTTAAACAGATGAAAAGAAAAAGAAACAAAGGACAAAACTCCCTTCTTCGTGTCCATTTCGCCCAAAGCTACGACGCCCACTGCCTGACCCATATTTGCTGCTATAATAAGCTTCATGAGCAGCATCTGTTTGAGAAAGAGGAGCCCTGATCTGATGACTACGATCACTGCAAAGAGCTTGTGTTAACAGAGGCCGAGTACCCAGGGAGGAAACGTCCCTCAGCTCCACGGCGGAGTGTTGACACCGACACAGACTCTCCTGTGAGTGAGTGTGCAGAAAGACATGGTTGGAAGTTATTGATGAGACGAGGGGGAATCGTGCATTAAAGAAGAGGCTCTGAGGGGTGCAGGCCGAGGCAAAGATTCCTGAGCGTGTGTTTGTGCTCTTGTGCAGCGACCAGTTTGAGTTTTTCCTCCATCAGAGTGAGGACGTTCGTGCAAAGCGAGGACATTCTGGTCTGGTCCTCGTCTCTTTACGAGGCTGTTTGAGGGTTAAGGTTACACTCAGGTTATGGTTAGGGTACGGGTGAAGGTCAGGCACTTAGCTGGGGTCAGGGTGAGAGGTTAGCGAATACATTGTGTCGATGAATGTCCTCAAAAAGAAAGCCATGCAAATGTGTGTGTGTGTGTGTTTGCTTCCACTGGAATCTGCAGAGGAGACGAGTGAGGCCACCAGTCGACAGCACAGCTGGTAGCAATCACAGCAGCTAAAGTCTCAACACACACACACACAGACCAGTCTGGTAGCCCCCGGGCTGAATTCCCTGTTCAACAATGTAATGCTAACGCTAAAGTAAAGTAGCTCTGATGGAGTTGAACTAAAATCCAAACATTTTTTTTTCTCTCCAGCAAAACGATCAGAATGAAACCGAACAGAAAACACTGACAATTTGTCTCATGCACGCTCACAGAAATGAATCAATGAAGAATATTAGAAAATATAGTAAAAACACAAAGCAATAAAGAATATTTGGTTCAATATAAGAACATATGACGCAATATATGGAAATAGTGTAGTTCTGTAGCCATGGCTGAGGTAACGGTTGCTGTGAACTAGTCCAAGGTCCAGGAGTCCTCTGGTTGAGGGTCGGCTAAACGAATAAACACATGCATTGATGGATTTAGGACGTTTGAGTGCTTGTGTGTGTTAAAAGAAGCAAAAACGCGTCATCATCAGACACCTGTCAGTCCATCAGGTCTCATTAAACTCATGTAACGACCTGTCAAAGCTTCAGACTCAACCTTAAACATCACAGTTTAAATCACTGATGAGCAAAGATGTGCATTAAGCATTGAAATGTTTTTAACGTTCCAGAAAATATTAATCTATCCTATAAAACCGACGAGTGAAAGGACTTTGAATCGAACCTAACATAGAGTTTAATGCTACTAGCAGACCTGACTCTTTAATTCCCCCCTTTTTTAATTCTCTCAAAAGTCAGCAGGGGTCCTCTGAGGAATCTCAGGGCCCCTGACAGGTTATGACACGGGGGGCCCCTCGCTCTGATGCGTCTGACTTCTTGCATTAGCGCGTCACCTCACCTTTCCTCTCTCCGCGGGGCCTTTTCCAGAAAACAACACAGAAGAATGGTGAAGGCGAGATTAAAACTGTACATCAACTCCTATCACGCAAACATGCACGTTCTTACGACACATGGAGAAAAAAGAAAAGGTTGTGTTTTCACCAGACTGACATAACACTAAATAACATCTAAAGGCTCTAAAGACGTTTGAAGAACAAGACAAAGAAAAGTCTTTTCACCTCTTTGACCTCGTTGTTCGTGAGCAGACATTTTTCGTTGTGGAAGAAGAACAAACACACGGTGACAACGTCCAGACGCCTACGTGCAGTAACTCTCAGACGTGTTCTCCATACACATGACCATATTCAGGTCATAACTAAGTCATTATAGTAAAAGGAGACACAGTATCTGTATCTGTAGCTTCAGTACAAGTACAACCACTAGTAGGTTTCTACATGTATATCTTCAGTCACAGGTGGAGTCAAATCTAGGAAGTTTACCTTAAAATCAGGCTAATGCATGATACATCTTTTTTTCCTTTTCATTTTTTCAAGAGTACCATTAAACTTCAGCACTTTCAGAATAAGCGAGATGGTTAAAAGAGAGTTTATGTTGAGCCTGGTGAAGTAAAACTCTTGAATCTCATCATCACTATCAAGTTGACAGTCCTTCGACCAATCAGGGACATTTTGTTCTGAACTAATCCAACTCCACATATTCTCAGGTGACGTTTATGACCAGTGTGACACCTCCGTCCATCACCACTTTAAGCCCCGCCCCCCAAACAATCTGATTGGCCCTGCAGATCATTGCAGGAGCAGAATCAGTTCCCAGTGGAGAGACTCTAGGACAACTTTCGCTGTGGTCTGGGGAATTCAGGCTAGCTTCCAGGTTAGCGTACGTGTTCACCAATTTAACAGTAAAATTCTGGTCATGCCCCACCCGTAAACGATCTGATTGGCTGACAGAATCAGAATCAGCTCCCAACAGAGAGGCTCCAGATGGAGGTACTTTCCAGGCTAGTTCTGCTTAACAATACTTTAATTAAGACGATCTGACTCCAAAAGAAGCTACTACTAGAACTAGATCCCGTCTCTTCTTCCCGTATTTCCTAAAAGCTCCTTTAAATCAGATTCACCAGCAGTACATGAGTGTCGGCACACACTGGCCAATCAGCGAGTACGATGGCACTGGCGCTGAGTGTACATAAAGATGGATGAAGCGACGTCACCCACCTCCCACCAGCTGCCGTCTCTCCTGCCTCAGCAGCATGTTTGTTGCCCTTCCCTTCGGTTTACCACGACCCACTTCGCCAAAACCTCTCCTCTAATTTTCCCTCTCTCTCTTTTTGCAGCTCCTGGCCCTCACAAAAAAACAAAAAAGGAGTCCAGTCAGGGTGGGGATTGGTAGACTGTGATGAATTGACTGGATAATTTCGACCATACGGGAGCATTCAGATGTGATTAAAGTAACGAGATGGCATTTGTCAAAGGTTACCGTGGCTCTTGCGTGCAGAAAACACAAGGCGGCCTTTGTCGCCGGCTTGTTTTGCTGGAGAAAGTGCTGGGTCAGGTTAGTTCATTAATCCATAAGTAGAAAATGAGACGGTAGTGGTGGGGAACTGTGTGGCCTACATATTTCTTTGTTTCTTTCTTTCTTTTTAACCATGCAGTAGGGTTTTTCATTCATCTGTTGGTTAATTAGGTCTCTGTGTAAAGCAGGACAGTGTCAAATGAATCCTCTTCTGCTTTGCTGTACGAGCACACAAGGTCATACATATTCTAGGGTGAATCATCAACATTAATTGACTGTAAATGTTCTTTTCTATCTGCTGGAGCTCAAAGCGCTTAACAAACACAATGACTCATTTACCAACTTGTTCACACCGGTGTCTGAACTAGCGCTAACCCTCTGGTTCATGGTCAACCTGCCGTACCTGCTGAGCCACTGCTGCTGCTCCTATTCCTTCCAGAGAATTAAATCAACTATTTAATCAACTGACAGAGGAAGAGTTGTTCACATCGTTTGGAAGCTGTAATAGTTTCAGTGTTAACAAAACAGAAAGCTGTGATAGTCGTGAGTTGACAGAAGAAATGCCATGTCGACACGTTTTTGATCTGACAGCGTGGAGAAACATTACTGAGAGTGGGTGTTGATTTGGTTATCTGGAAAACAAACCTATTGTTTCAACCAGACCAGAAACGTTACCAAGTTAGTAATTTAATTTAATTTAATTTAATTTAAGTAGGTCTCTTAGGTTTAACAAAGTAGTGTGTTTAACCAAAACCACATTCATTTCCCCTCTAACCTTAGCTGAATACATATCGCTCTTTCCCTGAAACCAAATTTTAATCCCAGCGCCAACAGTAGCGCTAGTGGAAGGCAGAGCCAAAATGTCGCCGTCCTGCTAGAAGACACATCAGATCAGAAAACATCTGTGTACGACTCCTGTTGATTAGTTTGGAGGATTTATTGCACCATTCCTTGGACAGTAAATTGGAAATACCCAAAGAGATCTCAAGAAGAGCCTAAGAATTAAGATGAAGACGTCTGTGAAGATTCTCAGTCATCCAGGTCATGGTTCATCTAAAATTGTTGAAGAAAAGCAACTGGACTTGCAGAGTTAACAGACACTAGTGAAGAGAGTTTCTAATGTTCCCATTTAAACTCCAACTGATGAAGATGTGTAAAGCACTGCTACAGCAGCGGAGACATTGTGTGCACCACCTGAGCTTAAAGAAGAACTCAGGCATGGCAACAGCTTAAATAAGAACTAATAACCACAATAACTAACTGAATGCTGCTAGGCTAGCTTTACCTAGTGTAAAACATCATTTAATTAAGCTAGACGAGCCGTGGGCTAACTGTGCGGCACCAGCGGGAGTCGCTAACCTGGGTTGCAAACTTAGCTAGGGAGCTGAAAGAACTAAAATAAGCTCCTAAAACGTCCTCGGTAAAGGCTGTCACATAGTCTGCGAGAAATTTGTTCTAGCTCCTCTAGCTCCTCCCCCATTTGGGAGTTCTTGCAGCTTGTTCTCGACACGTCAACCGCGCAGAACTTTTTTTCTCGCGTGGCGTCCAGCAACTATCCTCAGAAAATGGAAGTGGGCGTGGTTAATGTGGAAAACCAGACATGCTAGCTCCCAGATGCTACTGTTAGCAGTGTGGCCGCTAAACCTCATACTGTGTGTGGGTGCATGTTGAATGAACGACGTGAGCCGACCGGACGTCAAAAAGCGTCTTTCGGCTTCCATCTTCCCCTATCTCCCACAATGCTTAGCGTGTGTGACCTATGCTGCAGTGGGAGGGGCCTATGAGGACGCCCCCAGAGTTTGGCACTTTAGTTTGAAGTATAAATTACTTGCCAAAAACTGAGCTTCTTGCTTCTCATGGAGTATGTAACAGCTGTTAGCTAGTGAGCTGAAAGAACTTGAATGGGCTTTGCCCACGTGGTAAAACGTCCTCAGTCAAACAGGGAAGTGTTGAGACTTTAAAGGGCAAACACACACGACCATGATGATGACAGATAACAGAGAGGAACAGCTTCCCTCTTCTCCTCCAGCATTTTAACGCTGTGGTTCTGCTCCATAGCTAACACAATGCTAATTGTTCCAGGACCTGCTACCTCCCGCCAGCCTCTAAAACCAGACAAACCCAAACTCCAACTGTCCTCAGCCTCGCTCGGCGGCCTGTGGCTCCTGGCTAACGAACAAGGAGCTCCGTTAAGGCCCGTCCAGGTTTTAACAACCCCGTCATTGTCAGGGACTCAAAAACCCTCTCGGCTTGTTTGCGCTGCGTCACCTGCGCCTTTTCTTGGGCAGGCCAGCGCTGCAGTCGTGGAAACGCCAGAAACAAGCTGGCAACGCTTTAAAAGTCCTCAAATACACGGTGCAAACACACTGAGGGTAGGCTCGCTTTTAGAAATGAACCTGAATTTGTTTTATTTGCAGTAATGTTTAAAAGTCTCAATCCAGGATCCGACCACCTGCATAAACACGCTGTTAATTCAGCGTAATTAAAGGAGAATTGGTTGAATCTGCACCATGACCTGCATAAGTACGTCTGTATTTTGAGATGAAATCCATCAAACTGTAACACTTCTGAGCAGAGAGCTCTCATTTTGTTCTTCAAGTTTGCTTCAGGCTGCAGAATAGCAGCGTATAAACTACCAGCAACCACAGGAGCTCAAAATAGAGATCGGATGTAAAAGAATGAAACTTTATTTAGTTAGTTTTATACATATATGCCGTGACAGAGAAACCATCGGTTGTTTTAGAAGGTATGAAAGGAGAAGGACCAGCTGAGCAGCCGTGACAGCGACCCTGAGAATAAATCTGCAGCCGAGCAGCCAAAAGCTCAGACTTGGAATGCCGCCGAATGGCTGCTTTCTCACAAAACCATTTCCAGACAAAAACCTCACCAAATATAAATCTTATTACAAAAAAAACAAATGGCAACAACACAAACTGGACATGTGACACAGCGGGGGATTAGCCGGATGCATTCACATCTCACTGTGTGGGCTTAAATAAGAGAACAGTGTCGGAGCACGTACTGCATCTGACTTCTTATATATCTTAACTGCAAGCCACATTTTGCAGATTTGCCTTTTAGTTGTAATTTAATCCAGACGACACAGCATTTAAAGCAAAGGGGTTTCAGCAAATCTACAAATTAGGAAAGAATTTGAGCCAAACGTTTAAAATAATGCACAGACTACAAATTATATTTATAGAAAAACTAAATCTAGGTCTACAAAGGGCTTTCTTTATTTAAATGTTATTTTAGAAAGAGATTACTAAACTCCTTATCTGAGTAGAAACTGTGCGAAACCTAATTCTGTTCATGTGCATCGTTCTAATTTGATAAAAATAAAGGTTTAAAGGTCCTAAACCGACTCAGAGACGACCTGCTGCATCTGTTTCCAGTTTGCATTCGGTCCGTTTCTCACGTGCGTCTCACGCCAGTCCACCTCCTTCCAGATTCTCTCTGGGCACCGAGTCATAAATCAGAGGCTGAGAGCCAAACTTGTTTTGACAGGTTACCAACGGGGAGCATGAGTGCAATCACTGCATACCACAGGCGTCTGACAGACAGTCGTTTATTCATGCACCGAGCAGAAGAAGAAGAAGTTTCATCCGTTTACAGTTTTTGCCGGAAGGACGTGAACTCTTTGGAGAATGGACTGGCAGCGGAGGGAAGCCGTGGGACCGGCCCGTCTCCTTGGCTTATCTGCCGCGTCTAGACGGTTATCGCTGCTGTTACATAACTTCAAGTTCAAGGGAGATTCCTGCAGAGAGGCGTTAGGTGACAAACTCAGCTGTCAGCGCTGATAGGATCGTTTCCCTTATGTGACTCAGAGCTTCACACCTGATCTGTTAACGCCATTCACCAGAACCCTAACCCCTAAACCTAACCCTAAGCCGTTTTTAGGGAAACATCTGCAACTTTCAAGACTCGCCTAACCCTAACCCTCATCAGAGACTGGACATGGGCCTTCTGATGGTGTGCTGTGGTGTCTGGCTACACATTCTTGGGCCTTTTATGGGAGGAGCCTATGTGGATCATCCCACAGACACTTGAGGTGGATGCTACATGTCTAAGTAACATCCACACCAATGAATGAAGCCAGGTCCAGAAGTTTCCCAGCAGAACATTGAACTGACACAAGATGGTCAATGATATTTGCTTCTCCTGTCCTGTCAGGGGTCATAATGTTGTGGCTGATTGGTGCATATGTACACATAAGGCTTGTAGGGTACTCACATAGATGTGTCTCTGCCGGTAACGCAGGAAGAGGTTGTGCATGATGGCCCCGTCATGGAGGTCTTCCAGTGTGGCCATGTCCTCCACCCCGTTGATGCTGCTGGGGTGCATGGGCTGCACCTTCTGCCTGGTGAGCGCATTCTGCTTGTAGGTGTAGACCTGGACCAAGAAAGATGGAAAGAGGTGTTAGTCACGTTAAAAAAAAGAGCACAGGTGTGATATACAGCATGGAAAGGACAGGAAAACATTCATCATGGCACCGGAGCAGCTTCCTGAGCGCCTGTTTACGGAGGAGCTGGGCCGTGTCAGCTTCCTCTTCAGGTCCTGGGTCATTTATTCACGAGCTGGAGGCCAGACATGAAGCTGGGTTTATTTTTACACGCCGCTCCAGGATAAATGAAACAGGAGCCACGTGACAACGGCAGCATTTCAGAAATGTCCACTTAGGAATGTATTTCCTTCTCTTATCAGGGACGAACCGCAACGAAGCAAATCCTTTAAATTCCCAGAACACACAGATGACGTTAAGCGTGTTCACAGCCAGCGCATATTTTAATGTCACATAACGATAACGATGCATAACAGAAAACAGCTGGGAAAAGACGCCGGACCGTGTCAGGAAGCGTTCATAAACAGCCGGGTGTCTCTTCTCAGAAGCTGCCAGACGTTCGTGATGCTAAAGTGGCCTACACAGATAGATCCAGACAGAGTAGAAGTCCAGGTGTTGTTCTGTTGTGATTTACTAGCCTGGAAGCTGAACCAACCTCCACGGCTTTGGAAAGTTGGTCTGGAAGCTCTCTGCTGGGAACTGACTATTCTCTGATGATTTGGACGGGCTCCATGTGGTGACGGACGGAAGAGTAAACAGCGATGTCGTCATCCTCATGATCTGAGCACTGGCTAAGTGGCTGAGCTGTTTAGAGTCTGCTATAGCGTCTGTTGTGAAAGATACTGACGAGAAATGACTTTAAAGGACGAGCGGCGATTAAGGAATTAGTTGAGAATGATTCATTGGGTCATTCAAGAAAAATTACTCCTGCAACACTTCCTAAAGTGTTTTTGTGGCTGCATCCTGCTGGGGATGGCTGCTGCCATCAAGGAGTGTCATTGCTATGGGGTGGGGGTGCCTGGTCTGGTCTAGGTGGGTGCTACATGTCTAAGTAACATCCACACCAATGAATGAATGAAGCCAGGTCCACAAGTTTCCCAGCAGAACACTGAACTGGCACAAGATGTTATTTACTTCTCCTGTCCGGTCATAATGTTGTGGCTGATCGGTGTACTCTGTTGCTCTGATTAGTTTGAGGTATATTTATTTTCCTCTGTATCAGTTAAAAGACGCCTCATAATGAAATCAACCTGTTATCAGATTCAGACTGAGACCAGTTTAGAGTTTGGCTCAACCTGACGGGGGATTTACCATCAAAGGATGAAACTTCAAGTCTAAACAGAAAGTCTTCAGTTTACAACAAGCAATATCACGACTGACTGGTTTTTAATGTCATGACACCAGCACAGGAGGGAAGTGAAAGAAAAAGCTGCAGGTTCTGGCTCTGAATTCCTGCTGTGATGAACATTAACTGAACCCAGAAACAAAGAGGCTGAGAACCACAGTCAAATGTTCCTTCATGTAAATCAGATGTGTCCACTACGCACAACGCGTCCAACGTGTCCATCAGATTTTATGATACAGCGGCCGTGTTACACAACTCCGGCAAAAAAACACAACAGTTGATATGAGGACACTCCTAAAGCAGAGCCTCAGTCTAATAACTGATAACAGCCTGAGCCTGAGAGGAGCATTTAGCTTTAGCTCTCAGCTCACAGATGACGTCACAGAGGTGGCGTACGGCAGATAAGGAGCTGAATTTGAATCTCTGAGCTGATGCTGGACGAAGGTTGGAGCAGATTGCTGCTTATCACCGGCGCCTGTGGACGAGGCTGAACGACTGAATACTGGGAGCACGGTGTGTGACGGCCTGCTGTCATTTCACTTCTTATTAGGCTTTGTCTACGTTCATTTCATGAAGCATTTCAGTTCTCCTCTAAAGTTTAGGGGGAAGAACTCCTGCCCTGAGAGAAGGAGTTCAAGAGCTGAGCAGCCTTTAAACTTTAAATCCTTTAATAATGCACTGATCATTTGAGCAACATGACGTCATTAAGGGGCCTCACACCACATTTACTGCTTCTCATTATACTTGATGAAGCATCTAAATATATCTTAAAAATGAGGAGGACTCCTTTTTTTCAGAATATTTGGTCTTCAAACGTCAGAAAGACTAAATTCTGCAACAAGGAGTCACAACTTGAACTAACTAATCTGTTGGAGATGATATTTTATCTTAACATATGTGTTTAAAGGTTACCAGGAGTATATGCAAACCCCCTGAGACATGAACGATGCTCAGGACATTAATCTACATTTTTAACAGTTTCTATTTAAAATAATTGAAATTATCTTCCTATTGACTACTTCTCTGACTGACAGCCTTTAGCTTTTTGAACCTGCAGTAAACAGGATGAAATGAAAGATGCTGCAGTTCTGTAACGATAAACTTCAACATCGCTGAAGCAGCTGGGCTCGTAGAGTTCCTTAAAGAAGTTTCATCCGAGTCTTCAGTTCTTCATCTTGAAGACAGATGTTGAGACTGTGCCCCGCAAGAAGAACTTCAGGTAGGTATCTGGCTGTTAAATATGATCAGCTACACCCACTGATGTTCATATTTAAACTCCACACCAGTCATTTAACCCTAGAACACTAACGTCGTTTGTTGCCACGTGATTTGTTGCCACGTGATTTCCGTTGTTGCTGTTATTGCGTCCATCCCTGGGAACCTTCAGTCTGTTTACTGACGTCATCAAAGCTAGGAGTGTTTCTTCGCTCCAGTTCTGTTTTTGTCTTCATGTTCGTTAGTGTTTGTTTATTGAATCAGGCCACTGTAATAACTCGTAACCAGGTTTTTATGTCAATGTACCGTGCACAGCTATCATCCTGTCACAGGTTTGGTTGATCTGGCATGTGAACAGGTAAATACAACACAACTAAAGCTAGTTTTACTTTAACAATGCTAGCCATGCTAGCTAAGCACTCCTGGAATTTAAATGTAATTCATTTAGTGGTCGTTTCCAAGGGAAGTCATTAGGTCAAAAACGTTTAGAAAGGTGCCATCTCTCCCACGGTTGTTAGTGATGCAGGAAGACTGTGTCTTCAGTGGACAGGTCTCACATGTCCCGGGATCGGGTGGACCGAATTTCACGTTCTGAGCTCCTACTTTCAAGGAGCTATTCGTTTAGATTAACTATTTGTCCCCTGTCATACCTTTTGTTGGTTTATGAGATGTTTTATAATTGAATATAAATGGAAAGTACTTCAATTTTACCGTGTATTGTTGTACTTCATTGATCAGAAGTATTTTTTATTGGGTGAAATATACCCATCGTTAGTGATGGTGTCACTAATTACAACGTTCTAGACTTGGATGAAACGTCTTCAAGAAAGAAACTCTATGAGTCCAGTTGAGGAACAAATATCTACGTCTAAATAAAAAGAGACAACGTGGTCTAGATTATCTTCTGTTTGGACAAAGAGACGATTCTTCAAACTTCTCTACGGTGGCCCTGTAGCATCTGCTCAGTGCCAACTGTCTTAGACCACAGGACGCTCCAGCTCCGACAAGGAAGCACCGGTGAGGTTAATTTAGAGCAGACCTCTAATTATCATGGCTCTGCAGGAGGTCTGCAGCCTGCAGGACGGCTGAGGGGGATCTGCCGGAGACAATGATCCATCACGGCAGGATCTCACGGCTTCACCAGGACGAGCCTGAACCTTCTCAGCGGACGGCCCGGTTTCATTTAGAAGGACGCCAGCTCTGTCCTGCTGGTCCTCGTCCTCGCCTGCCTGCTGCTTTTAAAACTACAGTAATGTCCCAGTGAGGTATTGCTCCATCAAACTTTAACCAAGTTGGCTTCTGGGTGGAAAAAAGACACGAGAGCAGCCAAAAGCAGTGCTGCCTCAGCCTTTTCCACAAACAACGCCACCACAAAGAGTATTCAGCGCGGGCATTTCCCAGATATTTCAGTCCGTTCTAATCTTTGTCCGTGACCTCCTGCACCCTTTGCATGAGCTCAGCTACTGTAGAGGTTTGGTGCCTTTGAGCGTTTGTGTAGATGTCCAGCTCATAGCCGCTCAAGAAGCAGATATATGTTTCTAATAGTGACTCCAAAAACCAAAACACCAGAGGGTGAAGAGGCTCACACGTGTACGGCATCGTTTTCATCGTTTGCTTAACCAGAGGGCTGGAAAAACATAGAGATGCACAAGGAAGACGAAGACGGGGATGAAGAGGGGATAACCAACGAAAGGCCGTCCACACACTGAACTGTCGCTGCTTCGCCGCCAGTCGCAGCCAAAAGGCCCGGGGCGACTCTCCTCAAAGAAAGACGGCCTCTGTGTGAGGAGTCAATCACATCTGACCCCCGACCACGCACACATATTAACACCCTGTGCCCCCCGCCCCCCTCCAAGCATCCTGTCAGGCTTCATTTCTCACATTCCTCATTCGCTGACGCGTCAGAGGAAATGTTTTTGAAGATGTCTTCTCTAATCCATGGCATCTTGTTCTGACAGCTTCGTTTTAATGCCTGGAAACAAGGTTCAGACGTCTCCCTGGATATCATGACCTGAAGTCCAAACTATTCAGTTAGTTAACTCTGAGTCTGTACTCACAGTTCAACGATTCTCTGCAAATAAATTCTCAAAAGTCTAGAAGAAAAGTCTAAAAGAATATTTTAAAACACCACTTAGCAAATTTGTCTTTTGCGTCCCTCCTTACAGTATCCACTCATTAACAGGATTAATGCTTGAAGGTTCAAGAAATAGTCCGACATGTTTAAAACACGCCAAGTAACAGTCAAGTTCAGGCTTCTGCAAGGGAGACGCTTGTATCAAGCTAGTCAACTTCCTATGAGGTAAACTGGTGAAAGCAGACTTTGTGGAAACAAAACTAAAGATGCTTCTGCAGAATGATTTTATTGGAACGAAGAGGATCAAACCCGTGAAAACATCCACCCCGTGTGGAAGCTTTCTGTGCTTCGTTCAAGCGGAGCACAGGTTGTCCTCAGACTCTGACCTAATTAGGTTTCTAATAGGTCCAGTTGTCTTTGCACAGACGGGTGAAGAGGGTCCACGCATGGAAAACAAAGCGGCGGGGGCCCGGGCGCTAAGCCTGTAGCGACAGATGCTAACAGGAGTAAATCTCTGTGAAACAAAGCCATTAGACAGCATCAGGGCAGACGAGGGGGGGCCACGGGGATCCACCGGCTCTGCTCCTGGATCAGTCCGGATAAACTCTGTTGTTCTTACTTATGTGGACCAGGAAAGTGAATTCACATTTACGTTCAGTCAGTCAGTGGCACTTCCTGTTAACAGAATCCTTTAGGTTTGTTGTCTGACAACGCAGGTGTTTGTCTTAAGCTCCAGGTAATAATTAAAGGAGCATTCCACTATTTATTGCTCCAGAGGATGATTCCAGGTTTGGAGCAGTCCTGCAGTCATGGCTACCGTACACCTGAATCTACCAGCCTCCACCTGTTGGTGCTTGGGTTGCGTTTGTCGTTTCCTTGTGGTTTTAACCAAAAATGACAGTCAGAGCAGGACATACCATCAGGTGTGTAAGTAGACAGGTAAACGTCTCCGACTGTCTCTGTAACATTTAATAATAACGGCTCAGGTTTGGTCAGAGGAGGAATGAAACGCCTCGTCATTCAGGTGGAAAGCTGAGACCTCTCTCTCTCTCTGGGTCAGACAGTAGGACAGGTAGCCCCCCCATTCACCCATCATCATCATCATCATCATCAAAAGCAGCAGCTGCTCTTTGAATCACCATTCATCTCCCGCTCCATTGTCCAGCAGTCAGCGAAGGAGGAGGAGACCGTCTGCGCCGTCAAAAACACTGAAACCCGAGCAAGACGAGGGAAACGATGAGAAAGCTCTGCGGCTGACGGGCTCCCAGCGCAGGACCAAACCACGGAGGACCACTTAGAGCCACAAAGCCTGGAGCAAACCTCAAAATCATCAACAGGTCTTTGCTTGCTCGTATGAGGGTAGAAGATTACAACGATTTAACGACAAGATTAATCACCTGAGCCATCAGTGATTGGCTTTTAATCAGTCAGTTAATAGATTCAAATCTATGAAACCTATCTATCATCTATGTTAGCATTTAAACACCAACTCCACCAGTCTTCTTGTAATTTCTGAATGCTTTCAGTTTAAAGGAACATAAAACACAAAGAAGGATCCAATGAAACCTGACACATGAGCAGATGTGTAGCCAGGGAGGCCCTGTCTCTGACATGAAGTTGTCTGGACCTGACACCACCGCCTGGAGCTCACGTACGGAAACATCCTGAGTTGGTTTTAAGCAAACGGCCTGGTGGTCTGGATGCTATGACATCACAAGATCTGGACTGGAACACATGAATGTAGGCGGTGCTACTGTGTTTGATTGGTTTGCTTGCAGGTAAACAGTCGCCTCACGTTGCCCGACCGTCAGTCTGGGTTTGGATCTACTTCATCTATTGTCTGAACCGGAAACCGCTGAAAACCGACGGGGTCCCGGTCTGGTCCTCACGCATCTGCTCCGGAGCCGAACAGGTGACGGGCGTCTCCGGTTACGCTCGGCAGACGGCGGGCGGAAACACACACACAAAGCGCACCTATGCATATCCAGGTACACGAAACAAAGAGCACAGTGAGACACGTGAGCACCAACGCACACCTGGTGAGTGTCACGGTGACGAGGTTCGGCTCAGAGCGTTCTGCTCGAAGGCAAATATCAAAAACAGAGAGGACGACACAAGAACTGAACCTACGACTCCTTACACCTACATCCAACCTCCAACTGAAAGATGTTGGACTGACTGAGGGCGACAGGTTTGACGAGAATAGGAAAGAAGAAAGACAAAATAACGTTGAGCGTCAAGAAAGGGGAATGGCGTACGAGGTGACCACAGGTATTTAACGCTGGACGCTAGCATCCTTGTTAATGCACGGTCTGAATGAAGCCAAAGATTCAAACTGAACTTTATTTCTGGTTCTGTTAGCTTCAACCAGCCTGCAGCCAGCCCAGCACAGTCCTGTTTACTACCTGAGATTAACATATCAGCATGGGAACGTCTGTTAATTAGCCTCTAAAGCAAAGTAAAGCCGAGGCTGGTGATTACGCTGTTAGTGAGCCATTAGGTCTCCAGGCCTTCAGTCGTAAAAGCCACGCTCTGTTTACATCTCACCAGCCCGCGTCCCGTGGCCGAGGCTTCAGACTGTAAACTGTGCAGTTGGAGGGGCGATTAGCTTCAGTGGAGTCTGTGAGCGAGCAGGAGCCAGGAGATAAGAATGTCTTAATCTGCCAGTAAACCTTCAGGACAATACGCCTGCTCAACATGACCCTAAATCCCTCAGCGCTCACATTTACAGGCCGCCCTCCGCCGCTGACCCTCCGCCGCTCACCGCCGGCGCAGGGGGCCTTTGTTGGAGCTGTCGGGCGCAGGAGGGCGGCGAGAGTAAATCCGCCCAAACAGGCTGGCGCTTATTGTTGGTCGACCTTGATTTTCAAAGGCTTCGGTTAAACAGGAGAATAGGCTTCAGTTAAACTCCTGGAAGTTATGAATCCTGTAAAAGGAACCGATTACCTGCCACGACAAACAAAACACCTGCTCTGAATACTCTCTGCAGCTTCTGAGGCTTTTACTGGACTCCTCTGGCTCCGAGTTTAGTTTCGCTCCGATGCCAAAAGTCTCCCCGAGCAAACCGGAGGGAAGCTTTCACCGCGAGGCAGCAATATATATGTCACTGATTGGCAGTTAGCAGTGGGAGCGATGCAAGACACGGACATGTGGCTGTTCAGTCAGCAGGATGTGGGATTAATATGAGTTTAGTGCATTAGGCAGCTGTTTCAGAGCTTCAACCAGAGCTCGCAAAAAAAACCAAGGTGGAAATGTACTGTACACGAGCCGACAAGTTTAAATATTTGCCCTTCTGAAATGCAAACTTTAAGGTTTCAAAACTTATTTGCAGCAGTTTTACGATCAATATTTACAAGGTTGAGGAGCCGGGAAATAACCAATGATCTGAAAGACGAGAATAAAGCAAAGAATAAAATAATATTTGCAGAGATTATGTAAGCCTTTGGTTCCAGTCATGCCATTTAACGCTTTAAAACATTATGACCACCTTCCTAATATTTTGTAGAATGGACATGGGCCTTCTGAGATGCTTTCTAGTTTAAACGCAGATGTTTTGCATCGGTTTGGCCGATCGTCCACATGAATCCTGTAAACGCTTTTTGTCCTAAAACGCACTTTTCTGAAACCTGGTCCCAGGGTGGAAAAATTCACAAACACAGCTCTTGAGTTTTTGTGTGGACGGGGCTAAATATCATTTCTCCTTTAGTTTGGTTTCTTCTAAAGCCGATTTGTAAACAGTGCTCAAGCTTTATGCGCATGCTCCACCTCTTCCTCTCTGAAACTGAAACAGCGCCACCTATAGGCCTGGAGTATGAAGTAGAGTTTTGAGTCGTGTTGAGACAGATCAATGTGGACGCAGATATTCTTGAAACGATGCCAGGGAAAACGGAGGAGGGGGAAAGGATGGTTTTGGTACGTGTGGACGAGGGCTGAGGGTGTTCTTTTGTGTTAGTGGAGGTCTTTGAAGGGAGGGGTCTCTGTGGATCATCCCACAGATACTTGATCAGTTTGGGATCTAGTGAATGTGGAGGCCAGGTCAACACCTTGTGCTGTTCTTCTTCCTAAAGTGTTTTTGTGTCTGCATCCTGCTGGGGATGGCTGCTGCCATCAAGGAGTGTCATTGCTATGGGGTGGGGGTGCCTGGTCTGGTCTAGGTGGGTGCTACATGTCTAAGTAACATCCACACCAGTGAATGAATGAAGCCAGGTCCAGAAGTTTCCCAGCAGAACATTGAACTGTCACAAGATGGTTTAGATGTTATTGACTTCTCCTGGTCATAATGTTGTGGCTGATTGGTTGTAAGACCATCCATTTGCATGCATTGAGGTATATTTTTCCCTCTGCATCAGTTGAAAGATGGCTCATAGTGAATCAAGCCTCAGGAAGCTGATCAGTGAACTACCATGAATCATTTCTGCAGGGTATTCTCTCCACATTCATGTTTGTTAATCAGAGAAAAACATCTTTATATAAGTGATGCTTGCGGCTCTTTCATGTCCGTATCTCGGGGTCACATCTCTTGTAAACCAGCTGAGCACAAAGCAGCGTTGTACCAAACAATCCTTATATAAGTGTCTGCTGGTAGCTCAGTCTGTCGTCCAGGTGACTCACATCAGCAGACCAATCAAAAGCCTCAGACTCCTGTGGAACATGACACCTCACAGAGATGGATTCACTCATGTCACTTGTTAATAACTGACCCAAAAACGCGCGTAAAACCCGGCGACAACTGCTTCCATGTGTCCTCCAGCCTCCTCCGAGTCCGCTGTTTCGACAACAAACGGATCAAAAGAGGCAAAGCAGAACCATATGGGCTTTCTTCAGGCTTATCCTAAAGTATGAGTAGATCTCTTTAAACATTCCCTCCTCTCCTGTCAGGATAGGTGTGGGAACGTCGGGGTCAGGGGAGGAAGGGCATTCAGCGTCTGGGCTGCTTCATTCCTCTCAGCCCACCGCGTCCAACGCAGCGTGAACGATGAGCCAATGATAAAAAGAGAAAAGTAAAGCCATCTCTTGTTTTGGAAGAATTTGACACAACAGGCTCATTGTTCTTCTTCGTCTTGTGACAGGTTGTTTTTCTGGTTTCTTCAGTTATTATTAGCAAATAAAGTTAAGCTGAAGTCTTGTTCCCTCGCTCTCATTCACTTCACATCTCTGACTTCTTATGTTTTTTAGTAAGAGTGAGGTAAATGAACCAGAGATTAAACACCAGGAGCTACGACGATGAATCCCTGATGTAAGGAACCAAACGTATTGACGTCGCTGGTTTCAGTTAAAGACGAGTTGAAACAGGATTCAGAGCTCAGCTGTTTGTACATCGTTGTGCGTCATCAGGTTTGGTCGGGGGTCCTTCTTACCTGGCCGTAATCTGTGGCGAAGACGACGACGCCTCCGGAGCACGAGGACACGGTGCTGGGAAGGTACTGCTCATCCTCGCGTAGCCACACCCGGTCACCCTGCAGAGAAACGGGAAAAATGCTCGTTAGTGAAACATTGCAGAGGAACAACTCAAAAAAATAATCTGTTGGAAGATCCACAGAGGCCCCTCCCCTCAAAGCCCCCCCCCCCCCAGTTAACAACATCCTGCTGCCAGACACCACAGGACACCGTCAGAAGGCCCATGTCCATCCTCTGATTCTCTTGGTGGTCATAATGTTATGCCTGATCGGTGTATATTATTCACCAGAGCTCCTTCTTTGCTCATAACACTCATCCGGACGTTGCCACGGTAACGCAGACGTTGACCTTTCTGCGGTCTTCCGTCTCATGAAAGCGCTGCGGTGTCGGGTTTCAGAGGTCTGTCCCTGCAAGCGGGCTGCCGCGGCCCAGGAGGCCGGTAAACCCGCGTGTTTATTGGTGCTTCCTAGAGACCGGCCGCAGACCTGAGCCTGGAAACGCTTGCATACCTGCTGACCTCGCTGCTCTCGTGGATGTTACCGTGCTTCTCCCACGCAAACAGCTGCAGAGTTCATCAGGAGAACATCTCCACCACCAGCTAATGTGAGGAATCTGGGGTTGTGTTGTGTTATGTCTGGAGGGCTGAGTGTTGGTTCTGGATAAATCAAAATGATGCGTTTGGAAGAAGTGCATGTTTTGTTTGATGGGATTCACTGCAGACAGACGTTACTGTGCTGGACTCAGATCAGTAGCACTGGAGTGATCTCCATCTTAAAGAACCGAGGGGCCCTACGAGTGGATTCCTTCTTAATCGCATAGCCACATGTGCCACAGTTCATTAGCGTGACAGGTTAATGCTAATGGGAAAAACGAGCGCTGCGCTTTTGTGACATGCCCCTCCCCTTTCTGAACCAGGCGCATGAACGACCTTTGACCCACAAGCCCTCGCTCGGACAGACGGGGGGCACCTGGCTGGGGCAAAAAACAAAACCCACAGCCACGGACAAAGGCTCAGGTTTGCAGTGTCAGCAAAGGATCAGAGGGGAGCTGTGCACTGCTCCAAACCCTCGGCCGACCCCCCTCTGCAGAGGGAAGCGACTCGTTGCAGAGATATTGATGCGACACCTTGAGGAAACTCAGGGAAGGGGGTTCCTCTATCACTTGAGTTTGATCCATCTGCCTTCTGGTTCAGAGATGTTGGAGAAACGAGGAGAGAGAGCAGGAAGTTTAGAAGCAAAGATCTCAGGTTGCAGATTAGTTGGTGCATGATGCCCCAGACTGATTTGAAGGACTTTATCTCAGTATTGTTTTAATTATTAGCCTTAAAATGAAATGTCTGCCCTAAAAACAGGACAAGAACTGCAAAAAGAGGAGGCCGCGAGATGAGACGGGCAACATAGACATCAACAAAGCAAATATAGAAGAAACACAAGGCTTAACCTCTAAATAAAAGGTTGTCTGATGTTGACCGAGGCTGACGTCTGGCTCTTTGATGCTCCAAACAGGAACCAAACAAAGGAAGATGTTCCATTGTGCCGCTCACAAAGAGAAGGCGTGTGCTGCAGCACCAGCAGCGAGCGTATGGACATTCCTGACGGGCAGCACCAGAGGAATCTGACGCTCGCATCGGGGTGGAGAAAGAGGCCGAGGGGTCTGCCTCCTCCCACCGGCACACTTTATAAGACTCTTTTACGGCCGGAGACCCCCCGACACGCCAACACATACACGCTCATCCGTGCTGTTTGCGTGTGCCGTCTCTGCTGAAGGAGGAGAAAGAGGCATCCCACAGTGGCACACTATCTCATTGTGTTTTCTCTCCCCTCTTCTCTTAATCTACTCCGTCCAGCCTCCCCCTCTCTCCCCCTCTCTCTCCCCTCCACACACACTGACCCACAGAGCTACTGGCCTACTTCGAAAGTGGGGCTCGCTGCCAAAAGCCTGTGATTCACCTCCTCTCCCTCATTCATCACCGGTGATTGCCTCAACTCTGAGCATCGAAGCTCATGTTTGAACTTTCCTGCGGGTTGAAGAAAGTGAAGAACCAGGCTGCATGTCTCTGTTAATAGATGAAAACCAAACCTCTGTTCATAGAAGAAGAAAAAAAATAAGGATAACAAACCGAGAAAGCGCTCAGGGAGCACATATGTTCCAACCTGAGGTAGCCAGACTAAATTCTTATCAGAATAACGTCTGCCAACGCCCAGTTTGGATTTCATTATGAGGCGATAGAGAGAAACATTCCTCTGCACACAAGCAACTGGATAGTCCTCCGACCAATCAGAGCTAATTTGTTTAAACCACATTAAGCTCTACCCTTAAACGATCTGACTAGCCCGGCAGATCTTTGCAGGAGCTGAATCAGTTCCCAATGGGGAGACTCCAGACCAACTTTCCCGGGTCTGGTTTCCAGGACACAGTAATACCAAGAAGGAAGAAATAAGTTTTAAAAACAAAATCCAGTTACATCGATGTTCTCCAGTCACACTGAACATGAAAGGAAGCGATGGGAGGAGTGGGGGTCAGGGGGCTCGACTGAGCTCATGTCAACACAAGAGCAAGGAGACACTTAAGAGTCTCGACTGGGAGCCGTGGATCAAGGTCCAGCTGTTGCACCAGAAAGACCTCGGAGCCCCTGGATCCAGTTAAACCTGAGTAAACTCTCTCACACAGCAGAGTCAGAGGTGTCTGGGTATGACTGACGTGGACAGGCCGGATTGTCAGAATGATAATGACATAAGAAACTGTCAGAAATGTTTGAGAACAAAAGGCTTCACGATAACCTGAAGTTTTGGTTTCATTGTTGTGACATTAATCCTTATCTGAGGGCGGAACTTTGGAAACCTGTTCTCCTAGCCTCCTAGAGCTCTGCTTAGATTCCTAGAGCTCTCCTTAGTTTTCTAACTGCCCAGCTAACAGCAGCTTTTTCTAGCTTCCTAGCATCTCAGCTAATAGCAGAGTAGATTATCAGACAGGTTTAGCCGTGGAGAACAACAACCTTCACAATAACTTTTGTTTTCTTTGTTGTGACATGAATTCTTCTCTGAGGGCAGATTTCAAGTTCAGTGACTAAACAGTCTGCTCGTCTGCAACACTTTCACCAAATTAAAGTTCACTAAAGTTAACTGTCAGAAAATCATGTTTGTGGGACTAAGTATTATGTTTGCTATTTGTCTCTGTCAAGGTTCCAAAGAGAAGCTCGTCTCTGGCCTTTCTCTCGATCCTGACACCTCCTCCGGGCCACGACCGAAACACCAACACAAACTTCCCACCCTGAAAGCTCTGGGAATAACAGCGAAGCAGTGACCCGTCTCGTCCGTGTATTTTCCCTGCGTAACCTCGACATGTGTGGCTAATGCTCTCTCAGCGGGGTGCTGCTCGCTCTGGGAGAACGGGGATCTGTTGTGCTGGGAGCGTTCGTACGCCGTCGGGGTCGGGAATGAGCAGCTGTCTTGTTTGAGAGATTCCACTTCCTCTCCAGTAACAAACTGAGTCTTGTGCTCGCTCGGAGCCTCCAATGAGACGGCCTGTGAACTCTTTTTTATTTGTGTGTATGTGTGCACTAAAACTGTGACTCGACACAACTGCTGATATGTTCTCTGACAGATGACACGGCTGCTCGTGTGAACGCCTGGCCCCGTATGATTCAGCCTGTATTTATTCCTCAGACGTTCAGCTGCTGTCTGTTAGGAGAGCATGCTGGCGTTGGTGGAGAAACCTTCCTGAGTATCTAGGATAAGTAGAAACTACACATAAAGTCAAGTCGTCTCCAGAGAATGTCACAAATGAGGTGAATCTGAGAACCGTGCCGTCGTTGTTGACCTTTAACCTCGCCTACACTAGTTGTGCTTCAAAACAGAAACATCACCAACAGCTGCAGTCCTCCATCAGAGTCTGGGCTGAATCTGTCCAGCCACAGTGCTGCCGTTTAAAGAGGACAGGGCTAAGGCTCATTTAAGGAGCTGCGGGACATGGGCGGCGTGACAGAGTCATTTATACCTGTGCACTCCGGCTCTTCCGCCCACTTACTTCACTTTCGGCAATGGCGACGGAAACGTTTGTCTGAAGATGTGTCCTACAAATGTTTGTACGTCTAAACCTCCTGAGTTAACCTTTCCTCCATGTGTTCCTTCTTTATTGATCCAAAACAATCAACTCGGAAACTGTGGAGATTAAGACACAGCTGGAAATACTAAATCAGAAACAAGCAGACTGGTGTAGGGTAAGCTTAAACCGCCTATTAGGGTTAGGGACAAAGAAGTAACCTTACTCCTAAAGAGAAAGTTATTTATGCACAGGTTGCATCTTCTACAAGTTAAAGCAGGGTTGTTGAATGTGCTCCTTTCTCTCTTAGGGTTAGGGTTAGAGACACCAAAGGGACCAGAGGGACAACAATGTGGTGTCAAGAGACCGGGGAATGGTGATGAAATTCAGCGAACCAATGTGAACTGACTTTGGCTTTAAAGGAGCGACTAATTAACCCTCTTTGTGACGCAATTAAAAGGAAACACTGCTTGCATCAAATCATAAATTTAAATTTAAACTGTTTGCAAAGGTTATCATTTTTATCTGGTGTCGTGATCTGCAGCCAAGCCTCTGATCACTTCTGTGTGACGTCATGCCGTGAGCATCTTCTTTGCAGTTCCAATAGTAAAAATAAGGACCCGGTATTCGGTTCCTGCCCCTAATCATGACTCGCCAAACTTTTACCGCAAAGACAAAAAAACCTCTTCCATGACTTTGGTTCCTTCCACCAAATCCATCACGTTGCTTGGTTCATACACTTTTCATGGTCTGCTTATTCACTCAGAACCGTTTGGAATAGGAAATACCCAAGAGGGTTACTCAGGAAACCGGAGCCTGGAACATCCACTAGTAATCAGCTGCAAAGAGATGGACAGAAAAAACAAACGGCTTCACGTGTGGACGGGGCTCAGGACCATGTTTTAGATTCTGAAAAGAAACCTGGTGGGAGGTTTTATGACATTAAAACGTAATTTATAAAGAAATTCTATTTAGCCTCGCCCTGATCTGACTGGCTCAGCAGATCTTTGCAGAAGCACAATCAGTTCCCAACGGAGAGACTCCAGACCAGCTTTCTAACTTCCACTCCTATCGAGGCGTTTCACATGACACCAAGCTTTAACTGAGGCCGTGCACCAACAGATACCCTCCCCCATCACGCCCTTCATCAGCCGAGTGGAACAGATTATCTAGTTCTTGTTTGCACAAGCCCTACATGCTCATCACGCCATCTCCTTCAAACACCAGGCTGAGAAGAAAAGACGGCTGTGCTTAAAAGAAACTAAAAAAAAAAGTGACCCTGGTAAGTTTTGAAAGTTCTGCTTTAGGAGGAACAAAGGTGAACGAGGGATCAGAAGCAGCTCGTCACGCGTGGTTTATCTGATGCCTTCTTTTTATCCACGCTTTGAGTGCAGGTGTGCTCCATGCTTCTCTTTGTTAGTCCAACAGCGAGCGAATTCAAAAGCCTGCTATAAAAAAAAAAAAGAAATCAGTCTGTCATCGTTATTGTTTCAAACCCAATTCTGTGGTTTGGATTTCAAACTTAACTCATTCCAGATTCCAAATGTCAACAAGTAAAGCTGCTCGTTCAGACGTAAAAGACAAACACAGACGCTTTTATCACGTCCTCTTTGTGTGGGACGTTACCGAGCGCTGCCTCTGGGAGATAAGTGGCTCGCAGGCTGATTGGACGGATTAATTATTAACCTGTGGAGAGAGGGCTGCTTTTATTTTTACGGCTCAGTAGAGTAACCGTCCAAATTTCAAATGCTTGTGTATTTTTGAATTTGAGCGACAAGAAGACAGGGCCGTCATGTCAGACTGATAATGTGCCTAAAAGTTTTCCTCTGACATGACTGATGGAGGCTGCACAGTGTCATTTTCACATTCAGGAGATTTATGGTTTCCACAATGGGTTAAAAAAATAAAATCTAAATCTGTCTGCGCTCCTCTGTGATGACAGCCGATGACACAATAGAAAGCGACAACACTATATGTTTAGTGGGAAACTGGTGTCTGGAAAACGCAGCCAAGAGGAAGTACACGAGTGCAAACTGAACCTTGAACCCTTGCCAGCGCAGAACCAATCACCTCGCGAAGCCTTTGTGAGCAACCAATCAGCGCCAGTCAAGCAGTTATTTAGTTTTGAAAGACTGGACGCGCTGGAGTGGCAGCAGGGAATTGTGGGAACTGACTGATTACTTTGCTGTGTTGACTTAAAAAAAAAGGTGTGGGAAAACCTCAAACAAACACACACAAGCCAAAACAAACAGCACGAGGACGAGATGTCAAACAGCGCCAAGGACTGCAGTTCCTCTATCGTCCACTTGAGGCTCCCTAAGTGAGTCAATGGATTCCTCGTTAAAATAGACTCACGTTAAAACCATACACAGTATAAGTATGGACAACGGAGTAGCTCCTTGAAAGTGAAGCTAAAGCAAGCAGAGCTCCCCCTGGTGACTGGCCGCAGTATTGGTCATAAGCTCCACCCCCTCCAGGATTTGATAAAAATCAAAGTTTCAAGGATGGTTTCAGTTACTTTAGGTAGTTAATATAACACTGATGTCAGCTCAAGTGTCCATTCTTTCTGATGAATCTAATTTTAGCTAGTTATTTGAGGTTATAGAAACAGGAAGTGACATTTTGACGACTTCACGTTGCCATGCAAACTGCTCTGTGGCGCGTATAATCCGACATTTCTTTTTAACTGGTGGAGGGAGAGCAGGGCTCATGATTAATTAAACGCAAGTGAGTCCAAAGTAAAATAGCTTCAGTTTTTGCAAAGAAGTGGGAACGTGTCGTCCATATTTATATACAGTCTATGCTTTAAATGTGCCGTGACCACAACCACAACTCCAGAAAACACATGCAAACAGACAAAACCAGGACATTACCACCTCCGTGTTTCACAGGCGAGATAAGACTTTACATTCTGCAACTCACAGATATGTAATATTGGCTCATTTTCATACAGTTACACAAATAACTGGGCTCTCCTCGTCCTCGTCTACTTTCAGGGCTGTTTTGGAGCCAGAGTTCCTCTTACGTCCTCAAGCTGAGTCAGGAAACTCGTTTCAGTCCTGACGTGCATTTGTTTTGCTGGAGCTGTAGGAAGGAGAGTGAGCCTCCAGCTCCGTCTGAGGGGAACGCACACATCATCTGTCATATTAACTGCAGCTTTTACTTCAGCTCCCCCCTTATTGAATTTCCAGACCTTAATGCACCTTAATTAGATGTTACATAGCACTTAACCACCCGGCTTAGCGAGCGGTGCCACGTATGATTCTACCCAGCACACACAGAGAGAGAGAGAGAGAAGCCTGAAATCCATGATACGTGACATTTCTTCAGAGGGTTTGTTTTTTTTCTGAACTAAATGAACCGTGGTTGGTGGGCCATGCTCCTGCAGCGCTCTGCTCCGTGTGCGTATCCGAATAAATACACGGGAGCCTTAAAAACCGACATCAAAACGAATGCAACCTGAAGAAAAACCTCCCCGGAGGCTGCTTGGTCCAATCACGGTCCAATCACACCCACTCAGCCTGTAAGACACCGAACAGCCCGAGTCCATCTTTCCTGACGGAGACGTGAGACATGGCTGTTTGCTTGTAGGGTTAAACGAAGCTGTGCGTGTGTGTGTGTGTGTGTGTGTGGCAGAGGTTTTATAATCCAGTGAAAGGTGCTTTTATTCCCCGTTTATTAAAAATGCTGGGGCGATCTATCGTGGATCATTTCTGATGCAGAATCTTCCTTCTCGGTAAAATAATAAAATGAAGCGATCTGCCCAGAGCTCTGTGGGAGAAACGGAAACACACACACACACACACACACACGCTCTACTGTGGACGGCCTGCGACTAATTGCATTCACATGAACATGCAGAGCGGCGGCCATGACACACACGGACTAGTAGCAGCCAATCAGACGCTGCGATGAGTCGCCGGCTGCATTGTTAATAAAGCTGTTGATTCGTTGACTCGTCTCTGGATGAAACCGTTTTCAGGACGTGTTTGTTCTGGCGTACAGTGCATCGTTCATGCTGCACACAAAGCAAACGGAGCAACGGCTCAAGATACTCTGGAGTTTCCCTCCAGCAATCAAAGCTGATCTCTCGGGCGCATAGCTGTCATGCCAGAGTGGTTATTTCTGGGGCAGCTTTGTGCAGAAATTTGCACAAACCATTTCATGTGCAATGAATATAATATACAAGAAATGTGATAGAACTACTCCCTATTTAAACGACATTACTCACTAACAGCATTCTCTCTGTCAGAGCAGCAACGTTATCAATTACCTGTTACAGACTGGTTACGGGTGGCGCCATCTTTGGAGCCAGAATCTGGCAAGGAAATGTAGGACTTAGTTTTAAATTAGAGTTAGAGATGCAATCGATGCCCGGGGCGCTTCGTTTGCAGGGTTGCAAGGTTATAGGGTTGGGTGGTATGACGGTATTTTACCGTGTGACGGTATAAAAGTGTCTACCGTAGAGATTTAGCAATACCGAGCAGATGTCTGCAGCATCTCTCTGAGTCACTGTAATTACAACTCCTGGACACACGGGGCACTGCAGGCATTGCAGCAGACTGCTTGGCGTGGTTGCATGAGCACGACGAAGAAGAAACAGCTTTACCTGAGTGAAAACAATCATGGCGGAGGAGGAGAGTGAACGTCACGAGGAAACGGAGGCAGCCCGACCCACCCATGACGAAGAGGAGGAGGAAGTCGTTCTGAAAAGGGGCGTTACGTCTGATGTGTGGAACTTTTTAGGATTTAGAAACACTACAAATATTGGCATCTGGGAGCTAACAGAGTGGCCGCTAGCATTTCCCTTTTCCAGTTTCTGACCGAGAACAAGCTGCAAGATCTGAAAAAACAGTGTGAGGATCAGACAAACCTGCAGGTAAATGGAAAACTGAAGCAGAAAACACTGACTTTTATCAGAATATAAACTATTGTATGTATCTGAAATGAGCTTTATTCCATAATTTAGAGTCGCTAAGGTACGAATGCATTGTTTATCAGGATACCAGAGCGTACACTATATTCTCATACATACTGTAGTTATCTACTGTTAATCTGCTGCATGGAAAATCAATATTGTGCAACAACAACAACAACAAAAAAACACAAAAAGAGCTGCTGCTATTCCATGATGATCTGTTAGAAGTGTAACCAGGCTGATTATCTCCTCCACATAACACCTGGTAGACATGAATAATTAACAGAGCAACCGTCAGGAAGGGGTCAGGGGTCACGTCACGCGGCAACAATCTGGTGTCAGCGTGAGCAGGGGCGTCGACGGGAGGCTCCACAGGAAGCAGCTGGTAATCGGGACATGGTCGTCCCGTCAGCGCTCGGGTTATCAGGAACCCGGGACGTTACCAGACACGTAGCTCTGTTCAAATCCTTTTTAACAAACAACGTCTTCCCACGCTGCATTCTCAGAAACTTCAGAGTCACCATGTTGTGGGAGACGAAGCTCTGAGGATCGTCCTCAGCTGCTCGGTGGATAATTAAAAGGCATGTCGCCGTGGATCTGGACAGCAGCTGTAGGGCGGGTCCATGTGAGTGTGCAGCTGACTCGAGACAGACTTGGAAACCCGTTTTTTTTTTTTTTTTTTCGGTTGGACGACAATCAAACCGCCAGGGGGAAAACACAACAGACTGTTTCATGAGTTGAGAACAGCTTTGGACTGTGCAGCGACGGGAATGAGGCCGAATGCAGAGGAGCCACGGAGAAGAGCTGTGTCAGCAAAGACGGGCGTCCCTGGACAGGATGCTAACGTGCTCACATGTTTATTTATATGTGTTACTAGGATGCGAGACGTCCTGCACTTTAGTTTAATAGCATTAAAATGCAGATTCAGTACATGTGTCGTACAGGCCAGACAGAGCTGAGTCTGAATGTCACAGCTGATCCCTGCAGCGTGTAACTGCTGCACTAACAGCTTCCTCTCAGCCTTTCACCGTCCATTATCACCTTTACTTTCTCCTCTCACTTCAGCAGGAGGCGGACGGCGTCAGACGTGATCAGACGCCGTCCCTCTGCTGAGTCCGTCAGTCGGTGTCGACTTCCCTGGAAGCCGCGGTGATGGAACCATGTGGGAATTTGACAGCGACTGAACCCAGACAGGCTTTCACAATTCTGAAATCTTCTCATTTTTAGTTGCTCAATCGTCCGTGAAATGTGCTCACGGCCGTGTTGGTGCCTGAACACGTTCGACTGGAGTTTTTCTGGATGAATCTGTGGGGTTTGTTAATGAAGCCTGGCTGACTCAGCGAGGCGTGGTGTTTGGAGGGAGAGAGTCTGATGGTGAGGAGGTCACTGGAGGTTCCTCTGCCTCTCGCTGTGACATTTGGTGGCAGAGAGGACGGCCCGTCCGTCCACAGCCGTCCTACATTAAGCCTCGTGATTCCACCGGACCCGCCACACGGGGGCAACTCCCCAATGCACTAAAAGTCCAACAGAGTGATTATTCAAAATACTTCAATGAGGATCTTACATCACATCCAAGAAATTGTGTTTTTGTTTTGCTAAGAGGAGGAGAACACTGGAGAACACTGGAGAACTCTGGAGAACACTGGAGAACACTAGAGAACACAATCACTAACTCCTCCCAAAGTCCTTTGCAAATGGAAACGTGTTCTGGAGAACTGATCATGCTCCTGCAAAGATCTGCCAGGCCAATCAGCTTTGTGGCTTAGCTAAGCCATCAGCCACAACATTATGACCACTTACAGGCGATGTGAATGACACTGACACCACAGGACATCCTCTGATGAGCAACACTAACTCTAACCCTACACAATAATAGGGAGGTGGTCATAATGTAATGCCTGATCGGTGTATGTCTTGACTATCTGTTACCAGTAAATAGAAGTCATTTTTACTTTCTACTACTACTACTTTCAGGAGTCACAATACGTCAGACTAAATATCAACATAACTTAATTCAATGTTCATTATTTTCTCTGTGTGGATATAAAAATAATCTTTAGGGCAATTGGTGAATGATTAAATATTAAAAAGGAAAGACATTTAATCTGCTTCAACATTCTCCAGTTTCTGTCTTTTGATCCGTTTAAATTAAAGACAGCTCTCTAGAGACAATAATGAAAATTAAATTCAATTAAAGTCCAATGCAGACGGCAGCAGCTTCCATTGATGCAATAAAAGACCCAATAATGAATGGAAATCCATCAAGCTAATACAATAAGAGCCGCTATCACGCATCGCGCCGGACGCCATGAGCGGCCCATCAACAAACAAACCTTGAGATGTGATGAGGCCCTGATGACAGCGGGCTCCTCTGGGCTCAGTGAGCGTCTGAGTCACCGTGTTAATTAATCAGCGGCTCTCATTATGTAGTTCTGGTAACTCGCTATCAGTGCAGGCTCATGATTCACGCCGTTCACAGGTGACGCTGTGCGCTCGCCGTGTTTGTGACTCAGCTGAGCGTTGAGCCGTCAGCGGTAAATAAACTGCAGGATAATTGAGAACTTTGACCTGGGTTAACTCCCAGCTCCGTTTTATTTGTTCCTCCCAGAAGAGTCACGAACGGAAGAGCTATCCGAGGAGAGAAGGAATGAATAAAAATAAAAATGATGGCCCAGACGAGATCAGACCGCATGAAGACATAATTACAGCCATAAGACAATTAAACAAACAATGCGCTCTGGGTAAACCTCAAGAAGAGGAAACTAAACGAAATGAAAATGTGTCTTTGAGAGGAAACGCTGGAATGCAGCGACTCCCCCTGAATACTCGACGGCGGCGGCTGAGTTCAGATTTTTGAGGCTGATGCAGAAAACAGGTGTTTTACATTGAAAGCTGCTTCAAGAAACAATGGAACATTTCAAAGAGCTGATATGAGCCGTGCACACGTCCAGGATCCGTCTTCCACTGAAGGCATCGCTCATGCAGGACTTTGGAGTCGACCACGATCCACTGCACGCCAGTCAAACCAGCCAACCCCCAATGGTCCTGTTTGACGTGCACTTCATGGTGCATTACACGGCCACAAGCAGAGCTGATTATAGAGTCTGTTGGGGCTCTAGGCAAAACTATCTTGGTCATGTTCAACACAGCTGGACACGCTGGTCTGTTAGCTGAGTTAGCTGATTTCTTCAAAGAAACAACAAAAATAACCTGATCCTAGTGGAAGTTAACGGCTCTCCTCCACAGTTATGACTCATCATCTCGTTCTTTCTTTGTTCTCAGAGAGATAACTTCTTTTAATTTTGAATTAGACGCCGTCGTCGTACTGAACCACTTTAAAAAGAGTCATGAACTCAACGTGTAAGAGGATAGAAGCAGAGTTTATGCCTCTGTGGGACGTAGACGTTGGTCTCCGTTGGTGCGAGCCATTTATACTTGCATTCATTGGCTAGCAGGCTAGCTGTGTCTTTTTTGCTATTGGAGTTCATTTTTGCTTCTACTTCCTGCTTCACTTTCAACAATGATGACTGAAACTTGTTTGTATCTCAGTTAACCTTTCCTCCATGTCGTCCACCTTTATTGATCCAAAATAATCAATTCCAACTGTGGAGATGGAGAAGCAGCTGGAAATACCAAACAGGAAACACGCTACTACCAACCGGACCAATCACAGCTCGGTCTGCATGGTCTGCATCGCCCTTTAGGGAAGTTAAGCCCATTAACGTTTGCATCGGTTGCTGCTTCCTGCATTTGCATCATATCAAAGGCATTTATAACCAGCCTGACATCAGACAAAGTCCAAAGTGATGCAATGAAATATTTGAACCCTGACGTTACCAGCTCCATATTGTAAATATGAAAATCCTTCCAGTCGATTAAAAAAAAAAAAAAGGCTTGAGTCACGGTTCCTGCACCTGTGGAGGATTCACCTCTTCACTGGTGGACCCAGCACACTCTGCCACCACTGAATGCATCTCCTCCTCCTCTCTCCACCTCCTCTAAAACACCAGCAGAATATATTTAAGGCAAGACAAAAATGAGAAGGGAACAAGAGTCTGAAGGCGCCAAAGAGTCGTCACAGGAAGAACGGCAAGAAACCAAAGCTCCATACGTGTTGGTGTTCTCCACTGAGGATGGACTCTCTTCCTTTTGACAGAAGTCCACCAAACTGAACACATTAGAAAGCAAAACCCCGAGCGGTCCAGCCACCTGCACACGCTGACCTCTGGCACATTTCAGCCGAAGAGCTCCTGGTTTTCTTGGAGCACCTGGTCGCTGGAGCCGCTTCAGACGACCGAGGAGATGGGGTTTTTGTTTGAGAGGGGGGCTCCCGTTTCAAGGCGGCCACATGAAACAACAGAGGGGTGAAAAGGACGTTGGCTCTGAGACACTTTCAACCTTCCAACGAGAACATAAACACACTCATCCCGTGCTGGCATGAAAAGATGAGCGTGGACATGAAAAAGCAAGACATTTGCAGGAGTCCTTTGAAAACAGACAGCTTTGAAGTGAAGAAACTCTAACTTGCTTTTCCTGTCTGGACTCAGGCCTTTGTTAGCCACCTTCCTGCCTCTCAGTGGGAACATTTCCATCCAGGCAGCAGACATTTTGCTTCATAACCATCATCAGGCCCAGGGCACAGATGAGCTCAAAGGTAGACGTGGCCATCAGGTTGTGGGTGAGCTTCCTACACCACGTAGGATCTAAGAATAGACCAGGACAGACAACCATCTCACCTTTAGAGGCTGCATAGAGCATAAACGCAGTCTGAAAGTTAAAAGCTGTGCATGACTAAGAGTAAAAATAAATGCTGCCGTCTCTGAGCGGTGTTTTCTGTTGCTCTCAGGCTGTTTTCAGTTTGCAGAACAAAGCGACTGTGAATCCCACAGGCCCGGGCTGTAATCTCAGTTATGCTTGCCGAGCAGCTTCCTTGTTTTCTTCTCACCGAGTCAAACACGCAACATCCACAGAAAAGGGAGGCAGGGTTTAGTCCGCCGTCGTCCGTCAGGCATCTCCGTGGGGCGAACACCATTTTGTCTGTTTTGTTTTTGTTTAAGCGAGGGAAGTAACACAATCTGTTTCACCTTTAACAGGCGACTCCTTCACTTCTACTGAGAGGAAAAGACGAGTCTTTTTTAAATAATCAGCCTTTGGGTTCAGTTACATTCATCTCCTGTTTGTTTAGTGAACTAGAAACAGAAACAACATGTGAAGTGTTGGAGTTGGTGCTTCCACCGTGACAGGAGGGAAGATGAGGAGGTTTGATCCGTTTTCTTTTGATCAAACTTTTCCTTCATTGCGTCTCCTAGAGGTGATTTGCGTCACTTTTGTTGCATTTGATCTTAAACAGCAAAATGTATTTTAAACAACTTTTGAGCCAAGAAGTTGCACTTGAACAACAGCTGGATCATGCATTCTGCAGCAGATCGGGTAAGAGCTGCTATCTGCTAGGAGGCTAGGAAGAGCTGCAACTAACAGGCGGCTAGGCTTCTTTAGCATCACTGACTGCTTCTCCACATCCGCAATGTTGGAATTGATTGTTTTGGATAAATGAAGATGGAGGCGAGGAGGTTTGGAGATACAAACGTCTGTACGACTGGTCTTCTGTGAAAGTTTCAGTCGCCATTGTTGAAAGTGAAGCAGGAAGTAGAAGCAAAAATGAACCCGACTGGAGTTCAGATGAGCCAGACTGACAAACGTAGGCTACATACATAGGTTACCATCTCTATGTCCTGCAGCACCTTAAATGAGCATTTAGTTGTTTTGTATGCCGACACGTTTCCTCTCATGCACAGCTTCTCTAAGCTGATCAGATCTTTCTCACCAACTCTGTCTGCAGGTTAATGCCAACGTCCCGGGACCCAGTGGAAAAACTAGTTTGACGATGCTCACGACTCGAGTGCCCCGACTCCTACGTGCACTGTGCCACGTGCACTCACTGCCTACTGCACTGCTGCTAAACTGCATTTCATTGCTCTGTAGCTGCACGTGTAATGACAATGAAGTTGAATCTAATCTAATATACCTTGAGGCTTCCAGATATGAATTAGTTTATTCCCAACATTTCAATGATTCAAACTAGAGAAGAGAATCAACCAAGACTCCAGACAGAGATCAGGATCTAAGGCTTAAATGCTTCTGCTTTGGGTTTTTAACATGCCACTAGCAGCTGACTCATGATTGCTGTTAATCATTCAGGAAAAATACAGAGAACGTCACAACTTTATTGGTTGGTTTATTGAGTAAGAGCCAAAAATAAATGAGAGTTACACATGAATGAAACCAGCCACAACATTACTGCAGAAAATGGGCTAAAATGTCACAGGACACTTCACAGTTGCTGCTCCGTCATGTCACCTGTCCTGTAAACGCCTCCTGCAATTTAAAAAACAAATACAAGGACCGGCCACACCAGCATCAGCGTGTTTACCCAAACACAAAGGCTGAACATGGCCAGCATCTACGCATCGTCTCCTTCTTGAACGTCTCACTTTGAACCCGATTTCACAATGGCAGTCCAGACCACAGTAACCCCGCTCTTTGTTCAATAAAGCCATTTTTTTATTTTGTTAGCCAGAGGGAGAAGAACGACGGGCCGTCTGCAAAAAGGCTTGAGATGAATTTTTACTTTTTATGAATGGCATAAACGTTAAAACCAAACGTGACGAGGGATCTGAGCAGATGAAACCTGAGCAAAGACTCAGTGGACTAGTTTCTGATTTGAGCAAACGTCCTGCCCGTGACTCATCAGTCATCCCAAACATGCAAAGCCGTTCGTCTCCGCTGCCGTCTGGAGCAAACAAACCAAATCGGACTCACGTGATCGGAGGAATTCTGAATTCCAGCTGAAACCAAAGCCTGCAGAGACTTTCTACAAGATGCGTGACTTCAGGATCAACAATGACCTGAAGCTGAACTAACTGGGCTCTGACCGGTTTCCTACTAAAGACCACTTAGGCCACAAAGGGGGGCGGGGGGGGATGACCGAACTCCCTCTGCTAAAGCCCACCTGACCTACTTTCCCCTCGCTCTCTGAATGTGTGTGTGCGTGAGAGTCATTTGCACATGTTGAAGGCATTGTTTGTACAAGTGTGTGAAAGTGAGACTGCACACACACACACAGTTCCATGCATTGTAACGTGTGAGTCCAGGGAGTGTGTGAGTGCAGGATGTGTAGGGTTGTGTTTCGTTAAAGGCTGGCAGTCGATGGCCGGGGTTGCCATGTGTTGCCCAGCTGTGGTCTCCTGGCAGAGGGAACATAAATACTGTCTCCCCCTCTCTGCCTTTCTTCAGCAACAAACAACAGACGCCTTGTTGGATGAAAAAAAAAACTGCAGCTGTACCTCAGAAAACCACCGTGTGGCTGCACGAGTTAAAGATCACGTGACCTGGAAGCAGGACTTCCACGATGCAGACGTGGTTGCACATTAATGCAGGATTGAACCAGTCCTGATTCTCTTGAGTCTCATTCTTTGCACAAGGCATTACCAGGGAACTCTTTGACTGTTGACTCTCTAGTTGTGCATGTGGAGGCTTTTATTGTGAAGCGGTCACGGTAATGTCCACCAGACAACCATCGTTTGAAACGTTTTATTATGAAACAGCTGCAGTTTCCTGGATTTTTCCTGTATCTTCCACAAACAGGCCCAATCAAGCGGCGTACAATGACGTTGTAGGGTTTTGAGGCTCAGTGTGGTGCCTCCGGCCATCTCCATCTTGGTGTCTAACTCCCGGCTAGTTCAAAAAGGGTCAAAGAAGCTGACCGCTAACAACTTGCAGCCACAGAGTTAATTGTGCATAACTTTAAACTTGGATATAATCAAAACCGGTGAGTTCTAAACAACTCACAAAGAGACCAGAACCGTGTTGGTGGATAATAAATAATTTAACAGATGACTCCATCTTATTCATGTCAGTGTATTTCCATCCATATCATTTATCCTTCCTGAGCATGTAGTGTATATTTACTTCTATTTTGTCACAGCTGTATTTTATTTATTTCATTTATTATTTTTATCATTATTCATTTTATTTTCTCATTATTTTTATTTTATTTAGTTATTTTATTATTTTATATATTTTTTTATTTACTTATTTTTTTATTTTTTTTAAATTATTTACATTTTTTTTAACTTTCTTACACCTTTTTTTCTTTTTACTAGTGTTTCTTTAACTGAGCTACTGTGACAAAGTAAAAACTCTTGTGGATCAATAAAGTCTGTCTACGTCTCATTTACTGCGACTTCAAGAAGCTTGTGTGGAAAATAAAATCTTTGTTTGGCCGTCCCGACGTGTCTTTGAGTTATATCTGGTCGATCAAAACAACAAAGACTTCAAAGAGGGTCTAACTGCTTAATTAACTGAGATTACGCCAGATTGTCTTTATTTGAATCGCATGTAAAGATCTGATTTTAGAAAACAAGCCTTGATGTTCAGGTATAAACTCCCTTTCAGGCCGTCTGACCCACTGAACGTCAGAGATAACCTTGTTTATTCCGTCAGTGAGAAAGGCCTGATGCCTCGGAGCTTTCAACTTCCTCTAATGACTTTATGGCTTTTTTGGAAGACGCTCAAGTTTCTGAGTGCACCCGCACAGACGAAGCCATGGCTCTGGTGGCTTGGCCGGTGAAGGCCTGGGTTAAGTGGCGAGGCAGGGATGGAAAGAGGAATTACTTTGCACTGCATGTGTAAACAAACTTTAAGGTTTTTATCATCGTACGCCAAAGTGTGTTTAAGTCACCATACTTCACACAGTTTAACGAGGAAATGGTTCTCTGGGCTGCAAATAACTCAAGAGATCAGAGTGAAAACGGAGACAAAAAATGAACTCTCTACAGCCACTACAATTACTAACCAGAGCTTTTGGGGCTCGCTCAAAGACCCTCTGACTGTGGACACACCCTTTATGGAGACACATTTTAATGTTGGTAAAAATGTTCGAATGCTTTTTGTCTGATCTGCTCGTTAAAAATCAAACAGTCTCAGAAAAAGGAAAAAATGCAAATGTCTGGGGAATCATTGGCTAAATGTGCCTTAACCATCTCCAGGCAGCTAAACGACTTCTAATTCTTCACTCTGATGCTGAAGCTCAAACTAATCAGGAAACTCATCCACGTTGAGCGAAACGTTGAGGTTCAAAACCATTTTACAGCAACTCCTGACATGTAACACCTGAAGATGAAGACAACAACCCAACAAGCCATTGCTTCCAGGCTTCCTCTCCAAACATCTTCTGCAGATAACCAGATTAGCAACCATTGCAGTTTCTGCACAGGTAGAAATCTCTGGCACAGATGTCACAAAACGCAGGTGAACTCATAACATTATGACCACCTTGTAGGTCTCCGTTGTGGCGACTCACCAGAGAATGGACCTGGGCCTGGTCTGGTCTAGGTGGGTGCTACATGTCTAAGTAATATCCACACCAATGAATGCCAGGTCTAGAAGTTTGCCACAAGATGGTCAATGGCATTTACTTCTCTTGGTCATAATGTTGTGGCTGATTGGTGCAAAATGGCAGTAACTGTAGAAACGCCAAGTGGAAAGATATTCAATTCAAGTCCCTCAGTTATCAAAGGACCAAACTGAAAGAACCAACAGTGAAGAGAAGCTTTAGCTTTTTTATTTGATCAACAACAGTTTAAACTCCATCTGATCCAGATCTACATGAACCACGTGGTAAAGACTGTTTGGTCTACAGACGTTTCAGTGGCAAAGAAGGAGTTTCTGATTCTAATCTTTTGTCATCAAGTATTTTTAATACTAGAACATGCTGACGTGTCATCTGCCGTCACTCTGAGGGCAACACTTGTTAATGGACTTCACAAATCAGGACGATGTCTGCAAAGAGGACTTGCTCTGATTGCCTTTTTGGCTCCGTGCTGCGTCGGAAAAATCAATCAGCTGCATTAAATCAGATCCCCAATGAACAGAACTTTTCAGCCGCGCCCAAACGCTCCAATCTGAAAACGCTGTGGTCGCGCGGGGCCGGCTCTCTCTCAAGGTAACCGGATCGCATGAGAAGCAGCTAATTAGTGGAAATGGATGTTTGGCTTTTCTCTTTAACTTGTGCACAGCCTTGTGTTTCGTGTTGTGTTTTGTGTGTTTGTGTAGATGGGGGTTTCCAGGAAGCTGCATTCAGCTCAGTGCAGGATCAGATAACCTCCTCCCTCCCTGCTCCTTCCTCAGATTGGATCAGAAACTGCAGGACTGCGTGTGTCGGAGATGTCAGGGACAAAAACCATGTTATAAAGAAAGTTATCTATGTGTACGTTGTTGTCCAGCTGCATTAGAAGGTCGGGTTAATTTATGGAAGTAGTAGCTGATTCCACGGTTAATGTCCACTGATGGAAAATGATGCTTGATTGCTTTCAGATATGTTATACCACCTGACAGCCAGCTGTTATGTCATTACAGAGCTCCTATTGGTGGATGTAATGAGGAGCTACCCAGTAGATGGTTACCATCTGAGAGTAACAACAAATATCTGGTCTGAAGAAACAGCAAAGCGGCTCTGAACTATGGATGTGCGATATTTCATTGTTTACGATATATCATCAAAATTGGTGGAAGGTGGAGCAGATACGCCGGCAGAGAGGAGCTCGTTCCTAAACGAGGCTCCACCTCCATTATCTGGTTTGGTTTTAACCCCTTAACGCCTCAATTGATTCTTCAATTATATAAAGAAGTTAAATATTTGTATTTTTGTTACCACTCCGGCCGGTCCTACCAGAAACTAGTGTTTGCTAAAGGTTCCTAGGATTTTTTTGAATGTGCACAAACCGACATTGGAGTATTACATGCGTTATTTCAGCTGCAGTCTGAACGGAAACAGTGCGTCATGAATTAGCGACACTAGGCATGAAGGGGTTAAAAAGTCTGACGCGGAGCAGCAAATTACAACATGCAAGGTTTGCAAACAAATAGTGACTAAAAAGGACAGTAACAGCACTAATTTGTTCCATCACCTCAAACACAAGCACAAACCAGAAGATGAAGAAAGACAGAAAATGAGCAAAGATGCAGAAGCAGCGTCGACTTCATCCAAAGAGTCCAGGAACAAAACAACAACGAGTGAGAAAACTTGATGCTTTATAGTCAAAAAGATTAGGATGAACTGGTGTTTATTTATTGTTACCGTGATAAATACCAGAAATTATCAGGATAAATGTTTTAGTCCATATCGCCTATCACTACTCTGAACGTCATATTTCTGATGACTCTTCAGTCAGAGGTTTTCGCAACTTGCACAACTCATCATATCGATACAAGCCTCCGTTTCAAATCAGGCATGCTGGATCTGAACAGATTAATCTTGTTCATTGGACCAGTACTGGGACATTAAATTGGTTGGACTGTACAGAAAGAAGCGGCTTGGCCATGAAGACGGTTCTGGATTCTGTTTTCATGCAAGTAAAATCCTCTTAAGTCTGGTCTCAGATTCTCTGCATTTCATTCTCAGCGTTGCTCCAAACTCCTGTTTGTCCTCACGTGAACCACAGAACGGCAATAAACAGCATTCAATGCAACTTTTATCTGCAGAATTATGACCAATCATAAAACAGCTCGCAGGATCGTAACGTTGAGGACGAGTCTGATCGTAAAACAATCACATCAATGGAGGGACGGTTATTTTGCATGTTATCAACCACGTTTACCGCGTTAGCTCTCAACACTGACGCCAAACACTGCACTATGAAAACCAAACCACAGGAAGGTAAAGCCACGATCCCGAGAACAAACCATCAAACGCTTTCATTTTCAGATGTTCCTGACAGGTTTGGCCTGACGCCTGCTGCAGCCAATCATCTGTGCCCTTCAGGGGAATGTGGAAAAATGGGAAAATTGCTTCCTTCCTGCAGGTGTTCCCATGAAATTATTACAGTGGTCTGTCAGCAGGTGATGTTCTGAATGGTTATGTTGGGGCGGGTTGGGGGGGGGGGGGTCATAATAAGCGTAAAGCGCCTGTGGGAATGTGTGACTCATAAATAAAAAGACAAACAGCATCTGTTCAAAGCAGACGACAAGACCAGATCAGTCACACACCTGTACCTGTGTGGCTCGCTGCGACCGTGTTGACTGATTAGAACAGATGATCATGTGTTTGACTGAAACCATTTCAAGGTGTCCAGTCAGCCACAACATTATGACCACTGACAGGAGAAGTGAAGAATATTTAGACGTGAACAGTTCAGTGTTCTGCTGGGAAACTTGTGGACCTGGCTTCATCCATTGGTGTGGATGTTACTTAGACATGTAGCACCCACCTAGACCAGACCAGGCCCCCCCACCCCATAGCAATGACACTCCTTGATGGCAGCAGCCATCCCCAGCAGGATGCAGCCACAAAAACACTTTAGGAAGAAGAACAGCACAAGGTGTTGACCTGGCCTCCACATTCACTAGATCCCAAACTGATCAAGTATCTGTGGGACAGGTGGTCATAATGTTGTGGCATAATGATCAGTGCATAACTTGAAGAAAGAAGAAATAAAAAGATGTCTTCCAGAAGCTCTGACACACTCTCATCTAAAGACTTTCTGCAGCCAGTGAACGTACGGTGAGTCGGACCCTGAACGCTCCATCCCTGGTTTTAATTGACTGTTTTTAATCAGCGGGGAACCACGACTCAGCCGGACACGGAGGGATTAGTGTCAGAAGAGCATCTCAGATTTATATCACTGTGTTTTGTTTTTATATATATACACTGCAGCCATTCTGCAGCCACTCAACCGAGAAGTGACCTCTGATGCTGCAGCGATGCACAGGCTCCTGCGTTACCGCAGCGACGCAGGAGTGACAGATTTTAACATCACCTTAATGGAGCTTCTGCGTTACTGCGCGATGATGTCAGGTGACGGCGGATATCAGGAGAAGGAAAAACTAAATCAGTACGGTTTGTGAACGCGTGACTAGTTCAGGATGGAACCACGACGTCCACGTGGACTCTAGTTTGGTTCAACAATGGGTTGTTCTTCTAGCTCCGTGGTGAGAGAAGAAGAAGGAAGAGAAGAAGAAAGACAAGAAGGAAGAAGAAAGACAAGAAAGAGGGAGAGTGACAACACTAAACAGAAAGAGGAAGAGAAGAAGGAAGAGAAGAAAGACAACACCAAAGAGGACAATGAGACAGAGAAGAAAGAAAAAGAAAGAGTATGAAGAGGAGAAAGACAACATGAAAAGAGACGAAGAAGAAACAAGAAGAAAGAGAAAAACGGCAAGAAAGAGAAGGAGCAAGATGAGAAGAAGAATAAATAAGAGAATAAGGAGGAGAAAGAGAACAAGGACAAGATCCTCCAGTCCTGAACGTCTAGAGTCTTGGAATACGACCAAGATGTCTCCACGTCTCCATCGTCTCTGTCCACATTGACTCCATCTTGGTTCATCTATCTTTAGTTTTCCGTCCCTCATCACCTGATATTTCTACCCCACGTGGATCAGACCTGCTCAGAGAGAATGGATGTATTCCAGGAACCAGAGAGAAACCAGAAGATCCTGGTTCTACATCAGAGGCCGCTCCTCTCCAGACTGACTGCGCAGCATGTTCACTCATCAGTGGTTCAAACGGACACATGTGGAGGGAGCTGGACGGAGTGAGAGGTTAGGAAGCGTCAGGATCCAGAGGAATGTTTGAGATATCCGGCAGGAAGTCGGGACTTAGTACATGAAGCCAAAGGAGGAAGGAAAGAGGAGCAAAGGGGGAGAGGAAGGTGAAGAAGATGAAATGAAGAGTTATGAATGGAGGCAGAGGACGGGAAAAGAGACGCTGTGTGATGAGGAGCTTCTAATGTGCAAGGATCCATAAAAGTCACTGATGCAGGACTGAATGATTAGATACTGTGAACTCATTCACGCTGTGTTTGGATTCTATTCAACATTTAAAGTCGTGTTTTCTTTTCTTAATTGTTGCATGTACCTAATAACAGCAGCATGAACGTGTGAGCCAGCCTGAACAGGTTAAAGGAGATAAAACACACGACGGCGACGTCAGCGCTATAATCCTTGAATCCTCGTCTTCAAACAGTTTGCAGTCAAAACACGCCGTGGCTGACCTTGGCGACCACAGGCCCACGGACGCACGGCTGCTATTGTGGCGTCTAAATCACGGATTAACCCACAAAAAAAAATAAAAACTCAAGGACGTTGTTTTATGGAGATGAAGTCAAAAAATGTTCTTATCTTAAAGAAACTAATCCCACAGAAGGTGAACGACTGCGATCCGTCGTCAGCCATGTTGGTGCCTGCAGCCTGTCAGAGCACTAGTATAGTTCTGTATGGGTGTCTATGGCTCTGACATCCAGGACGTCGTCTGCATATGCTCACAAAAGTTCTGATTTCTGAAGATACTAGCAACGCTTCTGTCCTTGTTTCATTTGACCCTGCAAGTAACCCTGCAAAAGAAAGGTCTTCTCAAAGACTGTGGAAACTAGTTTTATTGACTCTATTTCCAGTTTAGTTCTCTTTTATTTATTTACATCTTTGCAGGAGAACCCAGAGCCAGACGATGGTAGCAAGAAAACCTCTTTAACAAGGAACCTTCAGTGGAACCAGAAGATGACACAGAAGAACAGGAGAGGAGGAATGAGATGCATTCATTCATACATACTGTACATCTGCATGAAGCATCCATGCAGCGTCTGCACAGAAGTACCATGAGATATGAAGCAGTTGATGCATGAGAACCAAGATCAAAATGCTTTTACTCGTTGAAAATCAGCTGATTTCAGGACAGATTCCAACATTAGATGAAAAACACATGACTCTGGAACAATTCAAGAACCTCTGATTGCCTTGTAAGTGGTTTTTAATGGGTTCATTAGTAAAGAATACCCACAGCTCTTTTCTTAGTGCAGTTTAACCACAGAGAAATATCCTACAAGTCGTCCAGTCTAAGTCCAGCGTCTCCCTGCTACCTGCCCGTCTGTCCGTCCGTCCGTCTGCCTGCCTGGCGAGCAGCTCATTAAAACGATCCAACTTTTTTCTCTCTCTCTTTAAAAACGTTCTCTCTGCCGCAGCCAGTGGAGGGAATAAAAATAAACAGGCTTCCTGTCTGGGCTCGGGCTCTGGAGCTGAAAGCCTGAGACTTTGTTTGATTTCCCACAGTCGCCGTTGCCCCTCTGCCCCGCGCACCGGCGGCTTAAAGCAGCGAAACCGGTCGAAGATGGAGTGCAGGCGGCTCTGGCCCGCGTCCAGAGCCTCTCTCTGGGAAGGTGTTATTTTAGCAGCGCTGGGGAGCCAGCAGCCGAGCTTGGCCCACTTATTTTATTTCAATAAAATGACGTAAGAAATCAGACACCCTGAGTCCATAGTGGAAGGAATATTTTTAGTTCCAGAGGCGTCAACGCAACACTGGCGGGGTTTGGGATCAGGTAGAATAAGACACGTTCACATGACACGGCCAAAAAAGAGAAGAGGTCTACTTAGAAAAGAAGACAGAACATAGAAATGTCTTCTTCCAGCTCTGTGGCAAAAGCCCTTTATCTTCCGAGTGTTCGCTCTGTTCGACGCTCTCTGCAGTGAGGAAGGTCATGTGATGTTCTTGTTTAAGTTGCTGCATGTGTCCACATACTTTTGGCTACACAGCCTGTTGGGGGATAACCATGTCGGCTATTTGCGTCCCAAATTCCTCTGACTCTAAGTGGTCGCTTGTCAAGGTGACCTGAAGAAAGGCCCGACACACAAAAGCTGCAGAGTGAGCAGGAATCCAGCTGCATGTTCAACACAGTTGTCCTACAAGGACAGGAGGAAGGGAGCAGGAGTTTGGGGGTGGGGGGCGCCGTCAAATCTGCAAGCCGTTTAAATTCCTCTCGGTTCCTTCTGGCTGCTCGGGCAGGCGTCGGGTTTCAGCTTTAAACAAGCCGAGGAGAAGCGGAGGGAGGGAAGAGGAGCGGCGGCGTGGCTCCGATTGAAATCACCATTAAAGTGGAAACACGTTAAACACTATAAAGTGGGCGGGGCCTTCTGGTTTGTTGTGGGGAGCCCATTAACGTCCATGATTGGGCTGTTACTTTTTATGGCTCTGATGAGAAACGCAGGCCTGTGAGAGGAGAAGAAACGGCGAAAGTGCTGTGAAAAGGTTTGAAATGTTTCAGAACCAAGTCAAAATGTAGAAAATCAGGTTTGATCATGAGGGAAAGGCTTCAAGGGTTCACGGTTTCTCATCATTTATCTTCCAGAGATCATGTTCCAACAAAAGTCTGCATAAATGCAACACAGCTCTGCAGCTAGGACGTCTGCAAACCAGGATGTTCCCACCAGTAAATCGACACACAAGGCTGAAATGACAAAATCTGCAGACAGACACTTCAAAAGGCGTCAAAAGATTCATTGGGAGCTTGTTAACAGGAGGAGAAAGCCACTGCGTTACACAGACTATGAGGAGTCCTGTTCACAGAGTGGTTGGACACATGTGGAGGACGCTGACTTCTATGTGGAGAGAAAGCACAGGCCCGTCATCAGGGATTACAACTCAAAGCGCTGGCAGCGTTTCCAGAGGCGCTACTGCAAACACCGAGGGCAGAAGTGACGTAAAGCAGAAAGCAAGCAGCGCATGTTGACGTTAAATAACATGTGGACATTTGCATGTGTTTTTGTTTTCTTCATTCTCACGTGCAAACGGGAACCTCAGATAAAAACTCACACGCCTGTGTCGCCGTCGCTGAGACGTGTTTACCAAGCAACCAGGAACGTAAGATGCAATTTAAGAACAAGCTCATGATAGGCATGCTGGTCTGCAGACGAGCCCCGACACCAGACCACAGAGCTCAGGTGGTGGACAGGTCTGGACTCACTCTGTTGGAAACCGATTGTGTGCCGACAAAGGCTTCAGTCAGACCTCGCATTAGCATCCATCTCGGGCAATCTGATCGTAACGGTTCCTACTATACTAGAAATTCTACACGACAGTACTACCATGGATTACTATACTACCGGTGCCAGTTTCTGCTACATAGCGCCCGGTTCTACTCTCCTCCCGGCTTCTCAACACATGCTACTCCTTTGTTCTTGCCTGTTACTCGTGACTTCCAGGGACATGATTCTGCACGCTGGGTCCGCCCGTCTGTTAGCTGATTGGTTGTTTGTGTGTTTCTACCGGCAAGAACAAACTCCACGATTGAAATTTGCTTCAAAACAAACAACAAGCTAAAGTTCTGTCTCGACCTGATGCTTGCAGTCACAACCACGAGACAACACACTCACCATGGCAGCACCGGGCCTGGGCGCCGAGTCTGCCGCGGCCTAGTCATTAGTCATCAGGCCTTGCAAATAAACGCTGATAATACATAGGATGCAAATTATGTCAGTATCCTGGGTGCGTCTACACCTGCACAAGCTGGCTACTTCCACTTCTAATTACCCGGGACGGATGTTAATGTGAGGTCTGAACGGGGCCAGTCAAATGATTTATGCAGTAATCGCATTAAAGTTTGGTTTGTTGATGCCAGATGATGCAGATGTATATTATTATCTATCAGTTGTGTCATAATGAACAGTGACACCATCTTCTATTCTGAGTCCGTCTACTCCAGGTTTTGCATTTTATGCCCCGTCTGATGCAGATCCATTACTACCTGGCTTCACAGAGCCCGACTCCTCTCCAGCCCCGTCCTTCAGCTCTGCTGTCTCTAAACAAACTCCCTGACTGTGATCACTGCAAACGCACACCTGAAGGCAGAGCTGCTGTCTGATTGGCCGACCGGCTGAGACCGCCTCGCCCAGCGCCCTGCAGTTCAAATAAAAACAAACCCTGTAACCGCCTGAACCGTCTGACTCCACTGTGTCAACACCAGCACTCCGCCTTCAAACACACTGCAGGTCAAACCGATCCGCGGCCGCCTGCTGCTCGTAGGATATAATAAAGGAATAAAACGGATTGGCCAATCACAGGCGCCCACAGACGGAGGATTGTTTTGCAGCCTGGAGGCCGTCAGTCAATGAAACCTGAATGAAACCTGAATGAAACCTGCCTCAACCTGCAACCGCAGAGTTTTAGTGTCAAAATAGAGTTTTATACGTTTTGCAAAAAGTCCTAAAAAGTCTTGAAGGCCTTACATGTCAGTTTAGGTTCTAGTAGGCCCCATTACCTGCTAGGATTCAACATGACTGGAAGCTGTTTTCAAGCTCAACAAAGGCTAATGCAGATCCATACGTCAGTCTGGCCCCAAAACTGTGACTTCTTTGAGAATAAATCTAAAAGTACGGTCTTATTTCATTGGTTTTTTCTCCATCACACTAAGACCTGGTCCAGTATGAAAGGACTCTCATTGTCGTTGGACACAAAGTCTGATCCGCGTTTCAAGAAAACGAGCGAGTGCTGAATAAAGTGCCGCCTGGATCCGCGCTCGGACTCTATTTATAGAGACGACTCCGGTCCAGACTGTTTTGGCTGCAGCTCAGTAATTAGAGACGAGAAACCTCCAGCCGAAGGATGTGTCACTGTCGACACGTCCATGTCCCTGCAGCCGGGGACAATGTGCTCGATTTAAGAAGCGAGGCCGTCGTAAGAACTGGATGTTAAATAAAAAAAGATGAACCAATAAGAAAAGAATGAAGCAGCTGATGGTGATTTTATCTTCAAAGTGAGTTTCCTCTTTAAACCAGTCACTGTCTGCAGACGGCAGGCGCTGGAAGTAACACATTCTTTAACCCTGTTGAATTTAACACTGACACTGTCTCCTCTGATCATTCTCTGGTTCAGTCCTTCAGATGAACCGGTTCTTTGAAGCTCTCACACCCGGCAACTGAAACAAACGTCGGCCTTTAGCAGTTTAAACGAAGGTAATCCTGAGGTAAGTGACCAGGCCTGATACGAGCGGGACGTCCTGTTTGCTCCAGTGTTTGTCTGCTTAAATAAAACCAATGTATGGAGAAACGCAAACGGGAATGAGGATTAAATAAGATTAACCTCAAATGTAAACTAAATGTTGGTGTTAAGGCTCGTAATTTGTTGATTATATTCAAATAATCTGGATTAAACTGCAGGTTAAATGGAAAACTACAATTTCAGGATGTAAAACCCTGCAAGAAAATGACTAAATCACATAGATATTACAGGTTATATGTGACTTTTCACATGAATGAATCTAAGCAGCAGAGAATTTAAGCTTTTAACCTTCAAATTTGTGATTATACTCAATTTCTTAATGAGTTAAGGATTAAATTTAGGATTAAACAGTGAAATCTGGGATTAAAACTGCAGACTATTCAATCACAATAGACTGAATATGTATCATAAGAACTGCATATCCTACAATTTAACATTGAATTATTCCAAAGAATTAAGGATTAAACTTTGAAATCTAGGATTAAACTCACATAGCTGCTCAATTCAAAACAAATTCAAACGGACGTAATTCTACAGCTACGGTTGAGAACATTTACTAATTTCCCATGATGCTTTGTGGCTTTGCTCAGCTGAGGAGGAGCAACACGTTCCGACGACATGAGTGGAGGTCTGATGCTCTCTATTAACAGCGTCTCTTTGTCCGTCTCCGTCCATCATGAACTGTCCTCGGCGTAAATACGAAACACATTCCTCTCCCCTCAAACTGTTGGATTTCATTTGCGGCGGCCGGAGCTGGTTTTCGCTTCCTCGTCTAATGTCCTTTTCCTTGAAGACTGGGCTCTTTGTTTGGGCTGTGATTAGCTGGCAGATATAAAAGCCGGCGGGCCCCGATATTTGAGACCATTGTGAGCGCATGCCTGCCCCTGGCGCTGAGAATTATTCTCTCTGAGGTTTCAGGCCGACCTGAGCTGCCAGATGTGCCGGGCGCCACCACACCTCCTAAACCTCAGAGAGTTTGCTTCACTCTGCCTGAGCGCTCCCGACCTTTGACCTCTCGTGGAACCGTGTTTAAAAAATGCAGAAGCAGAGAGAGAGCAGGAAGGCTTTCAACCAGGAAGCAGAGACGTGCTTTTGTTTTTGTTTTTTCCAGATACTTATTTAAATATAACGGTTAGAGCAGTAAATGAAAAGAAACCGGTTTTAAATGCCTTTCAGTGTCGTTTATCTGTCTGCGGCGGCGGCAGCGGCGGCGATGACAGACACTTTTCCTGACAGCTTCAAGCTCCAAAAAGAAAGAAAAAGGAGTGAGTCAGGTGTCGTGACGTTATCGCAGCAAGGTGTGGACGGCGGACCGTGTCGTAAACTGACAGGTGAACACTCGCCGGCCGTGACTCACCCAAGGTTTACACAGACTGCAGAGAGAGAGAATAAACCAACCTGAGCCCAGATCAGCCGCACACCTGTTAGGGAGGCGCAGGAGCTGATCCTGGTTCCTACGTGATCTTCTCCACACAAACCACATGAGAGGAGGCAGCTCAGATATTTAAACGTTCAGGCAGGTAAAACACATTAAAGATGCACACAGGTATACTGAGAAGAGCTTAAGAACATTCTTGTCCCTAAAGATGAGACAAAAAACTTCAGATGGAAGTTTAAAAACAGCCTCAAAGTGACTGAACGTCCTCTTTCTTCAACCCTTTGACCAATCAAAGGCATCCTAACATGGGACACAGGTCCAGACTTCTATTAATAGCTTTACATGACTTCTTTTTTTTTCTTTTCTTAGAGGAAACCAGAAAAAGAGGTGCGGAAATACCAAAGGTCCACTGGGACCCAGTCCAACCCCCCCTCTGACCACAAAGCCCATGTAACGGTGATGCACCTACAGCATGATGTCCCTCAGCAGAGACTGAGTGTGCATTTAAGGTAGAAAGAGTTTATGTTTTAAATGTTGGTGACTTTCTGCGCACAGATGAAAAAGGCGCAGAGGTGCGCATGTCTGAAGGTTAAAGAACCCGAAAACAAACAGCTGGAAGAGATGAAGTGAGAGCGGAGCGGCTGCTGCTTACCTCCGTGAAGAAGTTATCCATTGGCCTGGTTATTTTAATCCCAGAGGATTTACTGTATGGAAACCGCGCGTCCAGTCAATCCCACTCATGTGTTGTTAGTGTGCTTCCACGCAGACACGAAGAAGAAGAAGAAGAAGAAGAAGGGTTCAGCTTCAGAGCATCATCTTCCTCCTGGAGGTCTGCTGCGGCGTGGAGGACGCTCTCAGTCAGTGTGGAGCTCCTGTACTGACTTCACTCTTTGTCTCCCGGGTTACTCCTGCATTCAGCAGAGACACCAAACTTTCGTGGGGCTTCTCCTCCAGGAGCCCGGGTCCCCTGTGTGCGCGCCTCCGCTGCGTCCCCGGCTGTCCCCGGCTGTCCCCGCGCGGCTCGCTGCTCGCTTTGTTTAGTCAACAGCAAAAAAAAAAAAACCGCAGCGCGACGAGCCAATAACCGAGACGCCGGTCAAACTTTGGAGGCGCTCACTCACGCACCCGGTGGACACAGTAATCTCCAAACTCCACCTCCTCGGTCCGCCTCCGCCTCCGCCTCCGCCCGTACCCCCTCCCTCTCCCTGCAGCCGCCGCCTCTCTGACTCCTCCTGCTGTCGGCATGTGGGCCCTGGAGCTCAGGGACGTCCACATCCACACAACCTGTCTGCAGGTAGTTTAACGAGAAAATGAAAAGAAAATAAACTTTCATTCAAGGGTTATTTTTATTTATTTTGAAGTGTAAGAGTCTTTCTGCTCTCTGTCTTACACCGTGTCCTTCAGTGGTGTCGTGTCCAACGAGGTATGGACGAACTCAACAGACTCAATTGTCTCTATGGCAACTGCGCTAACGTCACCTGTTGAACTGAAAGACAATAGAAAGTTGAGACTCTGAGCTGAGATCACAGACTGTACAAAAAATGGACGCCATGACAGCTCCTATACAGTGAGGCCAAAGCATGTGGAGCTCCCCCTGGTGGCTGGCTGCAGTATAGGTCATATAAGCCCCACCCTAAATACGGGTCCTATCATTTTAGGTAGTTAATACTGTATAATGCTGAGGTATATATGAATGTAAGGGAAGTTTATTCATTTTAAACAGGATGTGACATCATGGTGATTGACAGTTGCCACGGACAACGGCTTTCAGTAGGACATAACATTTTTTAAAAAGTGCAGTTGAGATTGGTTGATATGGTTTCAGAGGTGACAAACTTTTAACTAAAGCAGTGGCAACGTGATGTCGTGTTTGAGACTTTTTAAAGTACGACAACGGAGCCCAATTTAAAATGGAAAGAAAAATAAACGGCTAACCTAATCCTGCTGGTCTAGCCTTAACTGTGGAGGAGAAACTAATAAAATATCTTCTGCAGGCTTCACATTATTTCGTTTGCTCTTTCTTTGATAGCTAGCATTAGTTAGTTTAGCTAGCATAGCACTGCGTCCAGCTCTGTTACCTCCAGACTCTAGAACCATAAACTCTCCACCTTCAACTCATTCATTGTTGTTATTTGACACTAGAATCTAAAAATAAAAATCCACCAGGAACATTCTTTGTTTTCCATCCACCGTAAAACGGCCCAAAGCAAAAGAGAATCTGTTAAATGCAAACGCTTCAACGTGACGAATGATGATGAATACACTCACAATCAGTTTCATGCATCCATCATGTTTCTGGGACTTGGTGCAAATCGGGACTTGAGCTGTGACATTTCAGCTGTAGGTTAACTTCATGGAGCTCTCACATACATGAGACCACCGACTGACCCTTGGCCCCTGGCTGGTCAGAGCACTGAGGCCCCTGCTGACTGGCAGGAAACACAGATTCACAGATTCACCTTCAGTTTGGACGGAGAAATATTCATTCATGACATTTACATATGAAGCGTGAGTCTTTTTTTAAGGTACGTACGGCAGAAAGACGTGAGGAAGACGCTGCCTCTGTTTGTTTGAACGCTTTCCGTCCTTTTTGTGTCCAGCTCTCTGGGACTGTTTTCAGCTTGTGCAACACAAGAAACCACACTGTTGCATGCGGCGGTCGATCCTGTGACTCTCAGTGGCTCATGAAAGAGTCAAGAGACAATCTGAGAGTCACGGGTTCATTCAGTGAGAAGGAGGCGACTGATGTTTGGAGCGAGATGAAGCAGGTCTGATTCTCATTTTTCAGCTGATTCCAAATAAATCAAATTCTGATTCAAATAAATAAAAAAGTGAACAAACACAGCGTGATATTTTTTACTCTGGTGTGTTCTTGCACCAGAAGCCAGATTTGACCGATCCAGCTACTATAACCTGGCCAGCTTTGGAACAAAGGATCCCTTATTCACAAAAACCTGGTATACATCCAGGGAAACCAGTTTCGAGCCAATTCTGGAGCTCTTGGATCCTCGTGTATGATTTGTTCCTCATAAATCATACCAGCTTTGTCCTAAATACAGTAGTGCAGACGTTGAGAAGCTCATAATAAGGCTCTCTAAGGACTAGTAGAGTTGTCACTGTCCTCTATGTTGTGTCAGATTCAGTTGGACCAGACACAGACCAGAGGATGGAGGTGTGAACGGGGTTTATAAGTGAGAGCTTTGTTTGTGATGAACTGTTAAAGCGTTTTGTATCACTGACATTTAGTTGTAAGCAAATTCAACTCCATGGTGCTCTTCTCTCCTGTCCATCACATTAAGCCCCGCCCCCAAACGATCTGATTGGCCCTTTGCAGGAGCAGAATCAGTTCCCAACAGGGTGACTCCACATCTGTGGGCCATGACGTTCTTCTGGGTTCCTGCCTAAAATAAATCAATCTGTGTTACAGGATGTTTAACCAACAAGAACCAACTGGTACAAACTGGAGTTGATGATTTGCAGCTAGAATTATAAATCTGCTTGTTAGACGTCTCTTTATCTCCAGAGCTGTGTTCTCAGGCTTCAGTTATTTGTCTCAGAGGTGTCTCTCCACATGTCACCTGTCTGGACAGCGTCACCTCTGTGACCTTTGATCCACGGCGGAGGTTAAGTAACGCTCACGGTCCCCGAGGCCTGGAGGATTCCTCAGTCAGGGTCAAACTGATTTCAGTCAGGCTAATGAGCTCACGTTAACCTGAACGCGGCTCAGCTCGTGGCTTCGACCTTTTCTGTCAAGCGTTGACGTGTCGGCGCTGAGTTTGAGTGAAAGGCTGATCGTTCTCTTGAGTGACGAGGAGCTCCTGAAACACTTAGCTGTTAGGTAACCTCTGCATGTCTCAGCCTGCTCTCTGCACACATGCTTCTTCTTCACATGTGCTTCAGAAATCAATCAGATGTTTCTCAGACTGTATCGTTAAAAAAAAAAATAACGTAGATGGACTGTGATGAACGTCAGAGATCAAGCTGGACATTTTGTCACGAGTTTGTTGTGTCTGTACGTCCAAACATCTGGTTGTGTTTAGTTTGGTTTGGAAATAATAGGAATTATACATCACAGGTTAATTTATGGTATAGTCTAGGGTTAATTAGATCTAGTTTAGTTTAGTTTGAAAATAATACTTTAGTTACAGCTGCATTTTTAGTATAGTCTAGTCTAGTCTAGTCTAGTCTAGTCTAGTCCAGTCTAGTGTAGTGTAGTGTAGTTTAGTTTAGTGTAGTTTAGTTTAGTCAAGAGGCTTCACGTCAACACAAAGTATTGATTTCTGAAAGATAAAATACTAAAAGGTTAATACCTGTGAGACCTGATCGGACCTTTTGATAGAGCACAAGCATCAAACTAATAACAGACCAGTAAACATTTACTGATCATCTCATTCTAGATAAATATTGAGGTATTAAAGCAGCCAGCTGTCTCTTGATGTTTGATTCAGTGCCAGCATCTCGAAAACATCCAAACGCCCAAACACAGGATGAGGAAGACAAACATTTCCTGTAGCTCTTTTAGACTGATGTGAGATAACGGGACCGGGAAGTTTATTTCTGTCAGAACTGTGAAAAAGAAAAAAGCCAAATCAGACTTCCTTCATCTGGAGTCATGCTGCGAGGAAAGATGGAGAGAGTGGAAGACTGAAAGTGATCAACACCTGGAGGAGGTGAAGATGATTAATACATTACAGCTGACCTGGAATCTTACTTGTAGGTTTATGTTTCTGTTTCTTCATTTTGACAAGAGAGACCTCCTCTATTCTATTCTATTCTATTCTGGACTAAGCTCAGTGACTAAATCTGTCAGTACCCTTGAAACCTCATCAGGAAGGCCTCCAGCCCTGAAGGACTCCTTGAACTTTGTGAAACACTTCAGACTGAGAGAGACGGGAATGGGGGCGGCCGGTTGATAATAACTTGGAGTCGAGCTTGTTTCCAGCTCCCTGTGATTATCAAACTAAACGGTAATCTGAAGCACTTACCGACAAATGATGACGCAGCAAACTCTGTCAGTGTGGGCAGGGCCGCCCCAATCAGATCCTTAAAGACACACACAGAAACAACACAGGCAATGATAATCACACTAAACCGTTAGCTACAGCTATTTAACAGTATCAAGAATCGTTTCTAAAGAGATGTATGAAGTCTAGAAGAAGTTAGACCTAGGTTTAGTTTAGTCTAGTCTAGTCTAGACTAGAGCAGTTAAGTCAAGTTTAGTTTAGTTTAGTTTAGTTTTGTCAAGTCTAATGTAGTTTCAACATAATATTTTAGTTACAGGTGTATTTCTAGTCTAGTCTAGTCTACTCTGGTCTCGCCTAATCAAGTTTAGTTTAGTTTAGTTTCAACATAATAGTTTAGTTACATGTAATATAGTCTAGTCTTCACTGGTCTAGTCAAGTTTAGTTTAGTTTTAATAAGAAGGTTAAGTTGAAGGTCAATTTAAAGTGAGTGTAGGTTTGGTTAAATTAGACCTAGGTCAGATATGTTTAGTCTAGTCTAGTCATGTGATGTCACATCACTTCACGTCAAGTCAAGTCAAGTCTAGTCTAATGCAGTTTGAAGATAATAGTTTAGTTACAGGTACATGTTTAGATATGTTTAGTCTAGTCTTGGTTAAATTAGACCTAGGTCAGAAATGTTTAGTTTACTTTAGTTGAGTGAAGTCTAATGTAGTTTCAACATAATAGTTTAGTTACAGTTGTATTTCTAGTCTAGTCTACTCCAGTTTAGTTTAGTCTAGTCTTGACTCGTCTAGCCTAGCCTAGTTTAGTTTAGTTTAGAAATAATAAGGAGGTTAGGTTAAAGGTTAATTTAGAGTGAGCGTAGGTTTGGTTAAACTAGACCTAGGGCAGATACAGCCCTGATAATTCAGATGAAACATCTACTTTATCTTTATAAACTGTCACTAAATTCTCCTCCTTACAAACGTAACATCAAGTAACATATCTTCCACTAGTGGTTCTCAGAAAGTTGTGAATGAGCTGCAGTGAAGATAAAGCAGCTTTCAGCTGGATTTAAAGATTGTTTATGAGGCCAACTCAATAACATCTAATCAGCCATTATGTGATAGACTGGGAAAACAACAAAGAAGTCAGCAGCTCAGCAGCAGTTTCTCTCCTGTTTTTGAGAAAACATTTAAGGCGGGATAATTAAAGCCTGGATCACGGTGTTCGCGCCAGCTTATCTGTCGTGACTCGTCTTCACCGCATCACCACAGCCAAGCGCTTCAAAGCCGCCTCTGAACTCGACTCTGATGTCTGAGATGGTTTCTTCTTTTAACCTCACGTCAGTAAATCTCAGTTCACTGTGTCAATGACAGGCTCCTCAGCCCGGCAGGATAATCAGCGGCGGATCAGCGAGTTCAGGATACGAATGAAAACACAGGAACAGGAAGAAAAACACTCTCACATCAAGGTTTACTGGTGCTAATGTCACAACACGTCACATCACAATGCCTCAGCGCTTAGAACATCGAGTTTACAATGTGCACAATACAATCTATAATGAGTAGTTTTAGGAATAAACAAAAAACTTTACGTTAAGCAAATTAAATTCATTAATTCGTTCGTTTTCTGTAGCTGCTTCTGCACGATTCAGCAGAGCTCTGCATGTTTCCATGATGGTTCCTGAGGTGGTTAAATACGAGGCTCCAGTTTCTCAGTGCGTCTCCAGCCTGTGTTTAGCTAATAAAGCGACAGGAAAGAGCTCAGATAAATGCAGAAAATGCTTTTGTGCAATGTGGTAACTCTTGTGAGTAATGCTGATCATGTAAGGATGTCATCATGTACAGGAACTGTGGTGACTCCCTCTGTTTAAAGTGCGTTTCTCTGCACACGAAGCTTGAGAATGCTCTTTCAGTATTCGTTTGTGTGAAGTGACCCTTTAAAACACACAGATTGTCCAGGTTTCTTGCAGCCTCTTTTGGGGTGGGGGGGTTAAGTGCTGTGTGAGAGAGCCAGAGCTGTGGGATCCAGTTCATAAACTGTTCACTGCCGTGGGATCATCTCAAAACACACAGGATTTATCTGCAGCTCCGCGCAGAGGTCAGGTACGGCCGGGCGAGTCAGGTCACGGCTCCTTCCAGAACAAACTGACCTCTAACTAATCCCTGCATACTTCCTGCTGGAGGGACGGGAAGAGGGGGGGCTGCTCTTAGTTTGTCTTCACCGTGTGAATCCCTCCGGAGCAGCTGAGAGGAGGAAGACGCACAGAATCACACCGTGAATGTAAAACTAAACTTCAGCTGAACTTTGCTGGTCAGTGTCCTGCTGTCACTGTCAGGATCAAGGAGCCTAACTGCAGATGTGCCTGGTGTGTCAGGATGGAATAAATGGCGTCGACGTGTTTCTAACACTGTCACTTTAAATAAGATTTGTAACCTGTTACACTTTAAAACAAGAATAAATCAGTTAAACAACACTGAGTCATGGACAGATATGTCATCAGTACGAGGGAATGGATTGTCTCAATTCTTTGCAAACGGTGACACCTAGCGGCCAGATGTGTGCACTGCACGTGAGGCTCATTTTTATTTCCAACTACATGAAAACTGGTGCGTCTTTGCTCCAAATTAAAATGAACTTATTAAGGACTCATTTAAAATAATTTTTTTAATCTCTAAATGAAAAAAAAACGTTAGAAGTAAATTAATAAGTGACATTTAGATAGATAGACACTTTATTAATCCTAAACATGGACAATTATACTGTCGCAGCAGCAATGTAAAGGCACCCAGCATACTATACAATGATCAGCCACAACATTATGACCACTAACCATCTTGTGACAGTTCAGTGTTCTGCTGCTTCTGGACCTGGCTTCATTCATTGGTGTGGATGTTACTTAGACATGTAGCACCCACCTAGACCAGACCAGGCACACCCACCCCATAGCAATGACACTCCTTGATGGCAGCAGCCATCCCCAGCAGGATGCAGCCACAAAAACACTTTAGGAAGAAGAACATCACAACATTTAAAATACACAGGACAAGATGTTACTATCCCTTGTGCCGAAATCCCAGGCAAAACATGTTTAGAGGCCCTGTTCAACTAAGAGGCCCTACCAAGCCTGCAGTCATGTAATATGAGCAATAACCTATATCCATCTCACATAGTAAAAATAAATATAAACTGCCCCCAATTTTACTATCCACCATTATCCGCCTTCCATTAAAGCCCTATAACCTCACCCCAGAACACATCTTCAGTAGTGAACCCCAGGATCATAGAGTGTTTCGGCCATCTCCCCCAGGGAAGGCCCCGCTGAGATTGATCATGTCTCAGGGTGTGTTCCTTACAGTCAGCCCCTCCAACAAATCCTCTCAATCCTCCCAAAATTATTGGAACCAAAGAAGTAAATTATTCCGACCAAATACAACCACCTTCAACCACCCTATGCCCCAACCCCTAAGCTCCCCACCTACCTCAGAAAACCTTTCACCATTCACCTATTTCACACCTACCTCTGAAATTCTAAAAATAATCTAAATCCTGTGTTCCATACACCGCGCAACCCCAGGATCTAATGCAAACTCAAACCAAAGCCAAGAAGAATCCTCTTACCTATATGTTCCCATCCAGCAATAAAAGATCCTTCCCTCCCAAAACTCTGTTGGGTCCCCCACGCGAACTCCTCACCTTATTATGGTGTCCAACTCACCTTCCCTATTCTAAGATAATACCGAAATAAACCTCAATCCCAACCTCATTACACTGATCCACAGAGCCCCCCCCCCACTAACAACAGGACACCCTCAGAAGTCTGACAGGGGAGACCTGCACAATATGGTCATAATGTTACGCCTGGTCGGTGTATAGAACCTACAAGCAGGTGAGGAGTATCTCCATCATCAGTCATCACTCCAACAAGTGTGTCCATCTCTAACCAACAGGTCCCTGTAGCGGACAGCAGGGGGCGCGCTGAGGCAACAAACCCGCAGAGGCAGCCACGGAATGGGAGAGTGATCCCACTAAAACAAGCGGCAGACAGAATTTACATTCCCCTCCAGTGCGCAATACACGATCTGAGTAAATATTTGCTACGAAGAAAATCCTGAATGCATGAAACCCTCACGTCTCTGTGGTATCAGATGGTGCCAGTAACTTCCATCTATGGAGACATTTAAAAAGAAAAGACCGAATATTATCAGAATGTTAGCAGGTTATGTTTCAGGTAAATCACCTTAAAGTGTCGCTGGGTGTGAAATAAACAGAGCGGCCGCAAACGCAACACCTTTATTAAAATGTCACACGTGCATCAACGCAAACATGTTCACATTAAAACGCGCTCTCCAAACACTTTCTGGATCCCTCGCCTCGGCTCGGCGTGCACAACGGCCGCGCGCGTGCACGCCGAGCACGGGTGCGTGTGCGCGCAGGCGGAGGATCGCCGAGCCGAGCCCGTTCCGTGCAGCAGGCAGGCACAAGCCGCTGGGCGCGCAGGAGGAGCCGCAAAAAGATCCAGCAGCCGCTACTTGAAACTGCGAGGAGAGCAGAGGGAGCGTCGGAACTTGAGCGCACACGGTAAGAGCGGCACACTGCGAGCAGCCTCCTCCCTTCACTCTGCACGTGAAGAGGAGACATTTACGGAAGGTTTGGCTTGTTTTTAGTTCCATTTTTTTATTATTTCTTTTGTCTTTTTTCCATGTCTCCATTTGGGGAGCCATGCAGGGCGCACGCTGCACGGGTGGTTGGTGGTGGGGGGGGAGTGGTGAAGGAAATGAGACAAAAGGTTAGAGATTAGATGGAAAAACAAAAAGATACATTTAATTAATGCTAAATTTTAAAAAAGGAGTTTGAAAACTGAGTAAAGTCTCTAATTCAGTTTGTCCTCCTTTTTTTCCCAAACGTGAACGAGCATTAAAAAAAAGGGGTGTGTACAGTCTGGAGGAACGCGCGCTCGCTCACACGACAATTCTCGTTTTTCCCACTTTTATTGAGAAGACACGCACACACGCGCGCGCACGCACGTCTCTCCTCTCCTCGCGCACTGTTCGATTATTTATTGATTGAAATCGTTTCTGATTAGATCATCTCCTCAGGCTGCTAGACAGGAGAGAGGGAGGAGGAGGAGGAGGATGGAGGAGGATGGAGGAGGAGGAGGTGGAGGTGGGGGAGGTGGGGGTCTGGTTTCCTCCTAATTTGCAGCCAGTAAACAGATGAACATCCAGAGACAAGAAGACCCCGCTCCTCCGCTCCACCTCTTTGTCCGTGCGGAGGTGTGACACCGTTTGACCGCATGCGACCGACGCGCCCTCCGCCTCGCTCCGCCGCGCACACTCTGCCGCGCACACTCCCTAAGCACATTATGTCATGATTCCGATGAATTATTGATCTCATATTTCCGTTTTATTGCGTCGAGGAGAAGAAAAAAAAGAAAGGAGGAGGAGGAGGAGGAGGGTGATGGAGAACCGAGGGTGCACCTGTTATTCCCTCCTCTTTCTCCTCACTCGCGTTAAGTTCATCCTCTCCGCCCCCCCACCCCACCGGGCTCTCGTGTCTCCGCAGAGTCCGCGTGGATGTTGTTTCTGCGGCGCGTCAAACTTTATTAGCCGTCGCCTGTCGCTTAATTGCTCGGTCCTTTGTTTGCTGCGGCGCGCATGCGCACTGGGCGAAGGGTGTGGATGGGAGAGATGCCACCTTGGTTATCAATAGGATGGAGAGGAAGAGGAGGAGGAGGAGGAGGAGGAGGGCTTTTGTTTTTTTAATCAGTGGTTTATTTGTTCATTCCTGATTTTTAAAAAGGATCGTAGTGTGATGCTTAGTGTGCGTTGCTTTGTGTGTGTGTGTGTGGTGGTGTGATCTGTGTGTGAGCGCTGACGCTGTGTGGGAATCAGAGATCAGAGTGACGCTGCCGCTCTGAGAATAATTCCCCGTTTAATCCATTTATTGAGCATTTGAATGAAAAGTCAATTAATTAGAATAATCGCTCCATCGCCGAAGGGATCGGGATTCAGGAGGAGACGGGAAGTCTCTGTCTGATCGTCTCCGGGCCTTCCACCGTCAGCGGCGTGTCAGGGCTCTGCTGGGAGCCTTCTTCTTGGTGTTGATTGGACGGTTAATCAGTCACTGTCAGACGAGCGGCAACAAGGTGTTTGACGATATGTAGGAAGGAGATAAACGCAGAGGAAGCTGAGGACGGGATGAAAGATGGTGACAACGAGTGAAGCAGGAGGAACAGGGGAATCAGAGCAAGATGACCAGGGCACAATATGCACCAATCAACCACAACATTATGACCAGAGAAGTGAATAACATTTAAACTATCTTGTGACAGTTCAGTGTTCTGCTGGGAAACTTCTGGACCTGGCTTCATACATTCATTGGTGTGGATGTTACTTAGACATGTAGCACCCACCTAGACCAGACCAGGCACCCCCACCCCATAGCAATGACACTCCTTGATGGCAGCAGCCAAAAACGCCCATCTAGGAACGACTAATAAAAGCATGAAGAACATCTCAAGGTGTTGACCCGGCCTCCAAATCCACTAGAAAACCCTCAGAAGGCCCATGAGTCAACCCCAAGGCAGACCAAGAAAATATTAGGAAGGTGGTCATAATGTTATGCCTGATCAGTGTGTAGACTAAGGAGGGCGGAGCACACAAACCAATCAGACAAATCAGTGGAGGGAGAACAAAAGAGACAAAACAACTTTCTAAACAAAAACACGAAACGGTGAAAAGTCAAAACCACGAAGACGAACGACGCAAACGTTCCTCTGACGCTTCAGCCGTCCCTCTGTCGTAACCGCCATCGACAGCGTCACAGAGCGCCGGCGTGACTCCAGCGACGGCAAAATAAGAAAAATACAAAAGCATGTTTAAACAGCAGATATACCAGTGGTTCATTTCTCTACCACAGTCTGATACTGTAGCACTGTGCAGTACTACCTGTGTCCTATACAAATACCTGTGTGTGTTTCATCCGGTCTATTCAAATCAGCAGTGAGCTTCCTCATGTCTCGTGCGTTGTACGCTTCCCTAACTGTGACAGCCCGTGGGAACGTTCCCTCATCACTGTAATAACACGTCGGCGTCGCGTGGAAGACTCGTCACCATCAGAACGCCCGGAGCGCTCTGATTGGCCGATCCGTCGCCGTGGCTATCATCAAAATCTGAGAGGTTTATAATTTTGCGTTGGCACCGTCGGCCTCCTCGTAAAATCGCCATGGTGACTGCGCGGCTGTGGCGGCGGCCTCTGATTGGCTGTCATAAATCCACCCTAGACGTCGCAGTTCATCCGTTCATTCATCCATCTCGCCGGGCGGAGACGAGCGGTGACTCATCCGAGAGTGTGTGTCTGCGTGTGAAAGATGGTTTTATGTCTGATACGCCAACACACACACACACACACACACACACACACCTACACACACACACACACACACACACACAGGTGACGCATACGTAGAAATCTGCTTAAATACTCTTGGTTTATGATAAGTGTTATGAGGTGTGGGTCTTGATGAAGCGTCGGCCTGTGTGGGACGGAGACAGAGGATTGTCAAAGCTGAGGAGACGAAGCTCCAGCTGCTGCTTAACGCACATTAACAACGGCACGACAGACATTTGTGATTTAGTCTCCAGATGATGATGTTTATTAGGATTTAAAACAGCTGTGACTCATCAGAGAACGGACGTGGGCCTTCTGAGGGCGTCCTGTGATGGAGGGGAGGGGCCTCTGTGGATCACCCCACAGACACTTGATCAGTTTGGGATCAATTTGGAGGTCAGGGGCCTCATGTATGAATGTTGCGTACGTACAAAAACGTTACGTACGTACTTGCTCACGTAAAAGTTCAGATGTATCCTCGTTTCTGTGAAGTTCTTCTTCTTTCCCGTCTGACTCATTCTTATGTTTTCTGATCGTGCAGAGAGGGGAATCTCAGGTGCAGGGTCAATTTAAATATCATTTAATGCATATTTAAAAGGGGCGTGGTCAGGGAGGAGTCAGGTACGCTGGATTGGGATGAACAAAGGAAATGTGCTTAGAAATGCTTCTAAATTTGAGCTTATGTCATGATTTAGAAGGAAATCTACGCAACTCTTCGTACTACTCTTATATCCAATAAATGAACCTGCTGTGATGTTTTTTTTTATCAGTCTGAGGATTTTTATGAATCAGTACCAAGATCAGTTTGAAAAAAATGAAATCCAGTCCGACTGGGGCCTTTCTGTGACCCTGGCTCTAATGATACTCATGTTGCTGGTGTGTCTCTTCTGGCGGCCAAATCAAATCAAATCAGCTTAATTTATCATTTATTTACAGCACGTACGCAGCGTTTCACGCCTAATTGGGTGAATTGCGAATGAAAGGTAATTACTGGTCGGTGAACGTGCTCTGGCCTCGATCAGGTTAACGTCTCTAATGACTTTTTTAATGCTGCTGATAAGGAACAAGTCCAAAGAGCGTTTACTGGCTCCTGAGCTGCTGCAGACAACACAGCCTGTCCAGCAAAGGTATGGTCTCACCAACTCTGTATGTGTGGAGAGGAAGTCGTGTTGTACTGTATTGGCTGTGTTTGGTGGAGAGTAGTTAGTTGCTGGATGGTTTCATTCTGGTCTGGGTCGCTCTGGAGGAAGCATCTTTGGTGCTAACGTTGGGATGAAACCGTTGACTCTGGTCACACTCCCAAAGCTGATACAGTCGTCTACGTGAGCGCCTTCATCCCAGCGTTAAGCTTGAGTCAATACGTGGTGTTCACATGGTACATAGAGAAATCTAGTTAATCGTGTCCCTGTATGCAGGATAAATATCCAGGCTATTGATTACTGGCTGCTGTTTGCACAGGTGTCTCTTACATATGACGGGATATAAACCTGCTGACGTCGGCTGAGCTGCTTTTATGTGATCAGAGCTGATTTCATCAAACGTGACACATCTTTCTTCTATCCACATTTTGAGTAGAAACCTGATTACTAGGAATGTCCCAGTCTGTCTCCTTTGACTCAAAAACCGGTCTGTTAATACTGAGTCCTGACGTGATGTTAAACGTCCTAGAGTTGGTCTCCCGTGTCTTCCTAAAGTCTGTCCTTGTCTTCTCCTAGAGTTGGTCTCCTGTGTCTTCCTAAAGTCTGTCCTTGTCTTCCTTGTCTTCCTTGTCTTCTCCTAGAGTGGACTGGATTCAGTCCAATAAATCTTCAGTCAAAGTTAATGTAGTGTGGAGAGGGTAGCTGGTACCTTGTGTTCTCTCTGCTCATCCAACGCTGCCATAAACTCCCTAACCCTCTCTGGAAGATGTTTCTCCTTGACGCTGTCTCCAGGAAACTTTTCTCTTCTTTTAAACATTCAGTGCCACACGGCTCACCTGAAGCTGGCAACGCTCTCCAGCTCATTTTACGGCGTTTGTATTTTCTTTAACAGGAACCCTAATCGCTGCTCCCTGCTGCGCTCTCGACTGCAGCGGTTTCCACTGCTCCTGCTGCAGCTGCTAATGAACACGCGGCTCCCGGCATTTAAAATCTGCTCATCTGCAAACATTTGCATCTCGTGAAACACTCATTGTTATGTGTTTGTTGCCGCACTGAACCCGTAATTAAAATGACCACAAACGTGGCTTCACAGTGACATAACGTAGCCACAGTTGCTGGTCCAAATCCGTTTCTGTGTGTTTCCATTTATCTGGCCACTCTGTTATTATGATAAATAAATGGTTAATACTCAATGTTCTATTTATAACACGAGAGCAGCTGTTGCAGGAGACGTCATGGTTTTAAATAGTGCATTTCTTGGAGAGTAGCTACCGTTATCTGTTTCATGTTGTTTGACGGGGACGCTCAAAAGAGGCTGAAGGTGTAAAAGCTGAGTGTTTTATTTGAGTGTCTATGAGCTGCACTGAAGCTAGAATAAGTTTCACACTTTGAAAGCTGATAAGACTGCACGCGGCCGCTTTTGATAACCTCTGTGCAGCACGCCGGCCCTGTCAAGAATGCAGAAGTTTGATGTTTCAACTTCCTGTTAAAGGAAATGCGATGAGTGTGTTAAATGACTAAACATTTGTGAAAAGCTTATTTTGGTCGCGGAGCAGAGAAGATGGAGGTGGTGTAAAAACCACCAGGGATATTTATTCCTCAACAACATGGCCGTCCGCAGCCGTAGTTACAGTATATCCGAGGGTATACGCCGAGGTTGGGTCATTTGAGTTTCCTCTGGTTATTAAATCAGATTAAAGGAAGATTCCTTTAGTCATACAACATCGTTTTATAATGCAGATTTATGTAAACGTCAGCTCCCGTCAGAGGTGTTGATGCAGCTCAGTTTTTTATAACCAGTTAATGCGACTCCCTCCATGCCCTCCAGTTTTTAGCAGAAATGTGAGAATGATTTAATTCGATCGAACAATGCTTTATAAAAATGAAACTTCCTGACACAATAGCACAACCGCTATCAAACCTCAACAGATGTCATATGCCGACCTCAAAACAACCAGGCAGCAGTGTCCGTATTTGGACTATTCCAGGGAGTTTTATCTGGTTGTTGGTTGGTGGTTGGAGTTGGCGTCCTAGTGTCCTAGTCTGTTGCGACTCTTTAGATGCTAATGGGAACGCTAATGGGTTGTATCTTGATGGACACTGGGTGGAAGATACCAACTTATTCCATCTACTGGAGGTTCTGGGTATGAAACTCAGCCGTGCTTCATCAACCTCTACCATTGTGCACGGTATAAAATCAATAAGAATCTAAATCTGTAATTTTGTCTTCCAGTGGGGTAGTTTTAGTTACCACCAACATATATCATATAAAATAATAATAGTAAATCAATATCAGTAATATAAAAATAAAATATAAAGTTATAAATGTCAGTGCAATGACAATATAATATATCGAAATGACATTGCACTCGGAGCAGTAAATAAACAATAGCTTAATTGCAAAAATAACAATCGTTGCAGCTGCTACGTTGATTGTACATTACTGTATGAACTAAAACCTGCATTAATCAAAACCTTGACATTAATGATGACGAATGCAGCATAAAGTATGGTTCAGTATGAATTCCTCTTCCAGTATAACTGTGTGCTAATGTGTTGCTGCGGTAGTTATGACATTTGGACGTCTGCGGTGTGTTGATGATTTACTTCCCCAAGCAAAGAGGTCCGTGTCAACATGAACGCTATGATTTCATAAAACTGTAAACTCATGTCCTTGACCAGCGGTTTGTTGTTTCTGCTGCAAAAGTGCGAGAAAATTAAAGTTGAAGTCTCGGCCAGAGGGGGGAGGGGGGGTGGAGGAGGAAGGGGGGCCGGAGGTTTTGACGGCAGCCCAACGTGTCCTCGTCCTCGGCGGCTCTGTCACCATGAGCGCCATCTGTCACATCGCTCCTCGTCTTCCAGGAAATTACAGCTCAAACTGAAAGCGACAACATTATCTGATATGTACCCGGCCGGCCGGGCGGGAATGAACTCCGCAATCTCGGCTCGCTCTCTGACGAACCCCAAATCCACTCACTCGCTCCCTCGGCCGTCCTTGTGGGTGTGAAATCGTTCGGCGAGGGCAGATAAAGGGGACAAACCTGTCCTCTTATCAGCGGATGAGACTGAGTTCCTCCTTAAAAAGCGGAGCGGCCATTGATAACAGTTTGATAGTAGAGATTTTAACAGGCAAACAGTTTGAGTCCAGTCTTGGCTAGAAAGCGCGAGCGTGTTGTTGTAAAGTAATTGCTGTGAAAGTGGAACAGATTACAGAATACTGAGACGACATTTTGTGCTGTAACAACACCTGTGTTTGCCAGACAGGCAGAGATATCGCTTGTTAAATAAAACCTCTGGCTTTGAATGAAATTTATTCCTCACTGGCTCCAGGCTCAGCGAGCTAAATCCTGCTGAAAACTAAATAAATATTTGTGGCATTTCTTTAACCTCCACAGATGATAATATGTGTGTGACATATAGATCAGCGTTAACTCTCGGTGTTGAGTTCACATTCATATCTGCTGCCTGCTGGTAAGGTGGGCGGCAGCCATCTTGTTTCAGCCCACCACTGCAACTGATATCCACCTGAGAGCCTAATGGATACCGCAGCAACATTTATCCATGAGATTCAGTGTCGTCTCTTTGTTCGTCATAAGCATAGACTGTATAAAAAATGCACCATGCATATCCACTTCCTCCCACTGGTCAAACTGATGCTAGTATCTTGCAGGTTTAGAGTCTAAATCTTGTTGCATACTCCGCCAGAAGTGAGAAATTCTGTTTTGGTCAGGTAATTTATGCTTCAGGTACTCCTCGCTGGCTCCTCCCACTGCAACATACGCCACATGTGCTAAGCATTGTGGGAGACAGACGATTAGAGGACGCCGGCCGGTCATTTTGATGTCACAGATTGGCCCGTTCATTCAGCATGCATCCACAAACTTAAAGAGATTAGCATTCACACTGCAAATATTAGCATCTGGAAGCTAACAGAGTGGCCGCTAGCATTTCCTATTTTACGCACTGACCACGCCCACTTCAAAATTATGACCAATCACCGGATTGTTGTCGGATGTGTTGAGAACAAGCTGACATAATTTTGTTCTCCTTGCAGCCCGAGGAGCTAGCTAAAGGGAAGTGTCCTCCATGTTTAGGAACCATCGTCCTCTCTGGTTAGGACACATATTAATACCATAGTTTATCCGTTTGTCAGAATAATAAACTCTGAGGACTGCTGAGTCTCGTAAACCACCGTGAATCTTAAACCGTCTGAAGCTAATGAGGCGCCGCTCAGACTCTTGTAGGTGCTCGGCCTCCTCTCGCGTTAGCGTCGCAGTCCCAGTTCAGTCAGCTCCCATCAACGAGGAAGAGACTGACGGCGAGGAGAAAGATTACAAGAATGCTTCTCACTGGACGCTCACTTTTCTTTATACTGTATATATATATATATGTGTGCAAGTTGTAATCAAGGGCCTGTGTGAAACACTCTGATGTCTCAGAAGCAGCTTTAAACTAGAACATTCGTCATATTTGTTCATTTTAAACAAATAAAACAAATATATTCCTCATAAGTGAATTCAGTTTAATATAATAATACGATGGCATTAGCTTTATTTAATAACAGACGTCAAATAAAAGCAGGATAAGTTAAATAAAAAGCTCAGTTTAGATCATGCAGTGGTTTCTCTTTCACTCTGGTCTTGAATTCAAACAGTTGATTCCAGAAAGACCGATTAGAGTCCGTCTAGACAGTGTGTGTCCCATCGTCCCGTGTGGTGCTGGATGATATGTGTCTTGCCCCCCACCCCACCTTTTTCAGGGTTGGCTGGAGTTTAGAGACTTTTCCTCCCGTCTCCTCGTCCAGCCTGCCACACAGCGTCTCTGACTCCAGGCCTGCTGTCCTGTCTATCCCTCTCTCTCTCACCCTGTCTCACTGCTGGATGCCCCCCCTTCACCTCCCCTCCCCACCCACGCCCCAGTCTCGCCGGTTCCTGGCCCGCGGGCCGCAGACGAGCCGGTGACAGGGGTCATTTAGCCGCTTTCCGCTGAGACGGCCAAACGAGGCCGGGGTGGATGTCTCAGTCTGCAGCTCGGATCCGTCAGGGAGAAATAGATGCTCCGGTGTCGTTAGATCTCAGCCTGGAGCCACTGTTACTGCTGCGTCCGTGCACTTGAATAGTCCTGCTTCTGGTGGCATTTTAAGGTCACCACCACGGCTTCCTGTTCCTTCGTTTGAGCGCCGGCGAAAGCCAGCGTGCAGCTCATATATCAGACACTTCTGGCGAGCTTTTACCACCCCCCGCTAGCACCAGAGACATTTTGGTAGCAAGAGGAAGTCTACAAATTACTCTGTAAAAGATTACAGAAGATAAGATAAAACTTTATTGATCTCAAAGGGGAAATGTAGGCGTTATAGTGCCATGACAAAAAGGTTAGGTTATATATTAATACACTAGCTAATAATAATCTTCTCAGATTTATCTCCATCCAGTGCTGCATTCATTTTCCACTAAGATCTTCTCCAGCTCATCCCAAAGATTCTCAATGGGGTTAAGGTCTGGACTCTGTGGTGGTCAATCCATGCGTGGACACATAATGTTGCTGAACCTAGACCTGAGCAACTGCAGGCAACTAGTAAGCAACTAGCTAGCACCAGGCGTGATAGGTGCATCACTTCACAGTTGCGTCTTTGCACCGTTTCACACGTCCGACAGGGTTTGACTGCACGTTCTCAGCTCTAGTTTAGAGCGGACCGTGCATGGTGCAAGAGTAAAGGTCGTCATTCTCACGTGGTGAGAGGAACTCAAATAAAGGCGCTAGCCGTGAACTCTGCTTCGACGCCTGGTTGCAGCACTAGCAGCGGGTTCTTAGCAGGAAGTGAAGTCAGAAAGAAGGAACTGCAGAGTGAGTGTTACGTTTTCATGCTCACGTCTCGCTCGTGAAGCTACTTTAAGCGTCTGGGGGAATCATGAGCCAGATTTATGGTTGGGTAGTAAAGATGATTCCAGGGAAGGTGCTTTATGGTTTCCTGTGCGCCGGCATCGAGCTGGTGAAGCCGATCATGGACAGCGCAAGGAAAAAGAAAAGTCCCACAGAAAGCCGTCAGGAGTTATTGCCCCTCAGGTCTTTGGGCTCAGACGTCAAAGCTGCATTTAAAAAGCCTCCCAAACTAAAACTATACAAGCATAACAGGACATAGAAGGACTGGAGGCCTCAGCAGTAGATTCATTTCAGCACAAGATGAAGAAAACTCTGTAAATAGCTTCAACAATCAGCCAAATACCTGGCGGTAACGTGACTGATGAGGTGTCAGACTGAAGCTAGAATCAGCTGTCAGCCCTCCACCATCTGGGCCAGCATGGGTACGTGCAGAAGTCAGTGTAGGACCTGCAGACCCAGACAGCTCTGTTAAAGCTGAAAAATTAGAAGTCTGATGACAGCCCGTCATGTAAATGTGCTTTACCGTTTGACGTTAACGAGCCAGAACATGCAAAACAGCCGCCTGCGTTTTATAAAAGCCGCTTCCCGTCAGGCTGCGTCATTCCCAGAAATGCCACTTGGCTCCGGTCGGCTCTAGAAGAACCGTACGGAGCAGATCCCGCTCAGATATTGATTGATGTCGGGCCGCGTCTGGCTCCGACTGGGGACCCGTGCAGACAGATGGAGAGGAGGAGGGACAGCGGTGGGCTTCAAGCTGCAGCGCTATTGATTGATACGGGAGATAGAGCCTTTTAAGAAGCCGGGCTGAAAGCGAGACGCAGAGAAAAGAAATATTCTGCCCCCCACCCCACGGTAGATAAATGGAGCCTCGGTTCTGATGTGATGTGTTCAGATTATTTTCAGCAGACGTCGCTTCAGGAAGCAGCAGATAAGCAGGAAGTAGACATATCCCTGTCCATCTGGCGTTCCCTCTGATGCTCCGCTCATTCCAAGGCTACAGTTATGTTGGTAGTTTACTCCTCACAGGTGTTTGAGCTTCAGCTCAGTCTAGAATCCTGCAACAGGTCTACGCTGCTGTGAGCTAGCACAGTCTTCAAACTGGTGCTTGAATCAGCAGCAATCATCAGCGTCACATTAACCATCTGTTGACTGCAATATTTGACGTGTACTTTAGTGTTTTGGTCCCATCCGCTAACACGGAGGAGGCGGAGCTTATGTGGCTTATACCACAGCCAGCCACCAGGGGGAGCTCCACTTGCTTTGGCTTCACTTTTTGAGAAGTCAGTAGGCAGCGGCTTGATTGAGTTTTGCACTTTGTGGGAGGGTGAACAAGGAGGAACTTTCTTTACTTTAGGGGATGAAGTTTAATAATAATAATAATAATAATAATAATAATAATAATAATAATAATAATAAGATAAGACTCCCGTGTCAGCCTGCTCCAACAAATGTTGATTAGACCACTTTCATAACTAGATTCCTGTAATTCCTCGTGTGTTTGTTCGGCGTCGGCTCCTCGTCTCTTTGCTAACGCTGAACACCTGCTCACGGGTTTTCAGGTATTCTTTTGTGTGCTGTTTACTAATGTGTGCACGAACCCGTACTGAAAAGGGAAGGTATTCACATGATGCCAAGGACAAAAGAAGCTGGAGACGATGGAAAACACGCAAACACAGCTGAGAACACCAAGTCCTCAATTGTCCTCACAACACAGTCCACAAATATCGCAAACAGGACGTTTATTACTTAAATTAAATCCATCTCCAGCGACGTTTCAGTGGTGAGCCTGTGAACAGGACGTCCAGTCTGACCGTTCCTTTTCCACAGGTTGTCTGGTCAAACATGAATCCTTTAGCATCTAGCTGGTTAGCGGCAGCTCTCCTCCACTCCCGAGTCAAAAACGCGCCCAGACTGCCAGGCGGGTGGGCTTTCTCATTTAAATTCAGCGGCGCCAGTGATGAAAGAGGCAGAGACGAGATCACGATCCCTTTGAAAGTGCACACAAACCGAGCGCTTGACAGCACTTGAAGTCTCCTGTCTTAACAGCGTGGATCTGAGGCCGGGGCGGTGGAGGCGACGGTGGCGGCGGTGTGTGTTGGGAGGAAGGTTTATTGGCAGGAGCCCGTGATGGAGAGGAAGATAGAGCCGGCTGTCACAACAGTTTGGGAGGAGACCCTTTGAAATGACAGAGAGGGCCGGGCCGAGGCGTCCACGCTGCACCGTCTCCATGCCCGCTACCCGTCCATTTTGCTTTGGTGGTTTTTATCGTGTGCACTTTGTTGCCGCTTATCTTACACTGTGCGTTCCCTGCTCAAAATGGCTGCCGCGTGTCCTGGCTGAGAGGATGCAGGAGAAAATCATGCAACAGATGGAAAGAAAAAAGCGACAGAGTGGACGACACAAACAGAAAGGAAGAAGCCAGTTATGAGATTTGTTGTTCGCTAAATGAAGACATTGATATTCTATATAGTTCCAGTTTTATTAGCACACTGCAGGAAGTCCTTTACATCCTGGTTACACTGTGACTCAAGATCTGTTGTGGTTTGTTTGATTTAATGAATACAACTGAGCCAACAAGCTTCCAGACTGGTTCAGTCATTTAAGCCTCAACACTTTACCAGTTTCATGATTTTGTGTTTTATTTCATCTGCATAGACTGTAAGAAAAGCAGATGTCATGACAGCTCCTTAAAAGTGAAGCCAAAGTAGGCTGGCTGCAATATAGGTCATATAAGCTCCGCCTCCTCCATCTTAGTGGGTGGTACTTGGGCCGAACTAAGACAATAAAGTACACGTCAAACAAACATTTTATTCAATCGTTCAAACTCTGATATGTGTCAATTGTCCTGAGACGTTTTGTTCCAGTTATATGATGCTATGAATACAGGATGTGACATCACGATGATTGACAGTTGCCATGAAGCGTCCAAACTTGTAAGATGTCGGTGGAGACGTGTCGTCAATTTTCTTTAAACAGTCTTTACTTGTCACAGAAGACTGAGAACATCCAATATGGCTGCCAGAGGCTGCATTATGTCAGCTGAAAGCCCTCAAACATTTAACTTTGACAAAGACAACACAGAACAGCTGATAGATGACACACACACACACACACACACACTGTTGCTTCTGTAAGACACAGTTCTGGTCATTGTGTGGGCGCAGACTGTTTCTCGTAATCGAGGGAGGGAGCAGACAATGCGCTCTGGTAGGAAGTAAGAACAGTCTGTGAGTATGACTAAGGCCTACAAACAGTCCAGATGTGTCATATTCCAGGATAAATTACAGGGCATCAGCAAACAATGTTCACAGTTAAAGTCTCTCCAGGCTTTTGACCCTTTTGGGTAAAACACGTCAGTTGTCGCCAAAAAAACATACTTTGTGAGGTCACAGTAACTTCGACCTTTGACCTATAGCCACTAAATTCTGACGAGTTCACCCTTGTGTCCAAGGGAATGGTTGCACCAAATTAGAAGACGTTCCCTCGTCGTGTTCCCCGGGCTGAGAGCCACAAAAACCTTCTGATATGACTGTTGTTGGAAAAACATAAATAAAATGAGACAGCAGCAAAAACTATGACGCTTATTGTTACGACTTCAGCTGTGAGACGTGAGGACAAGGCTGCTAGGCATCTGTTGCCATCCAGAAGCCACTGATGCTAACAGTTTAGCGAGCTAACAACTGGAAACAGAAGCTTTACAATATTGACTGCTCAGTTTTTCTATATTTGTGACATATTAAAGAACAAAGGCTCAATATTTATGTACAAACTGTACCAAAAAATATGTGCAGTTAAACATGACACACCTGAAACCATGTTTTTTTGTGCAACTTATCCTGTAAGAGCCTAGACCCACATATCTCTATGCATTTTCAGCTGAACAGATTTTTTGCATTTGACATCCCTGCAGCTCTCGGTGGCGGCACCAGCTAATATCCTGCTGGATTTGCACTTCGGTTTGTGTTTGGTTCTCTGTTTAAACCAAGGGACAATATTAATAAATTGGTATTATAAATAAATTGCTCTGGCAGACTCTCTGGTATGCAAACACCAGAGCGTTTTGGCTACACTTTGCAGCTCCCCTAATTGAGAGGATTCAGAGCGCCTTTGACAGATTGAGTGGACTGCAGTGCATTGCATGATTTAGTTGATGGAGGGGCGGGATGCCAGACTGAAAGCATTCAGAGGGGTTGGCAGCATGCGGAGCTGCTCTCAAAGGAGAAGGCAGTGGGCAGCCCAATGCTTTAATTATCACCGTCTACATATTTGGTTCAATAGTCGCTAATATTTTATTGAGTTGCAGTGATGTGGGCTCTGAATCGCTGATTTATGAAGGCTCTTGTTTCAGTATATTTATATGATTCCCTTTGAAAATGTGGGGAAGGGAGGAAGCTTTAAAGCTGCATTAAGTTTAATTTTCATATCATCAATGGAAAAAAAATATTCTATGAAGAGTGCTGATGGCAGCTTTCTTCGCCTTTACGAAGGTTCCAGATTCTAGTTTTGCTTACATGTATGTAAGGTTCAGTCTATAGAGACGTTTCTGTGGAGGAGACCAAAACCAGAGAAAGACTGTCCATATCAGTATAAAGTCTATATAGTTAGCAAGTTTAGTGCCCCCTAGTGGCCAAATAGATAAAGTGTACACCTTTAAAACCTTTCAGACCTGAATCTAAAACAGTTCACACGTGATGCTAAATGTTGCAAGGTTTTAATTTGTATATCTGGTTTATTGTGAGTCTGAGAAGGTTCCTTGACCAACGTCTGTGTATTTAGTTCAGCAGTCGCTAATATTTAATTGAGTAAGAGTAATGTGGGAACCAGATGGCTGATTTATGAGGGCTGATGTGGCTCATGTTGAGGTCAGGTGCTAGGGGTTGAATGACTTTGGACTTTTTAAAGTCGACTAACGTGTGGTGAAAGTCAGCACACATAAACAACAATAAAATCAATATTCTTGACCTGAATGCATATTGTAGCGTCTCACACAGAGGAAGCTACGGCGGCTTTTCAGCAAAGTAACTGAATGTTGAACGCTACGGTCTACTGTAACATAATGTAGCCAGAAAAACAAAAGCGGTATATCTTCGAAGTATTTTCTGTGCTGCAGCTAAAGGTCCAATAACTTTAGTTAATGAATTTCATCAGCAAATAGTTGACGTTCAGCCTCCTTCTCTCTGTTTCCACAGGACGCTTGGTGAATGTGTTAATTGACTGTTGTTGGGAGGATTTGGACCGTTCCTCTGCTAGCGTTAGCATTAGCCTTTTCAGATGCATTGCAGTAGTACTATAGTTATATTTCAGGACTTGAGATGTCAAGGTAGTATGGGCTTCATCTTTAGTGAAGTATTTCCACACACTAACAAAAAGACAAAACTTACAAAAAGTAAGGACGCTGCTGATGATGCAGGATATCCAAAAGCAAAACACAAAAACACAATCTAAACTATGACATGGAACGTAGACAAAAAAAAATGATGTGAAACACGTATGACGTGACAGGGACAAAGAAGGAGGCAGGGCTATATATACACACATGAGGAACCGGGGTGACGAGACACAGGTGAAGCAAATCAGGAGACAAGGTGAATCCAATGATCTAATCAAAGGGATAAAAAAGGCATGAAGCAAGACAAACAGGAAATCAAGAACTTAGCAAAATAAAACAGGAAACAGAACAGAAAAAACTAAACACTAACCATGACTATGAAAATCAAGAACGTAACAAAAGACAATAAACAGAAACACAAGAAACTAAATCAAATCATCAATAAAAATAGAAAAATGTTCTTTAATAAGTGCTGCATAATAATATGTTAGTGTACTCAACGTGTTTTGTTGCCCCCTAGTGGCAAAATCAATAAATAATACAGCTTTAAAACTCGAAATTGAGCATGAATCCATAGACTAATGGTTTAAGTCCAAGAACATCTCACTTCCAAAGAAAACAGAAACCCCTCGTCACACTAAATGTTGCAGTGATTCTGCTGATCATTCTGTCTTCTGAAAACACAACCAGTCACGTCTGAGTGCAGTGAAACTAAAGCGTCTCATCGGACTCTTCGTCACTGTGACAGGCCGAGCAGCCAACCAGAACAAACGTGGTCTCTCTGTGACGCCGAGTCTGTGCTCAGGCCGAGGTGCCACATCTATTAGTCTGCATGTTTGTCAGACGGAGCTGTTTTCAACTTTTGCTCGTCTCTGGCTGACCTGATCACAAGGAGGAATATTAGCTAGCTGCTAGTTCTACACACAGGCTTATAAACCAAAGATATAAACACAGCAAGTTCAGCTAGAACACAAATAAAGCCAATACATTGTGTTAATGTGGACATATCTGGTCACATGACGAGCAAAGACATCAACAAATCTGGTTTTAAAATACTTGCAAAAGCAGCTGAAGACATGAGTCAATACCTAAGAAGAAGAACTGAGACGTGACGAATGAACTATAAAAGAGTTCAGAGATGAATCACAACCGTTATGTCCTGCTCCGCTAAATCTGGAAGTTAGGACTTGTATTCTATGAAATGAGCAAAAGATAAAACTCTAACCTGCTGCTTAATGTATCTGTATGCAACGATCAGCCACAACATTATGACCAGGAGAAACAGGAGAAGTGAAGAACATCTAAACCATCTGGTGACAGTTCAGTGTTCAGCATGTTCATGCAGCCACAAAAACACTTTAGGAAGAAGAACAGCACAAGGTGTTGACCTGGCCTCCACATTCACTAGATCCCAAACTGATCAAGTATCTGTGGGATGATCCACAGAGGACCCTCCCCTCAAAGACCCCCCGACTAACACAACAGGACACCCTCAGAAGCCTCATGTCCATTCTCTGATGATGAGTCACCACAAGGGAGACCTGTACCATATTAGGAAGGTGGTCATAATGTTATGGCTGGTTCGGTCGGTGTATAGTCACTAGCTTGCTAATAATATCATTAAAGTCAGTCTGTACATGAGCGCCGGTGTCTTTCTGTTGCATAATGCATTTCAGCCAGAAGCTAATGTGGTTCCAACATGTCCACTTGCCCTTTAGAGATAATTACTCAGTATTTATACATCAACATTAGGCCGTGACATTTTCCCGTGGGCGGGACGTCACCGGGACGTTAAAGACATGCATCAAGTCGTCTATCAGTCTATCCAGCTTGACTGTCGTGTACTTCCTGCCAGTCATCCAGCTTTGACTGATTAATGGAGGATGTCTGCGTCTTATCAGCTCTCTGCTCTGATGAATGTGATGGAGGATATTCAGAATAGATGTCTGCAGGCTTTTATATGGCTGCTTCAAGCTTGAGATATAAACTATTTGAGTTTTCTGAACTTCATCTTCCTCCCCTTGCTGCTGCATTAAATGCCCTACGAACTGTTTGAATCTTTTAAATAAAGAGCCAAACACTGAGCATGCACCCATGGTTTTATGTCTGTAACCTTTATCTAAGACTGGTGGCAACTTGCAGTGTTCAGGATCCTCTAATCTAGCATGGACCTAAAGAACGAGTGAGCTCTGAGGAGACTCTGGTGTAGCTCTGGTCCAGTTAGACCAATCAGCTCATAGCAGACAGCTCAGCTGAGGCATCCAATGGCAAATCTGACTCAGGGGTGTAAGAGGCGTCTGGACTGAATGCAGGGGTAGTTTGAGGCACCCCCAAGCAAACTGTGAGCTCTCTAATGAATCAGACAGACGGGACAAAGTGGCGACAGTGGACTCAGGGACCAGGTTCTTTATTAAGGCTTGATGATGGTTAGATGGAAAGTAGGTCAGTTCAATCACTGATGGCCTCATTCAGAGCTCATTAAAGATGCTGTACTTTAAGACATTTGTTCTGATATAATATGGTTGCAGTGTTGCATTGACTTGGGGTTCTCTCTGGAGTAATCTGCTTCCTCCCACCATCCAAAGACATGCTTATTAGGTTAATTGGGATTCTAAATTGCCGTAAGGTGTGAATGTGAGGTGAATGTTGGCCCTGCGATTGACTGGCTGGACCTGTCCTGCCTCTCCTGATGGACAGCTGAGATAGGCTCCAGCAGACCCCTCGTGACCCCCAACAGGACTCTAACGGGTCTAGAAACTGATACTGACTTTAAATGAACGCATTTGACCCAAACTATCGTATGAAACTAAAACAATGTCACCGTTTATTTAATATCACTAGCTATTCTACGTGCATGGAATTTATCTTTGGATCTTTCCTGCCGCTCTGTCTTTTTTATGATCACACACTGAAATACTCAACTGAAAACTACTTTTAGCCAAAAACACGACCGATGCTAGCTTTCCTGCTGTTTCTCCAACTGCACTATTGTTAAATTGATTGTTTTGGATCAATAAAGACAGAACACGTTGAGGAAAGGTTAACTGAGGAGGTTCAGAGATGCAAACATTGGCGTGACTCATCTTTGGCCAAATTTAATAAAATAAAATTTCTGCAATAATTTCCGTCTTACGTGAAGCTGTTGAAAGGTTCTGCAAAGCTGGACGTGGCAAACTTGACACTGAAGTCTCCAGAGGTCCACTGATTGTAAAGGTTGTTGAAAAACATGGATTAGTGTGATATAGGTGGTCTAGGAGGCCGCTCCCGTTATGTTCTTTATGTTACTGAGGTTATTCTGTTTAGGATGATTTGTTGTTTTATCCTGAAAATCCTAAAAAAGAAATCATAAATCAGATTAATCTCTCCTGAAACGTTTCACTGTTGGTGTCTTCAGGAGGAAATGTTCTGCTTTGTGTGGACACGCTCCACTGTATGCCCAGAGACCCATGATTTCCCAGAGGATGTGAGTCCTGTCGGGATTGTGCTGCTATTTTTGGAGGAACGATGTGGGAACATGCACATCATTTTCATTAGGAGGTAAATAAGTGTTTGTTTTTTGTTTTTTTCAACGAGTTGTTTCGAGACCACTATTTAAAACTTCCCATTTTTTAGCACTAACACAAGAGAAGGACACGAGAGGATTTATTGTGTCTTATCTCTTAACTCGCCCTGTTTCATTCTCAGAGGATGTGAAGCTTTTTAGATTCATCAACAAACCGGATGGAAACAAATGCTGCAGTTCTGTTGGCCCGTGTCCAAAGCAAATGATGGAAATCATTTAAAGCAAACCATGAAGCAGCTCATAAGCTCATATCTGTGAAGCTTACAGTTTGTTTAGTAGCGGGCTGACAGCCAACATCCACAAACACAATGCGCCGTTACACTTTATCTTCCTTATTTCCAATTTCATTTTGACATTTAACACCGTTCCCGTCGACCTTTTCTCTGCTGGTCGCCGTTTCTGCCGTTTAGGCCGTCAGCCAGACTGCAGCCTTCAGGCTAAAACAGCAAACTTCTCTCTTAGTTATCTCTTTGTTTTCATATTGTTTTAGCGTGCCTTGTTTTAGATTAGCAAAGCTGCAGACCTGGACCAAGTCCTGAAACTAGACAAAGAGAGTCCAGTCAAACGCATGAAACAGAAATATTAGACTTTTGCATTTATTTATCCTGAGAAAATGAATCATTTGTTCATGTCAGTGTGTTGTTAAAGTTAGAGCCTCCTGGTGTCCAGTATCTGCTGTGTCCTCCTCCTGGTAACAGCTGATCAGTGTTCTCCAGCAGCTTGGTTCCTCAGAACAGAACCACTTCAGTTCTGAGATGTTGGTGGGTTTCCTCACATCAACTGCTGCTTCAGGTCCAACAACAACATTTCTCTTGGATTAAGGTCAGGACTTTGACTTGGCCGTTCCTAAACATTCATCTGGTTCTTCTTTAACCGTTCTCTTGTAGAACCACTTGTGTTCTTGGTTCTCCTTGTCTTGCTGCATGACTCAGTTTGTCTTCACATTCAGCTCATGGACAGATGTCCTGACATTTTCTTTCAGAGTTCATTGGTCCATCAATGAGGACAAGGCGTCCTGGTCCAGATGCAGCAGAACAGGCCCAAACCAGGACATTAGCTTCACCCCCATGTTTGATGGAGGGATGAGGTTCTGATGCTTCATCTCATTTAAACCAAACTATTCTACTTTGGTCTCATCTGTCCACTAAACATTGTCCTTGCTAGCTTGACTGCCAGCCTCACAGACGACCTTCAGCTGCCTTCATCAGTCATTGCCTTGCATGTCCTGATAAAAAGACCCTTAAACTGCAATGGTCCCTGTTAAACATGTCCCTATGTAACACCAGAGTCTCCTAAGGATCATAACCTGCCTTCATTTTTACCTATTTATTCTTTCTGAGCTTGAAGAACAGTTCATTGCAATGATAGCAGTCCTAACCTTGAGTGAAACCCAAGAGAGAGCTCAAGAAAACAGACAAAACAGAAACAACACAAGTAAAGTGAGAACTTGCCTTCATCAGTGTGACCACAAAAACTGCTGCAAATTCTCCTAACATGGTCTGGAAACACTTGAACCGACGTTTCTGCAGCTCGTTTCTGTATTTGCCTGTGGTTTGTCCGTTTCTGTGTGTCAGTGCAAACCTTTTCAGCCAGAGACAGCAAAACATGATTCTCTATGTAGATTTCTCTCCAGTTCAGTGTGACCGTTCTTTTAGACAACTAACGTAAATGGAATTTGTGTGTTTATGAGCAAAGATCGGCCAGGGGAAGGAAAAGCACAGACAGAAGCAACGCAGTCATTTATAACCACCTTTTCACTCTGAGGTCTTTTCTGCTTTCATTGCCACATGAGGCAAACAATAGTGTTTTATTGCTGCAGCGCTATCACTTCGACCTCTACATCCTGTAATGCCGCCGATAGACAAAGCTGTCCTCACAGAAGGTGGTTTGAGGAGCGCACATCAAGATGTTTACCAGGTGGCACGGTGCAGGATCAACTTAAAACCACTTCAGAGTTCAAGGGGACTTGAGGGAAAGGGTCTCTGTGGGATCATCATCATCATCATCATCCCAAAGATACTTGATCAGTTTGGGATCTAGTGAATTTGGAGGCCAGGTCAACACCTTGTTTTTGGAGTCTCTTTGAACTGAAATAGGTTTGATGTCTCTGATATGGAAGTATAAAAATACATAGCGTAAATCATAGGCCAAATTAAGTAAGATGTGTAAAGATGGTTTGTGGTGACAGCAGTCTTATTTTGGGGCATGATAAACTTATCTGACGCCGTCTGAACTGCAGAGATGCCGTAAACATCTGGTTAAGTTCAAAAGAAACCCCAGACATGGTGTGACCCTGGGTCTGTGCTGAAGGAGATCGAGCGCGGGGGGAAAGACGAAAAGTAAGTTCTGTCTCACACAGGAAGAGTCCTTGACTTATGGCCACGAGCTGGAAGGCTTCACCCCAAGCTCAGTGTATTCAGTGTATTAAAACAAGGGCCACGACTCAAACGCTGCTCCGTAAAGAACCAGAGAGAGAGGAATGAAACGATGCTCAAGCCTCCACCCTGTAGCATCCATTTAGGCTCACAGATGACTCACAGGGCGTCCCGAGGCAGGACGGGCATGTGAACCTGAAGGCTCAGATCCCCGTGATTTAAATCAGCCTTTGTTAAGGTTTTAATTAAACCTGTTTAATGTTTAATTCATATGCATCTCAGTTAACCAGTCTGGAAACCTGTTGTGTATTCAAGGACAATGCACTTTTCAGCAAATATGGTGTCATTACAGTAATTTTGCTTACTGTCCTCTCCTGTAAGGTTATTAGACTCTTAAAACATGCAGTAAATTATAATTGTCAGATATATGGCAAAAGTACTTTTTAAGGCTTAGTTTTTAAAGGGTTGTGGTTTTACTATATATTTATTCCAAATGGATATGGATAATAAATGGATAATATTCCAAATTTCAAGGTACAATACATTTATTCACTAAATCTGAGTGCCAAAAATGCACTACCACGACTCCATGATGCACATTCCATGCTCGTATAAGACGGTTTGCTTTTCTTTAGGCTTCAGTCTTTTTTTCTTGTCTTCATCTTTGACCCACTGAAGAAAGTCTGAACTCGATGCACGGCTCTCTCCTGCAGACGAGGCGTCTCTTTAAATGTGAATGTTTGCTCCGGTTTACATTTTGCAAGGCAGGGCCCCTTCTTGTTTTCTTTACAGCAGCCTTCAGGCTGATGGATGGTGGCGTGTGTTACGTGTGTTATATATATATGTGTGTGTGTGTGTGTGGGGTAGTTTAGTGAGAGTGGAGATGTTGGCCGGTCAGAGGTCACATACTTCTCAGACACGTTGCCCATTAATATGAAGTGTGTGTGTGTGTTTGTCTGCGCACACATCAACCAGTGTGTGTTTGTGCGAGTACATGCGTCAGCGCCGACTCCGTGGCCTTCTGCAGCAGCAGACACCGAGGACACAACCGCGTACGCTCTTTTGATGGTCATTCTTTCCACCACAACACAAATCCAGAGGCTTTGTGGAGAAAAGGTGATGCTTGTTTTAGTCGTGGCAGAGAAAGACGAGGCTGAGAGTGGAGATGGTTGGCCGTGAGCTGGTGGAGTGGTTCCGAGCTGGGTTGGAGATCTGGAAGTTGAGGTGAATGGTACTGATGATGTCTGTGAAGGTTCTCAGTCATCCAGGTCATGGTATATCCATAAAACGTGTTTAAAACATATTGCTAGACACCTGGACAAGTTGCAGACTACAGGAACCACCTACGTTTGAACCTGAGATGCAGACAATACAAGAGTCTGGTTCTTTACACAAATAAGCTGGTTTCACCCACAGAGTTTCCTATTTATACCTTCACACCAGTCCCTTAGAACTGAAGAAGTTACTCAGATGAGTAGTGAAACGTCTTGCATGCGTTATTTAAAAGGTAGGTTAGTCGTATGGTTCTATGGAAAGTTGGGGTTAAGATGTCCATGAGAAACTACCCATGAATGTTCCTCTAATGACTCATTACTGGCCAGAGTCTCCTGCCTCAAGATTTCAGAGAAGGTGACAGATGTCCAGACTGTGTAAACCGACTCACAGATTATATCTCAGTTCAAGTTTTAAAATTTTACAAAGAGATCTTCCTTTACTCCTTTTTTCAAACCACCAGTGTGTGGTCATTAGAGTACCATTCGTGTAGGGAAGGCAAACAGTTTTCTCCAACTACAGGTCATTATCAGACCCTAGTCATGTCAGTTTCTGGGGAACAACACCTACAGATGATCCTGTTTAAACCCCAGCTACCCATCAGTCTTTCAGAACTCAACACTTGGATGAAACGTCTTCAAGAAAAGTCCAGCTGTCCTTTCAGATACATCATACCCTGGATGACTGAGAACCACCTTCTATAGCTAGACTGTCTAATAATGATGGTTGAGTCCTGGTTCCAGTATCCTCACTATTTTGAAGGTTGAACCAAGGTTCATTTCTCTGAGGCGATTAGATTTGCGGCTATGAAACACGACTCACGGAGTGCATTGATAAGATAATCTGTCAGTATGATGGAAAATCCGTCCTCTCACATCTGTAGACTTGCTGCTAAAATATTTAGGAAGGTGACGCCACGTTATTCCCTCCTCCTCCTCCCTGACACAACTGTCAGAACGCTGAATGGCAATCACAGCTCAGATTTCTTACTCCAGACGATGCCTGGCGATTCTGTTTCTCTACAGAGTCGATGTTCGGCCTCTTTTAGCCGACTGTTTTGGTTTTCCAGCAGATTTAGTGTTGATTCAAACCAAGCGCTCTCACTGACCTTGTAGTAGCAACACTTTGTACTCAATCAGCAATCAGTTACTCAGTTAGAGACCAGCTGTTGGATGAATTACCAAGATTTTCTGGTAACATGAGGCGTTTTCAACAATCACTGTAAGAAAGTACGGTACAGGAACACAGAGCAGCTGACGGTGAACGTTCTCGCCCAGTTGACTAACATTAGCTTTCATGCTCTGTTCTCTCTCTAGAATAGTCACTCAATGTTGACCCCAACACTTGTTGAGCCTTTTGCTCTGAAAAACCGAGATGAAACAAGGACAGAATTTACAGAGTTTCTTGAAGATGTTTCATCCAAGTCTTCATTTCTAAAGAACTGGTGGGGGGAGATGGGGTTTAAACGAAACGATCCACAGAGGCCCCTCCCCTCAAAGGTGACCTGCACAATAATAGGTAGTCATAATGTTATGCCTGGTCGGTGTATGTTGCTGTAGCCATTCAGAAACTAAATTAAATGAACTCCTCACTACTCTCTTCATGAAAGATCCTTACAAAATGTCTCTGCTGGCTGTTGGGACAATGACGAATAAATGTTAGCTAGCTAAATGTTAGGTCTACCTACCTATTGACAAACGTATCCTCACACTGAGCTGAACCAAGATGAACTCGACAGACGAGAAACAAGAAGTGCCAACATCACTAATGTCAGACGTGTTAGCAGAAGTAAAATCTGACACTGACGCCGTGGTTTGGTATTTAGAGCGTGGGGATGGGTTTTAACAGTGTTTAGAGGAACTTCAGCTACAGCTCTGCTGCCATAGTCATCACCCATGGTGGTGGTTGGTGTTGTTTTGTTTTTATTTAAACTGGTTAAAATAACTTCAAGCATTATTAGCTTTGTTTACACAGGAAGTAGCCACCTTGACAAATAAAGCATGAGTTTGGGATTACGCTCCAGCTGGTTTTGGATTTGTTTTTAAAGAACAATTCATCCTGGATGGACTGTGAGCTGTTCTCAACTTCCTGGAAACATTAATTAAATGTTTTCTTTATATGGACTCTAATTGTTATGCTGATGGTTTTAGCATCAACTGCTAGGAAATGGACACCAAGCAAACAGTGGCCTGTAATTGCATTAGATTAAATCACATCAACAGGGTAGACGGTTAGTTAAACAAACTGTAGTTAATGAGGGGTTGTGATTGGTTTATTCACCTCATGATTCATCAAAAACATTTACAGGTTTATCCAAAAAGAGAAAAAGCTGAAACAAGAGCAGCTGGATGGAGTCTGGAAGACATTTCATCATTTGTCCAAGTTGCTTCTTCAGTTGTGAAAGACTTGTTCCGATTGTAAATGGGTTTTGGGAATCTGTTAATGACCAGAGATCTTGATACTGGAGACTCTGGCCGATGTGTCATCAGAGAACCATTTATTGGGGAAGGAAAACAAGTACAGGTGAGTATCAGGTCATTAAATGTGATTTTAGGTGTAAACCATCCACATACTGTATGTTCCTTTTTAAATCCCAACCTCCCACCAGTCTGTTAGAACTGAAGACTTTGATGAAATGTCTTCAAGAAACCCTACAAGTCCTTCTTTCCGCTTTGGTTTTTTATGATCTCGATGATTGAGGACCTCCACAGATATTGACAGGTGTAGGCCTTTACGAGGACAAACTATAACCGCAATTACTGGTTGAGTAGATCTTCATGCAACTGGATTTGAATCCATTTTTTGCAACGTAACATGGTGTGTAGGGGCTGTGGACTGAGACACTGTCATAAAGTCACTAGATGAAACCACCAAAATGATCCACATTTTGCTTACGTGTCCAACTCTATTTTTACCAGTTAAAATACAATTTAAAATGTGCAGCCATCGTTAAAGAAGCAGTATTGTGACTGTGAGGTCAATGGTTAGACCCAAACTAAGTCCTGGACTGAGGTACCTTAAAGGAGTACCCCAAATTGTTGTGGTTTTGGGGTACTTCCTAAGAAGGAAAATAAATCGTAGAAGCAGTAGTAAATGGAAGAACTTTATTAGACCAATAGGTTTCAGCCTGTAGCCTTCATCAGGGTCAGGGTCTGCGCACAGACAACAAATTCCTTGTGTGTGTTTTTGATTTGATATGAAGCTTGTTAGCTTTGACCATAGAAAACCCAATCTCCTCCACTCCAAATTGAGGATTACACAGAGATGAAATTAAGTTTTCCAATTACAAGAAAAAAAAAAATACCTTACACAAATTGATAACATAACATTCGTCGCAGCGACTTCATCCTAACGAGCACAGCTGCATTCAGAGCCCACTGAGACGCGTACAAATTGCACAGCCACGCGTGTTAAAGTGTAAAACATCGAGGTGTTTCTCATCAGCCGCTGGGTTCGTCTCATCGTCCTGGCAGCTTCGCCTCTAAACGAGGACACGGGTGGTGTTCGCTCAGTTCAGTCAGAGCTGCTGCATCTTAACTGTGGCTCATGTTAGTGGACCTTCCAAGACCTGGGGTACCACAGAAACCTGACTCATGCAGGCCTTATAAAATGTAATAATAGTCACTAATAGTCATTATTTTGGTTCACTCACATTAAATTTATGAACTTGAACATATGCAAACGTTTCACCTCGATGTCGCTGACTTGCAAATGAAACCAGTTCTCACCAGTGAAATAGTTATAGGCAAATAGTCTCACATTCAAATTAAAGAGTCTGTTTTGACACAGTTGCTGTCACCAAACAGACAAGTAGTTCCTGTTTTATTATCAAAGTTACAGAAACACATGAAACTCACAAAACATCTGGATGACTTCCAGGCAAAAATATAAAAGGAATTGAGAGAGAACTAGATGACATTTTGGCATGGACAGCCAGGCCTCAGACGACATGCATGACTACTCTTATCCTTCTGTCCATCACCACATGAAGCCCCGCCCCCAGTCGATCTGATTGGCCTGTCAGGTCTTTGCAGGAGCAAATATAATATAAAAATATGTGGCATTCCTCTCTGACATATTTGTGCAAGATAAAGACAAAGCCTCGTCCCTTGTGTTTGCGGTAGGAGCCTGAGCTTCCGCTCCATATGAGTAAGTCACATATTTACCTGTGAGGTTCATGTTTTGTCAGTGATCCTGGGTCGCGTTGTCTTATCTTGGCATTACAGGGTATGGATCAGCACAGGTGTCATAGTTAGTGCTGCACATTCCTGTGTTTGACTTGACTCCAAGGTAACGAGGTGGCACCTGCCATGGACTGCACAAGCCTACTGTTAAATTGAAACTGGATTACATTTGTGTGCTTTGTGTTGTTTTGCTTCTTCTCTGATTAAAATATGAGGAACACATAGTATACAGATACTTATAGATAGTGTTGATGAGTCCAGCTACCAAAAAATGTTTTAAAGGACGTGTCCCAGGACTGGAAGTTGTTTATGCTTCCTCGTGTGTTTTTTTTGAATCTCCCCATGTGGACCTGGAAAGCTTAACGTACCTGCAGCACAGTTACAGCTGTTTTTTCTTGCTCTGTTGTTCACCTCTTTCCCAACCCAGTCGTTCCATTTTACACAGTCTGTCAACAATAAAGCGCTGTAAGCTATGATTTTTTAGAGGTTTCTGGTCCTGCCGCTGCAAGACAAGTGGACTGGGAACGGTGCATGTCCGCTGGAGTTGGACACAAGCTCGTTTAAAGTGCACATGTGTTTCCAGACATTGTGCAGATGCAGATATGTGAACGTATTGCAGGGATATAAAAGATGTTTTGATTCAGGTATTGCACCGCTCTGGCCTCGGTCCCAGTTCTGTTAAGCCGGCGTCCTTCTACCTTCTTAAATGTGAGTAACTGCTATCGTCCACAGTCTCGTACAAGTAAACCGATGATGTTTTGCAGCTCTTGTTGAAGAAGCATTTGAAAATGTCACAATCTGTGGCTGCTGCAGCTACGTTAGGATTGTGAATAATAAGTTTGGCCTAAAAGGTCTGTTAGAGTTTCTTCAAGTCGTTTCTCTAAGAAGCTTCTTGGATGACTGACAAACTCCGCTTCCTTTTGTTTGAGCTTGTTCTCTACATGAAAATAAACAAGAAGGATGAATTCTGGATAAACTTCCTGAACCTACAGTACCTTTATAGATTCATGCTGCCTCTGCAGAGAGAGGTCTGTTTCTATTCTTTGCAATCATTATATTATCTGAATTAGATGTTAGGAGGAGGAACAAAAACCTCACAGCTGAACTCTTGACTCAAAGTCACAAAGCCTCCGTGTCCATATTTCTTCCAGGATCTATACGTTCTCCAAACGCTGCAGCCTCCGTCAGGAATGCGTCGAGAGACAAAAGTTCAATAGTCGGTCGAAATGTGGCATTCACCCGAATGAAAGGAAACTCAAAAGTCAATGTGTGGATATTTCTGAGGGCGTATTGTCACCTCCTGCTGTTCTCTGAGTGGCAAAATCGTTGGAGTCTCTATCGACCTGTTGTGACATTTGAAAGGGACGTCTAACAAACATGTTTCTGCTGCGGTGTATTTATATAGACACATGTCTCTTTAAAGTGGATGCTTCCGTTAGATGGAGAGCATCTAATCAGGCCTGATGATTCTACAGACTCTGTGAAAGTCCTCGTTCTCCAGGCGATGCAGAAGGTGCAGCTTTGCATTCAGAATGAGCCACGGTTGATGGTGGAAGGTTGTACCATGCACCTTTGTTGCCATGACGACTGCAGAACTAATCAGAGACGAGGAGCTGGTTAGTTGTTAGGGTTGGGGTGGGGGCTTGTTTTTCTGCAGCTGGTGCACAGCTAAAATCTAGATGTTTCATCATTCGAGGACGGATGTTCTTTGTCTTTGCAGCTCAGCCTCGTCTTTAGCTTCGTCAGACACAGCATCAGATTGTGACAACTATTACGTTCATTTGGCGTCCCATCCCAGAGGAGCTGCTGGGCAAGTCAGGTCATGCCTCTTCACACATTCACTCCTCGCTGGGACACAGAGAAGCTCAGTCCCTGTGGACGAGCGAGCTGTGTCAGCGATATTAGACGGTAATGTCAGGGAATGAATGAATTCATTGCTTCATGTATTGGTATTAAGAGTGTGAATCAGACCGAGCCCCTCTGAGGCCGACTGGTCAGACTAAACTGTCTGTTCCCTGCAGCGGCGTCGCTGTCGGCGGGTTTGAGTCCGTGTAAATATCAAACAGGCCTTGAGGTTGAGTGGCGAGCCGCCGCCTTCGTCCTTGGCCTCCCTGAGTCTCTTATCTGTCTGTGAAAACAGAGCAAGCGGCCGAGGCAGCGAACGCATCTGACAACTCTGATCAGTCACATCAACCCGTGGTGGCTGGTTGGTTCTCCTGTCTTTAGGAGCAGCCTCAGGGACTCGTTGTTGGTCTGTTTGTTCTGTGTTCAGCTGCAGCAACAAGTTATTTAACCCCAGCTGATCATTTCAGTTTGCTACGGAGCATAAAGACTGGAGCTCTGGAGCAATGGAAGAAGGTCATGTGGTCTGATGAGTCCAGATTTACCCTGTTCCAGAGTGATGGGGGCATCAGGGTAAGAAGAGAGGCAGATGCATGGATTGGCCACCACAGAGTCCAGACCTTGTATCATCAAAACAATGAATGCAGCACTGGATGGAAATAAATCGGTGACATTGGAGAAGATTATTGAAAAAGTGATAAAGTTAAAGGCGGTTCAACATAATATTAGAGTGCAGAACCTTTTGTTTGTGATAATAAAACCAAATCTGTGGCAGAAATCCATCAGAAAACAAATCAAACATGATCAATACTTCCCTGAAAAACCTGCTGTAGATAAATTGAGACGTGTTTCCTGCCCCCTGGTGGATTTATCCATCCCCTGCATTCAATACCAGACTTTTGGCAGCCATTTCCAATATGGCTGCACCAGTTAAATCTTTGTTAACTCTGAAAGGATTTGACTCTAGAGGAATAATGAACTATTCAAGCATGGTGATTAGTGGAGATCTGCTGGCCTGGGACTGTCAGACAGTCTGTGGCGAGCTACTTTCCACTCAGACAAACTTCTGACGGCTGTGCAGTCATGGAGGTCGTGCGAGCGTCTGAGGAGGGGAGGATTTGGCGGCGTGAAAATGCCAACGAATCCTCCGAGAAGGACGTAATCTGTTTGGCTTCTCTGTCCTGTTTTGTCTGCTGCTGATTTCCTCCGCCGCCGACAAAGCGCTCAGAGGCAGATTTCGTATTTTGTAGATTTAAACGTCTCAGTAAAAAAAAAAGCAAAGAGCCCGGCTGGCTTTCATCTCCGCCGAGCGCGTCCTCTGACTCATAAGCAGGAGCCGAACACACAGCGTCTCTCTGTGGCCGCGCTGCTCCGATCAATAGCCTTTTACAGCCCAGGAGTTTTCTCAAGCTCCATCAATTTGAGGATTGATCGTCTAAACACCACTCAGTGTGTGTGTGTGTGTGTTTATTCATGCCTGGCTGAGTGTGTGTTGATCATTTGTTTATGTGTGTGTGTGTTCAGTCTGAAGGCGGAATAAGCCTCAGTGATTACACACTGCTCCTCAGAACAAAGAGACCAAGCTCAGAAATGAAACTTAGCACGGCGAGTCAAAGATGTCGGATTCATGGATTTAGATACGGAGGCATCTCAACAATGACTGAATGGAATTTAAAGTGTCCACAGAGCTCCCCCTGATCTTTCATCCAGTAGAATCACCAGGTCATCTGGCCGTTAGCGTTTAGCCTCTCAGAGCCGCTAGCATAGCTGCAGACTCTGCATGTGGCTTTCCTTCAAACTGGAAGTAGGTTTAACTCAACATACACCGTTCAGCCACAACATTATGACATTTTGCTCGTCTCTGGCTGACCTGATCACAAGGAGGAATATTAGCCGTTAATGAGGTTATATCTGGTCACATGACGAGCAAAGACATCAACAAATCTGGTTTTAAAATACTTGCAAAAGCAGCTGAAGACATGAGTCAATACCCAAGAAGAAGAACTGAGACGTGACGAATGAACTATAAAAGAGTTCAGAGATGAATCACAACCGTTATGTCCTGCTCCGCTAAATCTGGGAGTTAGGACTTGTATTCTATATATTCTGTGAAATGAGCAAAAGATAAAACTCTAACCTGCTGCTTAATGTATCTGTATGCAACGATCAGCCACAACATTATGACCAGGAGAAACAGGAGAAGTGAAGAACATCTAAAGCATCTTGCTCCAGTTCAGCGTTCTGCTGGGAAACTTCTGGACCTGGCTTCAATCATTGGTGTGGATGTTACTTAGACATGTAGCACCCACCTAGACCAGACCAGGCACCCCCACCCCATAGCAATGACACTCCTTGATGGCAGCAGCCATCCCCAGCAGGATGGCTGCTGGGGATGACAAAAACACTTTAGGAAGAAGAACAGCACAAGGTGTTGACCTGGCCTCCACATTCACTAGATCCCAAACTGATCAAGTATCTGTGGGATGATCCACAGAGGCCCCTCCCCTCAAAGACCCCCCCACTAACAATAGGACACCCTCAGAAGACCCATGTCCATTCTCTGATGAGTCACCACAAGGGAGACCTGCACAATATTAGGCCGGAGGTCATAATGTTATGCCTGATTGGTGTGGAAGCTTCCTCAGACTTCAAGGCCTGCAGCAGCTCTGACTTTGCTCCGTGTTAATGATTTGTAGAAATCCATCAGTGGCCACCACGGCGTCAAAGAGCAATGAAACCTCCAGAAGTTCTGCAGCTTGTGCAGCAACAACAATAGCTTCACTTACAGGGAGTTAGCGTTTCATAGAATAAGAAGTCGACACGTCTAAATGTAACGCCTGATCCCTGATCCTGAGTTAGACGGCTGGAGGCTGAGAAGTGTTTACCGTTGGACTAAAATAGCTGTAGCCGCTGGTCCTGCTGTGAGCCCTGACACTGGGGACCAGCGCTGCCTTCCACTCATGGTACACTGTGCTTGCTTGCTCCTTCATTTCCCTCTGCAGCTCAATGGTGTGTTCAGGCTGAAATGAAAGTGTAAAAAAAAATGGGAACAAGGGGGAGAAAACACTTTTGCATCATCTTTGGGTCTGATGTCGAATAGCTTGCCGAGGTTTTATAACAACACGATGCCGTGGGAAAATCAGCCCAGCACCACGTTCATGAAGCTCTGAGTCGCCTCAGACTCTTTGACATCTGAAAGCAGCCTCTCCTGACTAGGTGCTCCCAGCGTCTTCCATCTCAGCGCAGAGAGCCAGCGCAGTGTGTTTTCTTTTTCTTTATTTTTTATTTTTGCATGTGTGTGTGTGTGATTGGGCCAAATTTTCTGCTCCAGTTTTCCTTCCTGTCCGCTCAGCCTGCTGCAGTTTGCAGGAACAGGCTCGTCTTCTGTCAGCTGGCGAGAGCGAGGGCTCGGGCCCGTGTCATGAATTACAGCGCTACGCTACATGCTACGCTACATTCATTCATTCATTCATGAGTGCAGACACATCACCTGTACTGCTAAAACACTTGGCTACAATGCAACAGTTCACGCTAGCTGCTATGCTAAGCTAACTCAGGAATAGTGCAACCAGCTACTAGTGGCATACATTTACAGGAGGCATGCGTGAGTTTGCAAACATTTTAAATATTCATTCATACATTCATATTAAAAAGACGTTTCGCAGCGTCGTTGTCAGTCTGACAGCTGCAGGATGGAGCACGTTCAGGAACCCACAGCAGGCTGGCGGGAGCAGACAGAGCGCTGCAGCCGCTTGTTGTGGCTGATCTGTTCAGTCACTGATGAGGCACAACTGTTTTAAAATGGAGGTCAGTGTGACACGGGATGGGGGCGGGCGGTCGGGCCGGAGTGGGGAGAGGGGGGTGCTGAGGCTGTGCTGGATGTTAGCCCCAGGCTGGATTCACAGTGGGATGCTATCTCTGCCAGAGTTCTGGGCAAACCAAGCATCTCCTTAATGTTTTAGGAAGAGAAAATACTTATAAACGGTAGAGACGGTTTTAATTGAGGGCAGACCAAAGAAAAAGAAAGTACTAATACAGGTTCTGCAGAGATCTCTTTCGTGGGTGTTTTCATTTGTTTCATCCAAATGCAAAAGTAAAAATGTCATCTCATGACAAAAGAAGCACCGTGCTCTTCATGCTTTCGGAGGCAAACTGCCGTCGTTCCTGCTCCAGCAGCAGCTTTCTGCTGTCAGGCTGATTTCCCAACGGACACGCAGCGACACAGTGTCCGAGCGCGGGCGGCTTTAACCTTTAACGTGTCGCCTTGGATGGCAGGAACACAGAACCCGCCGGGTTCACTGCTGCTCCGAGGCTGGGGCTTCACTGAGACCCCAGGACCTCCTGGAGACCTCCATCTGCCCGGCCAGAGGGACAGGAGAGGGATTCAGGGTCTGAGGGGGAGCGGGAGGTCCTACATGTCTCCATCCGATCCTGGTGGCATTAAAGAGCAGGAGGAGCGCTGCAGGTGCGGTGGGGAGGAGGGGAGGCCTGAGTGATGATGGGCGAGCGGTGTCACTGAGTGGGTGTGACAGATGACTCGCCGGAGACGGTGAGGGTTAAAGAAAACTCAGCCATCTGTTCCTTCAGTGGGTTTCTGCTCATCTTAAAGCTCTCCACCACCTTTCCCCCCACCTCCTCCAGACAGGAACGCGATTCCAGATTAATGGCGCTGTATAAATACTTTCCCAGCGAGCCTCACCTCTGTTGCTGTGATCAATCGTGTGTTTTTTTCTTCTTTCTGTTAACTCAGCAGCTCGCGGGTGAGGGATCGGAGGGGGTGGCCAGTTAGGGGACGCAACTGCTGAACACGGTGGAAAAGAAGTGCAGGTGCTGGTAATCTTGTGCTGGTGGAGGTGCACGCTCAGGAAAAATAAATGAACCCGAGGCGTCAGTGCAGCTAAAAACATGCAGCTTCTGTAAAGGAGTCTGATCTTGGGGACCTTAAACATACAACGGCAAAGGACGACGTTGGTTAGAACAAATGTTTGGGAAACTAAAAGTACTCAGTAAAGTTTGGAAAGAAGGAGATGTCACAGTCTAGACAATAAATCAGTAATTAAATCAGCCCCACCTTTACTGATGATCACATTAATGCCTGATTTAACGGGTCTGAACAGGTGAACGGGTCAGAGATGTCTCCACTCTGCAGCCTAACATCTGTCCAGACTTTGACTTACAGAACATCCTTTATGATTCTTAAGAGACAAGAGACAGAAAAACAAAGAGAATCAAACTGAGATTAACACTGGATTAGTTTTATCTCAGGGCCTCTGTGTTAGGAGGAAGAGGCTAGGTGACGTGTGGTGTCATTTTTTACAAACTAAAGATTTAAACGGGATTAAGATCACAGACAACGTGTGACATGATTAGAAAATACTTGAGGTCCTCAAGTAAAATTAGTCCTGTGTGAATGGGCTTAAAGAGTTTAAATCAATCTGGGTTTAATTCATTATGCTTTTAAGAATAATAATAATTTTAATAAAAAGAAAAAGGTTTCATGAAACCACTGGTCCAGAATTTTTTTCTTTTCCTGTGTTTCCTTCTCCTAAAGACAAAAGATGTGGAAGCAGAGATCAGAGCAGAAGAAGAAGAAGTGATTTCACAGTAGTTTAGTGAGATTAGGGATTTACACGGGTGGGGAGATTATCTTTCCACCTCCATAACAATGAAACTGTGTCTGGCTGAGAGGTCAAGAGATCTTAATTAAATTAAAGACGAAGTGATGAGGCTGAAAGGTCGTGTCCGGGTGGAACCGTGAGTTTCTTCCTCAGGTTTTTAACGTCAGACTCATTTTAACTTTAACTAATTTGACTCAGGTCAAAGTGAGACGCTGACTGTGTGGATGCTATTGTCCACATGAAGCGGCGCTGGAAGTTCATCACACTTGCTTTTTGTGCTGCAGAGCTCCAGGTTAAATTAAGTCTTTTGTGCGAGGCAGAGCATTTCCTCCAGGTTGTCTCGGCCCTGCCCCGGCTCTTCAAACACTAAAACCACAAGCTGCGCAGTCGGAAAGCGTGCCTTCGGCTGAATGGCCATTGTCCGCCCAGATGATTGTGAGTCATTGTACTGGCAGCGCAGGCCGGGAGTCAAATGATGTGATGCAGCAGAGAGACGTCCATTGTGAGCGGTATAAAGCAGCGGCAGGAACGGCGGCCCGGGCACATCCCAACTGTTGGACGCTCAGTGGACTAATTCAGTCAGTGGCGACGAGGCGATTAGCATTTTGAGTGGATTCACCGCCGGCTCCGTCCCGGTCATTGGGGGGGAAACTGTGAGTAGTCCTGCAGAAAAGTCTCAGTGCCCCCCGGTTTGTTTGGAATGAAAAAGGTCACGTCTGCTTTCAGCTTTGACAGGTTTCACGCACGGACGAGCAAATAGGTGTCACGGTTTGACGGTTTAATAGTTAGTCTATTAAAATCAGACGCAAAAAGTTAAACAGTTTGGACTCTTTGCTACTTCAGGTTTAGTTTTAGATCCAAAAATTTTTTCAAAAAAGGCAACTGGACTTTTAGAGAAGACGTTTCACCACTCATCCGAGTAGCTTCTTTAGTTTTAGATGTTTTTGATGTTTTTGATTTTAATTTAGAAAAAAAGCTAAAGAAGTAAATTCACCTTTGGTCCTTTAATCTGTGAAACTAGAAAGAGATGTAAAGGAGAAACCAGTGGTTATTAGATTCATATTAAAGCAAGAGGTCTTTGTAGAAGAAGAAGAAGAGTCTCCATCAGTGATTTCAAATCTTTGTCTAAACGGAGCATGGTCATGACTCTGGAACAATATTCAGATGTAAGTTTAGACTTTCTGACTCAAGGTATCTGGTCATCTGAATTAATCTCTGAATCTGGAGAAGAACCAGGTTTATTTAGAGCTGAACACAATGATCCATGGACCAGAGAGACCTGGACCAGAGAGACCTGGACCAGAGAGACCTGGGGCCTCATATGCGAAGGTTGCGTACGTACAAAAATGTTGCGTACGTACTTATTCATGTACGCTGGCTTCTACAGCTGTCAATCCTTTGGCGACACTTAGAGGTGATGCTGGGAAACTGGGACGGAGTTATCCTCACGTCAGTCAGGTGTATCAAATTCCCAAACAATGCATCCGAACAGGTCAACATTAAAGAGCAATTTGCAGCGAGAGCTGTTTTTCCGAATGTAATGGGATCGACTGTCGACTGCACACACATTTATATAAAAGCGCCAACGCATGATGAATTTGTAAATGTCAACAGGAAACATTTTCATTCAGTCAAGGTACAGATCATATGTCATGCGTAAATGCAATTAAGCAGCATAGTGGAAAAAAAAACAGAAAAATGAGAATATAATGAAAACTTCACAGATACACATTTACCGTCAACATTTTATTATTAAAACACACAGTTGGGGAAAAGGAAAGCCAGAGGTTACCTTTATTTGTTTCTGTTATTTCTAGAATATTTATGGATATTTATGGAAGGTTAGACAAGTTGATTCATTTTTATTGTGCAATATCGTATTATTATTACTATTAGTAGTCATAGTAGTAGTGAAACGTAATTATTATTATTATCATTATAGTATATTAAATTAATTACAAAGTGGAGAACAGTTGAAAAAAGCTTGATGGCATAGAGTAAATAATCCCAAATTTAGAATCGTAATCATTTCATAGCACTAAGGTCCATTTGATCAGAGTTTCTGTACATTTTATGATTTTATTCTTTACTGTATAAAATCCTAAAATGATGTTTCAAATATGTGCAACACTTCTCATTTAGTTTCAAAATGCTGCTACAAATGGGATGAAGTCACAATTTGGAGGGAATTAATCCACACAGGACATTTTGAATGTTTTAGCCTTTTTATCACAAACGTGTCAAGTTGTTTTTTTTTTTTAGACACACCAAATAAATAATATTTCTTCACCAAATTAACGTCCTGCTTGGAAAGCGTTTGACGATTCAGAGGCAGATATTAAAACATAGAACAGGCCGCCAAGTTTCATCACTTCTAATCAACATGCAGACGAAATATTTGAAGGAAAAATAAAAACCACACACACTTCTGTCCTTGAGTCTTTGCTCTTAACGAGGCTGATTTGTTGCGGTACTGAAGTCCGCCCTCCCCCACCAAGCAGACAGATGGTGATTATACATGAAAAAGAAAAAAAAAACCTTGGACTGAGATAGTGAGCCAGGAATCTGCAGGTGTTTCAATGTGTGTGTGTTGAGATTACTCTCTCACACACACACACACACACACACACACACACACACACACACACACAGAGCACTTTCTGGCTTTTTAATACCTACAGTCCTTGGTATCAGAAAATCTGAGCCCCTAAATCCACATCTCTTCACATTCGGTACTCACAGGATCAGAATCTTTGCTGATGATTTACTACAATTAGCACACTTTCATATTGTTTAACATCTATATGTAGGTTTTAGATGTCATGTCTAGGTTTTAGTTCCAGATCCGGGAGCGTTTATCTCTTCATTTGTTCATGTGAGAACACAACAATCTCACTCCGTTCAGGAACAAATGAATCGAGCCGAGCTTGAGGCCACGGACCGGTACAATATGCCTGATCAAACTAGAACATGTTGTTCATATCCAGAGCTCTGGTATAATCTGGTACAACGTACCAAGGAACAGTGAGAGAGGCAGCATTTGCCTCCGGTTGAGAGAAGCATTAAATCTGTTTTGTCCATAAATGCAACGACCTTGTGTGCATGTGGTGTGAAAGTTCATGAGTTCTAGTCAGATTTTGACTCTGCTGATGGGATGAATAATCTTTTGAAGAGCAGTTCTTGATCTTTCATTTGCTGTGAAATTTCATTGATTTCTCTCCGGGCTTGATCTTTGGTCCATTCTGTTCTTCTGTCTTCATCCATAAAATCCATAACATTCACAGGAACAGATTCTTTGCAGACGATTCACTATGGTTTTTAAGCAAATTTTTGTAAAATCAATCAGTGTCTTTACAGTTGGTTTTAGTTCCGAGCTGAGTTCATCATGACCTTAAAACCCTTTCTTAGTAATACTAATAAATATGTTCCCTTTCATTTCAGAGGCCAGAGATCCAAAATGGGAGGCAAGATCAGCAAAAAGAAGAAGGGATACAACGTAAACGATGACAAGTCCAAAGACAAGGATGCCAAAGCAGAGGGGGCCTCTGCTGAGGAGAGTGAAGCGCCGAAGGACAACAAAGACGAGGCCCCGGCTGCCACCGACACTAAGGAGGTAGCAAATGACACCGCAGCCAAGGAGGCGCCGGCGGCAGACGCTGCAGCTCCCAAGGAGGAGGAAAAGAACGCAGCTCCTGCTGCAAAGGAGTCTGAGAAGCCTGCCGCCAACGCCGAGCCGAAAACAGAGGCGCCTAAGAGCGCAGAGCCCGCCAAGGCCGAGGAGAAACCAGCTGCACCCGCCCCGGCCAAAGAATCCGCCCCTGCCGCCAAGGAGCCCGAGGCGAAGGCCGCGGCACCTGCCCCAGCAGCCGAGATCAAAGACGAGGCCGACGCCAAAAAGACTGAGGCCCCCGCGGCACCAGCAGCCAAAGCCGAGGCGGCGGCCACTGCCTCCCCCGACCCCAAGCCCACGGAGGCGGCAGCGGCAGCTCCCGCGGCGCCGAAGGAGGCCGCCGCCGCCGCCGCCGCGCCTAGTTCAACACCAGCTGCTGAACCTCCTGCCAAGGAGGCGAACGCCACAGAGGCACCAAGCAAGGATCAAACCGTAGCAGTTCAAGATTAATGGACAGCTTCTTTTCGGAAATGAAGAAATAAATTACCTAACTCAACAACAATGAAGATTAAAAAAAAATGAAAATTAAATTTACTAGCCCACCCATATTATGATAATAACAATAATAATAATAATTGTAATGAGGATGAGGATTTATTAAATGAGGAGGACTGGAGCAACCACCTGGAGAAGTTTCCCACCGCTGCCGATGATTATTGCTATTATTATTGTTATGTTTTATTCTATTTTTTTCTGCTGTAGTATTTGAACTTTGATACGAGTCTGTGTCGGCCGTACGCCTCCACCATCCCACCTCCATCCTCCCTGTCACTCACTCAGTCCAGAGGTTTAACCTGATTCCCATTTTCAGCCCACAGACGCCTGCGTTCATACGTTCACCTGCACCCTCCGCTCTGTGGACATTATTTTTTTTGGGGGGGGGGTCAGTGGTTCTGATGGAAGGAGGGGGAGAGGTTGAGAAAGAAAACTTCACCAGCTGGACTTCCATTGAACCTGTCCACTCTTCAGCTCTCCTCCTCCAGAGTGTTGTGTTCTTGGCTCTGGCCTGGTATCTCCAGCTCTTTTTTTTTTTTTTGGTGCTGTGGAGTTGTGGTTGTGTTTATTTGTGTTTTTATTTTATTTTTCTGTTCTTTAACTCATCTTGTTGCGTTGTGTCGCTGCCCCTCATCCCCCCCGATCGCCTCTCTCATCTCTGAAGATCTTTCGCTCAGAGACGAGGGATGAGAACGTTCAGGCTTTCTTAGACGTTGGGAAGCTCCACAAAGGCCGGCTCTGCAGAGAAGAACACGTTCTTTGAAGTATTAAAACAGCTGTAGGAATTTTTCAGATAAACTTCTACATTTTGTACTGAAACCCTTTAGCTATATTCTGAGTAAGTGGGGTTTTTTAACATTTGTAATTCTTGTAAAATCTGCAAAGCCTCGCTGAGAGATCTTCTCAATGTTCTAAGAACGTCACTGAAAAATCTCTTGATTAGGATTAAGACTTTAGTTTTAAACGTCATATCTGCTGCTGATGATGACCTGAGTGAAATGACCAGCACGGCCACGTCAATACCAAGAAGGTGGTGTTTTTACCGCATCTTACGGAAAGTTCGGAAAGCATACGAACATCCAGTGTTTCTAGAAGAAGAATCAAATCCTTTACGTGCAAGCAACAGTTGTAGATGAAGGTGCACTCGCTGCTAAGTAAAAGACCTGCTTTCTACTGCAGCGTTAGCAGCTGAACGTCATTAGTGTATTGATGAAGTGGTCAGTGCTTCCTTTTAGTGTTTGAAGGGTGAATTGAGCAGCCCTGGAGGAGCCACGCTCAGTTCTTATCAGGATATGAGTAAAAACACGGTCTGGGTTTAATTATGGGGCGTGTTTCATCTGATAGACGGTAGAAATGACTTGATCGGTGCTGCAGGTCGTTGCCGGAGCGTAATCAGTTCCCAACGGAAAAAAACTCCAGACCAACTTTCTGCTGCAAAGCATGTTGGAAGCTGGTCCGTCTTCCAGGCTAGAACTGTTCCACGTTAACGCTCTATTTCCAACTAAACGCTCCCCAACTCGTGGATGTGGAAGTTTTTACGTGACTACATTAAACATTAAAGCGTCCGGTCCCGATGAACGGGATCTGAGGCGGTGCCGTCACTTCATCTCGGGTCCGTGCAGCCCTTCACCATCAGCAGCCCGATAACGAATGGGGGTGGTGGCGGGGGGGTTCTAATTGAGATGATCCATCAGCAACCTAGTCTAGAACGTACTGGAGATCCACGTCTCTATGGCAACCACAGGCCACGCTGTCGTCACATGGAGGGGAGCCTCTGATTTAGTCGTCATGTTTCACCCATCGTGCTTTTTCCTTTCCACGCTCAGAAATGCACATATATATATAATGTATGTGTAGAGATATGCAGCAGTGGAAGAAAATGGTAATAATTGATTCAAATAAAAAGCAATGAAAGAAAGAAAGCATCCTGGGGTTTAATTGTTAATAGTGACGAAGGACGTTTGTGTCTTCTGTTTGACCGACTGGGCAATTTAAATCTGAATCTGCAAAATATTACATGTACTGGACTGAATACTTTAACCAGCAACCCAGGACTGTACCCAACCTCCAGGGCTCATTTAAACGAACATTCGTCTTTCCACCTTTGCATATATTTACTTATATATATTTATATATGTGTGTGTATATTTAGTCATCTCTGCCATCCATCTGCCATCGTTTCAGCTCCATCCATCCGACACACAACGTTTTCCTCCCAGCACTTGTCAAACCGTAGCAGAAACAAACAGTCGAGGAGCGTCGTGTGTCACTCGGTTCTGTTTCTCTTCCTCTATTGACTCAGTAAATTGCATGTCCGTGGTTGGGTGAACCTGTAGTCCTGTCTTTTTTGGTCAAGTGGAAAAAAAAAAATGATTAAAAATATATAAGAAAAAAGAAATAAATAATGATTTTCTCAGTCTGCATCCATGGCAACTACAGTTGATATTTTCATCCCATGTCTCACCACTGCTATTTCCACGCCACGCGTTCATCCAAATGAACAAAAACGACAAAAAAAAGATGAAAAATGGAAATTGATGCATTCAAAATTATATGTACTTGTATAAATGGTGCAACCGTAATAAAATGTAAGAAATTGAGAATGTTGGATTCTTTTATTATTTATTTTTGGTGCTGCCTGAAACACACCAGTGTCACATAATAGGAGTTTAAATAAGATAGATAGATACATTTCAAAGCTTGCAGCACCTGGCACAGACATAGAAAGTTCAGTTTAGATTTCAGTTTAAAGTAGGGATGTCCTGATTGGGCATTTTAAGAAGAAATGATTGGTAACAGGCTTCAACCAAGTCTGATCCTTTGTAGTCATCAGTTTTAGGTCTCCCATAAAACAAAATGATAAAATAATAAAATAAAACATCTCTGCAGTGTCAGCACTTCTTCTTTAATTGTGATTGTCCAAAGTTTGTCCAAAGTAGACAGGAGACCAACTCTAGGAGAAGACAAGGACAGACTTTAGGAAGACACAGGAGACCAACTCTAGGAGAAGACAAGGACAGACTTTAGGAAGACACAGGAGACCAAGTCTAGGAGAAGACAAGGAAGACAAGGACAGACTTTAGGAAGACACAGGAGACCAACTCTAGGAGAAGACAAGGACAGACTTTAGGAACCAAAGATCAGTCAACAAAAAGAGTGAGGCATGTTAACACAAATAATGCACAAATAAACCCACAAAGGAGCAGAGAGAGAGACATCCAGTAACAGCACATCTTATAGAAACACAGGTATATCCAAGGACGAAGGCAGAGGCAGGGCTATATATACACTGGGAACTGATGAGGGAACAAGACACAGGTGAGACAAGTTAGGGAGGAGCTAACGATCACAGAGGAGAGAACGTAGACAAGGACAGGAAGGACAGCTGGCTGAAGGACCATTTCAAAATAAATCAGGAAGCAAGGAAAAGGTCCAAAGACTTTTCTGAAGTCAACATGAGCCCATGAACAAACACATGAAGTCCAGCTCTTCAGACCAGGATTCATCTGTCCACCTGCACCTGAAGGACACAGGACACTCCTTAGAAGACAACAGCTTAGCCAGAGAAGTCTGATGGTTTGGAAAAGGAGTAAAGCGAGTCGTCTGTATAAAACTGGACAATCGTTTTTTTGAAAATGAGTAGATGATCTGAAGATATAATCTGAAATCAGTCTACTACACAGTCAAGACGTTTCATTCACGCCTTGAGTGTGGAGTCTCTGGATGTCCATACGTTGTTAGAGTACCATTCAGAACAGATCGCTCAAACACACAGGTACGTAATCTTCAGCAACACAGTTTAATGTCATATTTCCTGTTTTCCGTTCATAGCACACCTTGGCCATAGGCCTTCAGATGGTTGAACGAGTTCACACAAATACACACGGGGTCTGAGTGATAACTTCACCCCCTTGTCCCATAAAAAAAAAAAGAGAAACATTGATGGGGACACTAGAAAGAGGACAAATACGCTGGAACGAGGCTTTGCCAAAAGGCAGTGATTGATGTCTTCATCTCATCCTCTTGCTCCTCGCCCACCCACCCGTCGCAGCGAGCGAGTGACGGGCGATAAATCAAGGACTTAATCTCAGTGCTATGATTTACACCTGAACAAATGCCATTTCTCAGCCGTTAATACCTTCCCCACATTTACTCAGGCCACAACAAGACTAGATAAGACATGAGTCCTGGGTCACATTAAAGACCAGCTACTCACCAGGGCTGATCTGAGGTAGAGGAGGAGAACTCATTCATTCATCCACTGGTAGAAATGATCACATGAATCAGTGACGTCTGTTCATTAGTGATCAGAGACTTTAAAAGATTCTGAGAAACAAACTAAACTAGAAACTGATCTGAACTAGAATCCACATCCAGGGTTCAGGTCTAATCTGAGTCTTTGTCTCTGAAATAAATCAGATGTTCTCATGTGAGAGTTTTTCCATCTGGTTCCTAAATGTGGATTATGTCTTCAAGTCACCAAGCAGCTGTTGATGGTTCTGATCCAGTGGTAGGTAGAGATCCATCCGTCCATCTGGCCTTTTCTACAGATTGTTCAGTATCGGTCTTTGGGATTGTCAGTTTGTTCTTTGCCCCAGTGGCCAGACCAGATTTGTGTCCAGACATCAATAACAATTCTAACTTAACTGGTGGTGCAGCTCCTAAACTGTTTCCTTCCAGCTTCGCCTGCTGCACAACAACATTTTCAATCCCTACTTTAGTGAACGTTTGCTTAAGCACTGTGCAAACCTGGAACACAGACAAGAACAAAGACACTCAGGCGAGAGACTAGATCCTGGAGCGGCTTTGAGCTGCTGAGGTGAGTCCACAAAGAACAAACGTTGCCTCCTGACATTTCTATTTTTATTTTCATTTGAAAACCGTTGAAAAAGATGCGTCTGTCTTTCTGTCGGGAATATTAAATGGCTCAGCAGCAGGAGGTCTGACCTTTAATACGTGCAGCGAACCTTAATCACACACACACATATATACATACTTCCTCTAACAGTAACTACAGGCTCCAAAGCTTTGCCAGGAAATAAAATAAAAAAAGAAATAAAACTGCCTTTATAATGGAGAACAATGAGGAAAAGTGCTACTTTTGTCTCTGCTGTCTCTCTCAAAAGCCGAGTGCAAGAATCCCCTTCAAGGCTAACACTGGAGATAAAAGGCTCAGACATGCAGTAATTACAGATGTACAATGCTGTCAGCTCGAGCACTGATCAGCTTTTTGGCAGGATGACTGTGAAGTGTTGGATTGTGGCGCAGTGATGCGTGCGGCAGGCGCCTCCTCTGAATAATCAAACATTTTAAAAACCATAGCCCGGTGGTCTTCGGTTCAGGCCTCGAGCAGCAAAACAGCGGCCGTCAGAATGATCCCACCTTTGTTTTCCTCCAGAGTGTGGAGACTCGCCGGTGTTTTTTTCCCCTCTCATACCAAGAAGCTCTTTATTTGCTCCTCTCCATCATTCATCTTTGAAGCCCGCGTCAGGAACTACGCGAGCACGGCTTTCAAAGCCGACTGCGAGCGAGCTCTTACCCAGCCTCCATCTCTCAGCCTTTTCAAAGCTGTGGGGGAGGATCACAGAGAGGGCGGAAGAAGAAGAAGGAGCTGGATGGAGGGTGGGGAAGAGGGGGAGGGAGGGGGCCGCTTTGTGGGAGATCAATGGGATCCTCCAGACGGGTGGACGCTCTCGATCCGAGGGCCTCCGGGCCAAGTGTGCTGGCATCTCTGCTCGGTGGCTGTCGCCGACAATCTGTTAGGATGTTTGTCAGCGCACATTAATGTGACGATGATCAGGATCAAGATGGATCCAATGAAATGTTCAGACATGTCAGTGCTTTTGCTTTCAGGATGGACGAGGGATGGAATGGTTTACCGTTCTCTTTGTGGTGCAGCTCAAGAAGTGAATATTTTGAGGGTATTTTAGAACATGACTGGTGGTTTGCTCTTTCTACCAAGAGGCAAACCTTTGGGACTGAACCAATAAAGCTGGAAACAAAAATAAGTTCCTGAAATGGCCACTGACTATATATAAATATGGACAATGCATCTCCAGTTCCATGCATTGGCCAGACTGACACTGTTTTTTTGCAGTCCACGCTGAGACATGATATTGACAACCCACCCACGCTTTCTCCACGCTTGCTTGCATTTTTATTTTTAATCCCAGGGGACGACTTTATAGAGCGGCTTGGCATAGAAACCGTCTGTCACCATGATGTCACTTCCTGTTTCTTGAACATTCATCAACATATATTAACTTCCAAAATGTCTGAAACCATCCTTGCAAAAACAAAAAAATTGATGTGTCTTTTAGTGTTTCAGTTTGGCCAATTCTCCAACACAGAGAGGACGGAGCTTATAATATATACTGCAGCCAGCCACCGGGGGAGCTCTACTTGCTTTGGCTTCATTTTAGAGGAGCAGTTCCACTCTTCATCTATATACTGTCTATGGTTTACCTGGTACGATAACAGTTTTGGTCTCTTTAGCTAATTTCTACATTCACAACATCTGTATGGGAATGAAGTACGAGAATTATTGCCTGACTTACCTGAACTAAGGTTTCTTACATGCTCCACGAGAACAAGAAATTTCTTCTTGTTCTCGTGGTGAGCAATGACAAGAACAAAGTTTGTTCTGGTCAGGTCACTTCGCAAGAAACTCAAGTATCTTCATGGGCCCCTCCCACTGCAGCATACATCACTTGTGCTAAGTATTGTACTCGGTTGCCCGTGTATTGAGAGCAAGCTGCAAGAACAAATTGCTCATTCTTTTTTTTTTTTAATTTAAGCCCTCTTCTGCTGCTTCTGCCATCAATTCCTGACGTTCTACAATGACAACGATCCAATTAGCACATGAAAATGTAATTTGTCGCCTAGTTTAATGTTTTAAACGCCATCATTTACTATTTCATCTCTGTTCCTAGACTTGGTGCATTTTCTCCACGTTGGACCCGACTTTGTTAAGAATGTTTGCTGTTGGTCAACACCACACATGATAGTCTGACCTCTACCTGAAAGCCTTCCAAAGCAAACCTAATGATCCTTCTTATTCAGTTTAAATACTTTGATACTCTAGCACCAACAACTAACTGATGACAATGATGATGATGATGATGAAATGTGGGTATTTAACAGAATTTACAGCTTGGATCTATATTCTACAGCCCCTGAAAGATAACCCAAAGGAGTGAATGTAGCCCTATTGAAATGAACACTTTAATTTCATTAAGTGCCATTTAGCTGTAATGAAAGAGCGCATGTTAATGCACGAGACGAGGAGAAGCGGTCCAAAATGGGACTGCCGCCATTTGAGAAAGTGACACCAACTTATTACCCAGTGATTGACAGCACTGAGGGAAAGCTAATTATGGCACTTTATAGAAGATGGAGCTTTAATCTGTGCTTTGTGAATCGAAAGCATCCTGCAAAGTGAATCCTTTTACTTTTAGAGAAAGACACCAGAGTCGTGTTTTTACTCACTGTAGCTGCACACAGATACTTCTTCCTCTATTAATAAGCTTTATTAGATTTCTTCATAAAAAAAAACTGCAGATTTTCACACAAGTCCTGAAAGTAGGCAAAGAAAACCCAATCAAACACATGATACTAAAATATTATACTTGTGCATTTGTTTATTGAGGACGATTTGCCAATATTACACATCAGAGAGGTGCTCCTCCAGGATCACAAGTGAATTCCAAGGTCCATGTGTCCAGAAGTGTCTCCATCAATGTAATGAGACTCAGTTGTGCTTCAGTTCCTGGTTTAGTTTCAATAAATCAGGGATTTTGTCTCAGTCTGATGTTTGTGGACAGAGGAGCTTTGTGAGGAGTTCAGAGACACTGCTCTCCAAGAAGAACATTTCTAAACATCATGTGGACAAGACAGAAGACTACTGGGACAATGTTTAGTGGACAGATGAGACCAAAGTAGAATAGTTTGGTTTAAATGAGATGAAGCATCAGAACCTCATCCCTCCATCAAACATGGGGGTGAAGCTAATGTCCTGGTTTGGGCCTGTTCTGCTGCATCTGGACCAGGACGCCTTGTCCTCATTGATGGACCAATGAACTCTAAAAGAAAATGTCAGGACATCTGTCCATGAGCTGAATGTGAAGAGAAACTGGGTCATGCAGCAAGACAAGGAGAACCAAGAACACAAGTGGTTCTACAAGAGAACGGTTAAAGAAGAACCAGATGAATGTTTAGGAACGGCCAAGTCAAAGTCCTGACCTTAATCCAATAGTATATGTTAACCATAAAAAACACAGAGTCTCGTGTAGCAGCAGTGTTGAGGAAATTTACAGTAATTTTTCAGCCACTTCTTGGGGCAAGTGAAGCGTGGGGGCATTCTTAAAATATTCAGTGTTTCCCATGATCTCCCTCATGCCCCTTCCCCCCCACCTCTCCCTTGTTCTTGCGTAATCTTACATAATGTGTTGAATATTTAAAGCGCTTTTCGCTGAAGGAACGAGGACGACGGTGGGATCCACTAGAGAGGAAACGAACAGCGAAGGAAATGAAAGGATGTGTTCTCCTGCCTTTGAGGAGGAGGCCGACACGCCACAACACGAACACAACCAGACCTGGTGTCTGGTGCTGAAATGTAAATCAAATGTTTATCTCAGTCAAACTAGACTCTGTGACAGCTGTAACCGTGGAGACAGCGCCATAACAGTCATCTTTTAGTAAATGATTCATTTCTTGTTGTGTACTGATTTGTGGTTTTCTAAACTTTTTGGAAGGTTTTTCTTCTTCTGTGGCAACAATTTAAATATTTAATTTTGTTATTGGAAAGCTATTTTAAATTATTTCTGTTGACATTTTACTCTTTGAAGAATAAACTGATCCATAAGTGACCTGCAGGTTAAACCCATGATGTATTAGTTGAACAGAAATGCTTCCAGTGTCATTTTTCTCTTGTTTCACGAGGACAGAAAATATAAATGGACAAAAAGTCAGACATAGAGGTGTCTGGTATAAACCTTTACTAAAGCACGTAAACCCATGATGTGCTCTGGTTATTGGAATAAATCCATTCATGTCTGCTCCACGTGGAGTAAAAACATCAGGTGGAGGAGTTTCCAGGAAGAACAGAAACATGGAGGCAGAACAACAACATGAACCAAGATGGAATCAATGAGGATGGAGACATGGAGACATCTTGGTCGTCTTCTAAGGTGGGCATTCTTCTCTCTTCTCTTCTTCTCTTTCTCATTGTCTGTCTCCTTCTTCTCTTCGTTCCTTTTCTTTTCATTGTTGTCTTTCTCCTTCATCTTCTTTCTGCTGCCTTTTTTATTTCTTCATCTTCTTCATTTCCTTCTTGTTTCCTATTGCCTTTCTTCTTCGTCTTCTCTCAGTATGGAGGTGAAACAAGATGAGGCAAGCTGGAAGACATGGAGGCAACGTTGGAGACATCTGGTCGTCTTCTAAGACTCTACACATTCAGGAGTGGACATTAACGTGGAGGAGGAGACACTTCCTCTGTTCTATTTCAAGCAGATTTGATCAGGTCTCATCAGCAGCAGAACCTCTTTTCCAATAGAGTTTTGCAGGATTTAATCACATGGATGTGATCAGATCATTTTATTTAGCATCCATATAAACATTTCTCGTTGTTAATCCTTCTCATTCTCTAATTCTCAACTGCCTACTTTCTAATAAAGTAAAAAATATAATTATTACACTGAGTGCCATTAAAATCAATCTTTTATTTATTTACTTGGAAATATAATAAGATTCATTAAACATTTAGTTTGAAATCTGCAAGAAAAAGCTGAGCAGTAATCTAAATGGTCTTAAGGGGGACGTTATTAAATGATGCAGAAAAGGCATTAAACAGAATCACTGGACAAACTTTACTTTTTAATATATAGCGTTTTTTTAGGATAATATTAAATCTCCATTTCTTTCAGCAGTTTAGGAATAAAAGTGTTTTTTATTGCAGTCCTGCTCGAGGCCAGTCTTAAGTTTATTTTTTAATAAACAGCATCGACACAAAACCAAAAAAAAGTGACAAAACAGGAGGACGGTGGCAGCCATGTCTAATTTCCTGAATTAATGATCGCTTTAATGACTCCCACAAGCTTCCCTGTGAGGAGGCGTCGCCGTTAACGGCTCAGACCCTGATGCCACTGCCGCTAAAATAACTCCAGATACCTGCTTTCATGTCCAACACATCACAACCCCATTGAGAAATGAAAAGATTTAAAAAAAAAGACTCCATGAGGAACCCGAGCGTCGGCCCACCGTCTCGCTGAGCCGCCTCATTGGTTTCCAGAGTTTCCTGCGTCCTCGCGATTGGCTGTGCAGGCAGCCACGGCGCCGGCTCTCGCCTAGCAACAGGCACGAGTGCACCGACTGCAGAGAGCCCACCCCCCACTCCCCATCAACTCCTCCAACCCTCCCTCCTCGCTCACTGCCTTCATGTGGGAGAGCAGCTGATAGATGGAGCATGTGGAGGAGGAACATAGGATGCCGTATACAGTCTGAGCACACAGTAATCACAGGGCTGGAGATGCATGCAGTGTGACACACACATACAGTTACACATCTTACACAAACACACACTAACATGCGCAGCCTCAGCCTGGAGGAGCAGCTGCAGAGAATTAAACACACAACAGTGACTACCGGACACGTACTGAGCCACAGTTCTGTGAGTGGAACATTTATACATTAAAATTGTATTTTGAAGTGATGCTATGAGAGTAACTATGGTTACGCAAAGGTGGCTAGGTCCAGGAAAGACGGAAATCTTGACAAAATCATCTTAAAGAAGCTGTAAGCATCTAGTCTCTCGTCCTTTGTTAAAGTCTTGATAGCCTCCGCTGAGGCTAATAAACTATTTAGCAAACCTTCAGTTAGACTACTCGACTGTTGTTCAGACATCAGGGCAGGGCAGTGGATGATCAACCCGTTATGCATCTGTTTCGCGATTTCACCTGACTTCCACTTTTACTCGAACAACGTCTGTTTCAACTCAAATGCCTTTTTGACATGTCTGTGTGAGAGTGTTTGATTTGTGTATGTGAGAGCATTTGACGTGTGTTTGTGAGAGCGTTTGACTTGTGTATGTGAGAGTGTTTGACTTGTGTATGTGAGAGCATTTGACGTGTGTATGTGAGAGCGTTTGACTTGTGTATGTGAGAGAATTTGACTTGTATGTGAGAGCTTTTGACATGTCTGTGTGAGAGTGTTTGATGTGTGTATGTGAGAGCATTTGACTTGTATGTTAGAGCTTTTGACATGTCTGTGTGAGAGTGTTTGACCTGTGTATGTGAGAGCATTTGATGTGTGTATGTGAGAGCATTTGACTTGTGTATGCGAGAGTGTTTGATGTGTGTATGTGAGAGCATTTGACTTGTATGTTAGAGCTTTTGACATGTCTGTGTGAGAGTGTTTGACGTGTGTATGTCAGAGCATTTGACTTGTGTATGTGAGAGCATTTGACATGTGTATGTGAGAGCGTTTGACATGTGTGTGTGTAGGCTAATTCTGAATGATGTCCCTAACAGTCTCTCATACTGCATCACCAGGTACTGAATAAGTTAATAAGTTATTCTTGTTATTGATGTCTGGACACAAATCTGTTCTGGTCATTGGTAAATGTCCCAGTAAACTGATTCAACACAAAACAAATTGTGCTTTGTGTATTTATTGATTTAAATGTTCATAAATAACCACAAAAAATACCAATAAAGTAATGAAGGTGTTAAACCCTGAACCTGAATATAATCACTGTATTGATTGTTGTAATCTTTTAAGTCAGGGTGAATTTTACTATAATTTAATTTAACATGTGCATTTTGTAGCTTTTGTCTGAATACCAGCCAAGACACTGCCCCAGCATCCATCCTGCTCATAATCCCAGTCTGCAGTAGAAGACAGAGGGAACTGGAACCAACATCTCTGTCTATTCATTCAATCTGCATTAGTCCTCAGTAAAGCACATTAATCAGCTGCTTCCTGCTTCACTGTGAATACTGACAGAGTGAGCTGTCACGTCCATGTGATCATTTTAATAAAAGCCATGACAATGTTTTTACCTTCAACGGTTGAAGTCTAAATAACTGCCCCCTTCACCTCCTCCCCCAACCCCCTTCTCTAAACCTGCACGGCGGCTGATGCTCTCTCAGGGCCTGTCAGTCTTTGTAAGCGTCTGACAAACTTGTGATATCTAAATTTGGAAAATGGTGTGAGGACAACGGGTTCATTGGCTCTGAAGAGAGGCAGCTTAAAGGGACTGTAAGAGTACAGACGCATCATGTTCATCGTCTGATGAATCACAGTCTCATCTTTCTACATCCTGAGAGCCCTTCATCTGAGCTGGTCGTCACAGATACGTCTGTACTCTCACTGCTGAGTGGCATTTAGTCCTTCAGCATTAAAACCTCTGGCCTGCAAATTCACTAGATCCCAAACTGATCAAGTATCTGTGGGATGATCTGGTGACCATGGTGGTCCAGTAAAAGTCCAAGTTTTGCAGAATCTCTTTAGATATTTGAAGGATATTTTGGAATCTCGACAAGAAACGGTCGGTAACTCAGTTCTGCGCCGTAGTCAGACACCGTGTGCTGAATTATTTAAATCGCTTCAGTCTCCATGTACGACAAATGTGCAGGAGTATGTGACACCACGGAGAAGTCGACTAAACAGAACAAATAAAAGACTAGCACACTAACTTATACATGCAGAACAGCATCTTCATATATTCTCTGTCTGTGCTACCCTGATATTAAATATGTGCATTCCAGATGATGCTGCCTGTTTTCCTTGAGCCAGTTGCACGAGGTGGCGATGATGTTATTTCTGCAGATGCTATTAAATCTCATTTATCACTGCCATTTGCACTCTAACGCTCTGTTCCTCGGGGGCTGATGAGAGACGGTCTTCAGCTCTTTCACTTTCATTCACTATGTGTTAAATGCCTCCTGCTCACCGGCAGTTTGCAGCACAGCAGATCGTATGAAGAACAAATGTAGAGACTTTATCAGTATAGTTTATATACAATAAATAATATTGTGTATTATTTATTGACTCATTTCCACCACTGTCAATCATCGTGATGTCACATCCTGTTTCTATAGCGTCCAAATAACTAGAGGAAAGATAGACTGTGGACTTCAATGTCAGTCACAAATCTAATCCACTAACATGGGGGGCGGGGCTTAAGAAATGTTGGATTAGTTAACAAACTGCTTCACAGAGCGGTTGTCAATGGCAACTGTCAATCACAATGACATCACATCCTGTTTTCACATCGTCTTATAACTAATTCAAAGGAAACGCCACAGAAAAGAAGGACGTACACCCACAACAGAGACGCGTCAAACATGACCATGTACCGCAGCCAGCCACCAGGGGGAGCACCACATGTTCTGAGGAGCTGTCATGACGTCCACTTTTCTTACAGTCTTTGCTTCTAGGACAAACACCAAGTTCAACATGGCAGCATCGCTTCATGCAATTCTTGAAACATGTGAGACGTAAAGTAGCTTTGATTCAAGATGCTTTTCAGAACCCAGGGCAAGAAACCTTTGTTTTTATTTTGCTGTTTTTTTTTTTAATGGATTGCAGGAGCATACATCAAACACAGCAGGAAAACAGCGACTTCATCCGTTCAGAAGGAGACAAGAGTTCAACAAGTGCACCGACGGCTCGTGTTCACTTTATCAAACTGCAGGAGAAAACAACGCGACGCAGCAGCAGGAAGGCTTCGACACGCCGGCGCCGTCAGAGACGCTCGTCAGCCGAGGCCTCCTCCAGCTCCCTTGTTTCTTTTTTTATCCACCTCTCCATCCTGCCCAGCGGGGTGTCTGTGCATCCGTCAGCCTCTGTGTGTGGGAAACAGTGAGAGTGGAGCTTTGTGATTGTTATAATCTTCATCTCAGCCCCCTCTCCTCTTCTCTGAGACCACCTGCCTTTATTTCTTTCTTTTTTTTTGCCTCACAGGGGAGTCAGCGGGTCTTTAATGGCTGGATCGTCATGGCAACCTCATACTTGGAAATGTACTGCTCTCCAAGAAGACGCAGCAGCCTTGTCTCTGAGTCATGTCTGTTCACCGAGTGTCCACAGCAGACGTGACATTTTGGTGACGGCAGTGTGGTCTAATAAGAGAAAGTAAATCTGTTCATCTCTTTACGATTGGCGCCGTCTGCTTCTTTAGTTTTTAATTCTCTTTATTTAGGGGTGAACTTCAGTGCAAAGTATGATAAATATACATTTAATCTCCTTCTTTTGTTTGTTTTGTTTTTAAAAGTAGGACGCTAGAGCTACAAAACATGAAATCATGCAGATTTCTTATGCATGTCATTTTTTCTTTAGTCTACATTTATACAAGATACAAACTAAAATTATAAATAATAAATAACAAGTCAGAAAAAGACAAACAAGTTAACAATAATAACTGCCTCTTTTCCGAAAAGGACATTTTAGAAGAAGGAGGACACAATCCTCTGGAGGGACGTGCAAAAGGAAACAGAAGTTATGTTTGGTTTGGTGAAAATATCCTGCAGGTAAGTTCAGACACATTTAAACACATTCAGTTGTGTCCATGGTCCGTGGTTGTGTTTCCTCTCGTACGAGGCTGGAGCTCTTCTGCTCTGGTAGGATTCAGTCTCCCTGCTGAGAGAGAGAGAGAGAGAGAGAGAGAGAGAGAGAGAGAGAGAGAGAGAGAGAGAGAGAGAGAGAGAGAGAGAGAGAGAGAGAGCATTCATTTTTGGCTCGTTCGCCTGAACAGGCTTCAATTTGTGTTCCACTTAGAGACCGATCGACTCGCTCAGCCCCCCCACCCCTGAGACCTGTGAGTTTGGTTTAGAAAATGTAGGCTCAGCTAAACAGAGCTGTGTGAGGTCTGAGGTCCTCGTCTAGCTCATAACGGAGACTCTGCTAGAGGCACCACGCCATGACGGATAGAAGAAGAAGAAGAAGAAGAACATGAAGAAGAAGTCTGGACCGGTTTGTGTCTCAGTGACCTCTGACAAATCCCAACGCGTCCTGACGTCCTGTCCAAGAAACTTGAAGACCAACCACCTCCATCAGCTCTTCTTCTCCTTCTTTCCCTTTTGTCTTTCTTCTTCTTCTCCCCTCTTTTTGTTCTTCTTCTTCTTTTTTCTTATCTTTCCTGTCCTTCTCCCTCCCCCTTTCTCTTTTCTTTATCCTCATCCTTCTTCTTCTCTACTTTCTTCTCTTGTCCAGTGGAGCCACGCCTGGGCTCACGGCTGCTTTGCTTCGGGCCGGAGTCCTGGACCTGGAGCGTCTGGTTCACTTAGAGGGTCCAGACCTATCAAACATCCAAGCCGTGAGGTGTGTCCTGGGTCTCTGGTCCAGCAGAGTGATACAGAGGCTGACACAACTCTGGAGCGATAAACTGACGGTGAGAGAGAAGATGCTCCTCACCCGGTTTGGATCGGGAGCAGAGCCAGACCCCCGATAAGCCCCCGGTCTGACAAAGTACCACTGAAGAGGGGGAACACGGTAAATCTGAACAGTGTGGACATAAAGCTCCTGTACAACATGTGTGTGAAAGCCCGAAACGAGAGGACCCTGAGCTCCAGGCCAATCTGTGCCTGATGTACACATTAATATAAACAAGAATCATCTCAGTTTGTGAAAATTTTGTCAAACTCTCTTCTCCTTCTTACTCTTCTTCTCCTCATTCTTCTTTCTTTTCCTTCATCTTTCTTCTCTCCTCTCCTACTTGTTCTCTGTCTCCTTCTCCCCTTCTTTTTTCACTTTCTTCTCTCTATTCTTCTTCTTCTTGCCCTTCTCCCTCTCCTCCTCCTCCTCCTCCTCCTCCTCCTCCTCCTCCTCCTTCCTCTTGTCCTTCTCGTTGTCCTGTTTCCAGTAGACGTGACGCTCCTCTTCATCAATAATCTTCTACAGTTAATCTGTGTTTTTGATGCGAACACACGTGACGACTGATTGCATCGTTTTATCCGGTCTCCATGGCAACAGTTTGTCTCTGATCACCAGTCACTGATCCGGATAGAGGGATGTAGTAGAGACGTGGTGGAGACGCTGAGTGGAGACAATGAGTCCAGGCAGACCTATTTATTCATTTCTTTATTTGTTTTTTTGTTTTGTTTTTAAATCCGGTTTTGGGGCGCTGTAAAGAAAACGCTCCGCCAGGAAGAGCAGCAGGAACCAGCTGGGCGAGGGTTCAGGGATCTGTCGCCATCCCCAGGGAGTCGCCGCTGGTGACGCTGAAGACACAAACACAAACACTGAGAGATTCACTGTTTTGGGAGGAGGGCGACGTTCAGAGGCAGGCATGTCACATCCTGTTAGAGGTGTGTAGATGTGTGTTTGAGACTGTTCCTTGGATGCTGGCTGAGCGCTGACAAGCCCAACACCGCCCCCCCCCATCACCCTCTCCTCACCCCAAGCCAGTCTAGCAGCTTGTCCTTCCCCAGGGCCCCGTGTCTGCCACGTCAATCCAAGTCTGGGCCCTCGCTGGATCGTAGTCTAGTCTGTTTAGTGTCCACATCTCAACAACTCAGCATCAGGTCCATGTCTCCTGCTTCTAAAATCCTCTATCCAGCTAATGAATCAGTCCTCCAGCTGGACGTGTGAGCAGCATTTTTAATATTAGCCTAGCGTAATGATGATTATGTGTCCTACTCGGTGGACATGTGTGGACACGTGTGTGATAAAGTCTTCAACCCGATCCGTTTGGAGCCTGTAGTTATTTTGGGTCTGCATGAAGCACACACAGCTCGCAGCATCTTCTCACTTTTGTCCGTTACGTTTTTCATGGGTGTAATGGTTGCTAGGCAACAACAGCAGTATTTTTTGAGTCTGGGAGGAAACGCAGAGAGAAGCCACAGACGGGCCGAGTGGGTTTTTGATTAAAAAAAAAATCTCTCGGCTCGTTGGAAACACAAGACTCTTAGTTTGCGCGTGGAATGTGTTTTATTAACAGTTGAAAAGCGTCATAAACTTGCAGCACCAGATTACAACATTTTCTTTCAGACTCTCTTCATCCAGCAGGATTATCTTTGCATCACATGTGAATGATGCCTCGGTACCAGTTCAGTTTGTCTGCAGATGCTTTCCAGAACCCAGAGCCTGAAACCTCCAGAGCAGCACTAAGGTGACGCTGGAACGGGAAGAAACCTGGAGCTAGAAGCCAGAACATCTGCTGGAGGCCGCATGCTGGACTGAGACAGGACTCACTGTTAATACCCTGCTGCAAATCTGTCCGCTCCACATGGAGTAAAAACATCAGGAGAGGAGTTTATAGGAGGGACAGAAACATGGAGGTAGAAAAACAAGATGAAACAAGATGGAATCAATGTGGACAGAGACGATGGAGACGTGGAGACATCTTGGTTCATCTTCTGAGACCATCTATCATCTTCATCTCTTCTTACTTTTGCTTCTTCTTCTCTTGCATCTTTTCTTTCTTCTTCTTCATTCTCCTTCTTGTCTTTTGTTTGCTTCTCGTCCTTCTTTATCAAAAAGCAAAGACCTAAAAACCTGTAGACCTCCAGAACCTCCAGAAACCAGACTATCTGCTGGTTCAACGGGAGAAGAACCTACAAGCTGTTGGAAAAGTAAAAACAAAATAAAAGGAATGTTAGCAGCCGTCCAGCTGACATCCTGACAGCGTAATTTCTTCTCCTTTCACGTTTGATTGAACTCTTATTTGCTTTACGTCTGCAGCACGGGGATCAATGCGGTTCATTTTACTGTAGAGTGAATCGATGTGGGGCTAACTGATTAGTGTTGGACAGATCTGACAGGCAGAACTGGCTCCCTTAAACGTTGAACTATTAGAAAGTCGTTAAATGGAAGCTGAGCAAAACTACTTTTTTGACTTGCTGTCAGTTTAAGCGTCTGCGCCTGAGGAGGATTTAATCCTTCTACGTCACGGCTGCAGATGCTAGATGCTAACGAACAAAGTGCACAGCTTGAAACCACACAGAGTCCAAAGTGTAGTCAAACAGGAACGAGCATGGCAAACCAAATCCCATACAAGCATCAACCAATAAATGACATATCTTAAATGCATTACATTTTATTGTCCACTAGATGTCCCAGTCGAGCACCGAGTCATTGAAGCCTGAGGTAATGAAGCTTTTTTTGTGTCGAAGCTTCAACAAAACCTCGATTAGCAAACACTGCACGCAAGTAGTGGTGGCCCTCTGACACCTGAGGCTCCGACAAATGCTTGGTAGCTCATGAAGCACGCCAAGGCGTGGTTCGGTCACGTGACTAGTGACACTTCAAGCACTTGAGGCGCTTCAGCATCAAACGAATCATCCCAGGGGTTCGGTTTATCATGTGAATCACCTGGTGGGATCGAGTGTGTTCAGGGATATCCTGGATATCCTATCCCTATTTAGTGGTGCTCATTTGAATGGTCCAACGACGACGGTACATCACTGATGAGGTTAGTGGTACACTTTCGTTAGTGAAACAAGGGTTCAATTCCCATTTGGTCTTCTTTTTTATTTATTTTATTGTTCTATGTATATCATTTTCTTATAATAAACTTTTAACCACATATCCATGTAATGTAGTCAAATAGGAATGTGCATGGCAAATCAAGTCCCATACAAGCATGAACCAGTGTGACACGTCTCCATTGCACTACATTTTATTGTCCACTAGATGTCCTAATAGAGCACTGTGTCATTGAAGCTTCATGAATTGACCCTTTTCTTGAATCACGTGCCGAGGCTTCAACAAAGCCTCGATTGCCCATCACTACACGCAAGGGATGAGGCGGTAGTAGGAAACAAAAGGAATTAAATGACAACAAAAGAGTCAAAACTCCAAACACTGGTGAAAACCAAAACCAAAATGAGACCTTTGGAACACAAGAAACACAAGGAACTAACAAAGCAGAGCAGAACAGAGGTAAAACAACAGGACAGGGGAAAGGCAGACGATGAACAGAGGCAGGGCTATATATACACCAGGGCAGAGGGGTGACGAGACACAGGTGAGGCTAATGAGGGCAGAGGACACAAGGAGAAACCAATCCAACAATCAAAGAGAGGGAAACACATGAAGTAACACGAGACAAGAAACACCAAGGAAGGAGAATACAAAATAAAACGGGAAAGAAAAAGAAAACCGAACAGCCTCATGACATATAGAAGAGGTCACTGTAATTATTGGGATGAATACTTAAAGCACATCTCACTTGTCCTCAGTGAAAATGTTTGCTGGAATATGTCATTTCTGTCTTTCCAGGAAGCGTCCTTTGTCCTTTGAATCCTCCGGCCCTCCCTCTCTGTGATTACAACAGATTGCGCCACAATTGCCAGCGTCAGTCAACCGGGGCGCAATCGACTGTCCTAGATTCACAAATTCTCCCTCGAGTGTCTCTCCTGGGACGGAGGGTGCTGCTCGCCTCCTCTGTGAGAGGTTTAGAGGCTGAGGAGTGACAGACATTCACAGAGCGAAACTATTCCCGGCGCTTTTCAAGTCGGCTGGTACGAGGACGGGAACGATGTGAGGCGGGACTGTTGTCACGAAACCTTAAGTGGGAGTTATTTCTGGTATGAAATTAACGAGGCTGTTGTTTTTAGGAGGCAGAAAGTAGGAGACAGGAAATCGGTTCAGGTAAAACTCTTACAGCCAAAAGTTTCAGATCTCTTCACACGCCGTCATGTCTGCAGGACACACAGGGTGCAACTTAAACTCATCGGCTGATGGTGACAACTGACGGGAAATTTAATCTAGAATAAAACGAAATGAAAGGAGTCTGTGTCAGTGACTCAGTGTTCCTCTAATAATGTGAATGGAAATGTCAGATCTGAAGATGGTTTTTATAACCAGGAGTAGAGGTTCTGGTGGTGGTAACCATGGTAACCTTTACTAATCATCTCCTAATAAATCAACATCATGGGAATAGTTTCCAGGAGGGACGGAAACTTATTCTTCTTCTTTCTTCTTCTTTTCTCATCTGTCTTCTTATCTGTCCATTCAGGACTGGGCACACTGCTGCCATCAAGGCGTGTCATTGCTATGGGGTGGGGGTGCCTGGTCTGGTCTAGGTGGGTGCTACATGTCTAAGTAACATCCACACCAATGAATGAATGCCAGGTCCAAAAGTTTCCCAGCAGTGTCTTTTCTCTTGTCTCTTGTCAAGTTGTTCCTGTCTGTTTCTTCTACTTCCATGTGTCCTGGTTTTTGCTTTTCTCTTTAGATTTGATTTAGAGGATCTAATTCATCATTAGATTCACGTTGAGCTGCTCATCCTGCCTTCCTGGATTTTGTGTCCTGCATTGGGGTGCTTCCCTTCCTTGCTACACTCCTGTTCCATGGGGGAGAGACTCCCCTTCTAAATAAATTGCAGGCGTGATTACTAATAAATAGCAGAACCAAGTACAAGCAGACATTAAACCAGATCAGTTATATTAAATTAAATACATGAGCTGCACCAAGGGAACAAAAGCTATTTATAACTCCAGTAATATTAAACATATAAGTGCTTCCTGTGTGTTATATCACTCAGCAGAAAGCAATCCAGTCCGATCGCTCCAGTGCACCTGCTAATCACAGCTCGGGTCTCTGTGCACTGGGAGTGTAGTGTATTTATTTCAAAGGGAGTATATCATGAGCGTGAGGCGAGCATGGACAGTGAACGATAAAATGCAGAATCAAACATTGATGAGGGACTCGTAAATAATGCAGAGGCAGAGCAGACATCTGTTGGCATGCACGAGTTAAAAGAGGGGGTGACTTAAGGGGGGCGTGTTAGACGGGACGCACTGATGAAATGTGTGTCGTTACATTTTTGTGAGTAATGCTGCTTCACTTCTGTATGTGCATGAACATACCAACCAACCAATCAGCTCAAAGCATCTACAGCACTGCTTAAAATTGTCTTTTATTTTGAAAAATAGATTTTCCTGATTAAAGCGACCAAAGCAATGAAACTTAAGATATTAAACTTGTGTATGTGTTTATTTAAGAAAATTAATTAATTGGTCATATCTGTGAGTTATAAAAGTAAGAGAACAATTGTTTGACCTCCGTTTGTATCAATAACAGCAACTAAACATTTCCGGTAACCGCTGAACAGTCGTACATTAAAGTCCCTGTCATTCTGGCACTCGTCTCCATGGTCATCCTAAAACTCTTCATCAGAGGTCTCCTTCATCCACCTGCCAACTTCTTCTTCTTCTTCATCTCCACCACCAGCGTCATCGTCTTAGACAGCGTAACTCTTTGAAGTCAAACTTCCAAACTACAGATGCATCTCAGTAAATTAGAATATAATCGAAAAGTTGATTTATTAACTGAAATAAATTTGCTTTTCAGTAATGTATTAAGATGCACTTGTATTACCTTGTGTGTTCATGCTTCCCCAATAAATGTTTATTCTTCACCCTCTGGACCTCTCCTTATTGAAACAAGCGTTGATTTGGGGTTGAACGACTTCTGATTTTTTAAAATCCACTAATATGTGGTTGACTAATTTATGACGTCACTAATAAAGACACACTAGAAAGTAATGCTTTACAACAATGACGTCTATATTCTTGACATGAATACATATTGTAGTGTCTCACACAAATGAAAGTACGGAGGCTTTTCTGCAAGTTTACTGAAGCTTGAACATGGGCCACTGTTGGCAGTAGGCCACACCGTCACTCGCTCAGCAAACTCTCAGCTCTACTATAACTCCTGTCTCTCACGTGGTGCATTCACTGACATCATGGACAAAAAAAAAAACACGCTCTACAACCACAGCAACAGAGTCAGATATTAGAACAGAGCAGAACTACATTCATTCACTTTAGTTGTATTTCAGGACTGACATGTCATGGCAGAATGGGCTTCATCTTCTAGGAGGCGTCCATCAGGTGATCAGTGTTAGGAGTGAAGGAACTCAGCTTGAGGAGATCTGAAGACATTTGACCAGACTTCGAGGAATGTTGAGACACAAGCTGAGACACGAGCTGGACAGCGCTGTCGGGACTCGGCGGAGGGCCCTACAAACCCATTAGCAAGTACAGACAGGTGAGCTAATCCCGTTCATCTGAATGAAAAACAGTTCCTTTCTTCTGATGGTTCTCCTCTTTCACTCACTCAAGGTTAGGGATGGTACCCCTGAAAACATGGATCCCTAGACCTTACTAGTCTGGAACATCAGTGAAGTCGACTAGTCAGTACAACCCCCGGTGTAGAAAGTGTCGTCTTCCTTGTCAGATGGATTCTCCTTTATCCACGTTTGAATAGTCTCTGCGTTTGTGTAAAACTGGAGGAAGATGACAAAAGATGCCATACAAATTCTGATAATTCACAACCGTTTAACAGCTTATTTACGACCTCCTGGATGGTGTAGGTTTCCTACCTGTCATTGTTTATGGTGGGACAAGGATTATCTCTTCTTAACTTAGAAGTGTAACCAGCACAGAAACAAGGGAGACAAGATGAAGCTGCAGTCACAGGATCACAACCCATTCGAGTAGCTGAGGCAGATTTTGTAGAAATGTTCAGTTACCAGTTTTCCCCACCATCAAAACACCAAATGAGGGAATATTTTACCATCTGGTCTCTACAGAAAGACGCCTGCCGTCTCATTCTGCAGGCTCAACTCTTCTGACAGCAGCTCATCTCTACAGACCCCCCACCCCCCACAAGTCACATTATGCATATTATTCTGAGTGCACAGTCCCAGGGACACGTTCAATGTTTTTAATTATATATATATATATATTTTACCTCTCTCCTTTTTTCCCCAGTGTGTCTCCTTCCTTTTGTCCTCATTGACCCATTTGAGTGCTTTCAGGTACATCCATGGCCCAGCGACGAGACTCGATGATGGGGCTCGGGGGCTTGTTGCCTAGCAACAGGCAGCAAGCCGGTTTGTGTGGCGGTGGTGTTTTTATGTAACAGTAGGTTTGATGGTTGAATGTAGGGCGCTCAGTCTCTTGGGGTGGGGTGGGGGTGGGGGTGGGTGTGTAGGGAGTGTGTGTGTGAGTGTGTTTGTGTCAGTGACTCCTAATGTGTGCACACACACACACACACACACCGTGGCCATGTGGTCTGCATGGTGTGGACGGACACTGAACAGAAAGGGCGCTCAGCATGAATCAGTGACATGAACGTGGAAGAACGGTCTGATTTTAAAGGTCCTGATTTGCAAGTTGAAGAAATTATAATAAAAAATAAAAAAATGAAAATAAAAATTACCATTACAGCAAATACAAATCAATAATTTTTTTTTTTTAATTTATGTATTTGCAGAATATCTTCACAAGCTCACAAAATGCTTCTTGTGCTTCACGTACACGAGTCACAGGATAACTAGCACAAGCTGAATGTTTCTAAAAATAGACAACTCCGACAAGCCAGACTCGTAGATATTCTCTGTATCTATGCGACGAAACTGCTGCAGGAAATGTAACTTGAACTATGAACACACTGAATGAACATATCCTTTAATTATATTAACTAAAATATCGGAGCCTGTAGCGTTTCTACTGGTTTGGGACAGATAAAGACAAAATCAGGATATTTCCTTAACCATAAACTACAAAGATCATAATTACGAAAGAAATCTGTGCAGTGAGGGTCGTCATCAGGTGTACATGACCCGTCTTCATGACTGCTTCTTAATGTACAGTCAGAGATCACTATGCTCTGTACAAGTGAACACCTTTTATCATTGAAAACAGGCAGAGGGCGCTGTTGGCTTGGAGCAGACATGTCAAGGTAGCAGCCATAATGTTTGACTGACAGCTGATCTCTGCAGAAACACCACAACAATGAACTCTCAGCAACAAACATGGAGAGAAAACAAGTTGATGAAGAGAAACACAGAATTTAACTCTCTGCTCCTGAAGTTACCTCTGTCTACTTCACTTTAATCAACTCAGCATTTGATGATAAACCAATCCAGGGTCCAGCATAGAGCGGCTGAGTGAATGTGGTCTGGACTCTGTGGAGGAGAGTCCTGGTTTCAGAGACGCTGTAGAAGGACAGAATACTTGCTCTGTGATCCAGGTACACTACTACTCTGGAGGAAGCAGGACCTGAGACGGGAGTTTGGATGTTGTCGTTCACAAATGTATATCTGTCTTTGGAACAAAGTAATATCCAAGATTTGTCATTATATCCAAATGCACTTTCATTTCCTGCTCTGCTGATATTCACTGATATCCACATTAGCTCTGGTGATATGCTACAAAGCATTCCTGGTTTGTGTTCAAACACAGGACAGCATTACATTTCTGACATTTCCACCTTGACACACACTCATCATCATCATCACCACTCATATCAGCATCAGAGTCTGGTACAAGGACCAGAAGAGTACATGGTCTTACACTGTACAATGTTTTAGCATCCGTCTAGGAGTTGTAAAACACGTAAACTAAATAATTAATAATCAAAAACCTCAATCAGTAGTAGTAATATTAGTATACAAGCTTGAGTCATTTAGTTAAAAGGGAATATCAAATATCTAATATCAACTCAGAAAGTGTCCAAAAATAACTAAGGAAATTCTTTTCAACCTATTCATGATGTGAATAGATGAACAGAGGTTTTTATTTGATTTTTGCCTCCTACCCCCGAGATGTCGGATGGTTTGCCTTCTGAGTTTTTGCCTCAGCGACGGAGTTCAGAGTTTTTGCCTCAGTGACTGCCCTTGCTGTGGACTACCTAGCCATCCCTTACCAGTCAGCTGCTTCAGGAGACCCATAGACCACAAGCAGGTTCAGGGGTTACCGCCCCGACCAGCACCAGTGACCTTGTGGCCACAACTTACAGCAGCCACCTCCACAATGGCAGAGCGGAACATGACCCACTCGGACTAAATGTCCCCCACCACCCCCGTGACGCGGTTGAAGTTCTGCCGGAGGTGGGAGTTGATGACCATCTTGACAGGTTCTTCCATCAGGCGTTCCCAGCAGACCCTCACTACTCGCTTGGGCCTACCAGGTCTGCGTGGCGTCTTCCCCTGCCATCTGATCCAACTCACCACCAGGTGGTGATCAGTTGACAGCTCTGCTCCTCTCTTTACCCAAGTGTCCAGGACATACGGTCGCAGGTCAGATGATACGACTATAAAGTCGACCTATGACCTAGGCAGTCATGGTGCCAAGAGCACCGATGAACAACCTTATGTTCGAACATGGTGTTAGTTATGGACAAACTGCGACTTGCGCAGAAGTCCAATAACTGAACACCAATCGGGTTCAGGTTGGGCAGGCCGTTCCTCCCAATCACTCCCAGCAGGACAATGGAGTCCCCAGTCGAGGTGCCGTCCAGCATCCATCCTAGGGCCTCCAAAAAGGGCAGGTAGTCTGAACTGCTGTCCGGCGCATATGGGGAGACAACAGTCAGGACCTGTTCCCCGACTCGAAGGTGTAGGGAAGCAACCCTTTCGTCCAGCTGGGAGAACCCCAAAGTACAGGCCAAAAGTCCAGGGGGCAAGCAGAAAGCCCACCTCGGCCTTCCGCCTCTCACCCGGAGCAACTCCAGCAAAGAAGAGAGTCCAATCCCTCTCAAGGACTTGGGTTCCAGACCCGACGCTATATGTCGAGCCGAGGCCGACTATATCTGGTCGATAGCACTCAACCTCTTCCACAAGCTGTAGTTCCTTCCTCGCCAGAGAGGTTCCATCCAGCCAGCTTCCGTAACCGCCTTGGTCTGCTGCCCGATCCACACTGCACCGGACCCTTCATGCGCGAGTCCATGTCTCCCATTCTGCTGGGCCCAGCCGGACCCCATAGGTCAAGGCCCGGCCACGAGGCACTCACCCACGAGCCCCAGTTCAGGCCTGGCTCCAGGGTGGGATCCCCGGTAACCCTCCGGGCCTGGTACACAAACTCTTGTTCTTTTTTCTCAACAAGGGTCTTCTGAACCGTTCTTTGTCTGGTCCTTCGCCTAAGACAAGTCTGGCTTGGGAGAAGCCTACCAGGGGCAAATTGCCCCGGACAGCATAGCTCCTAGGATCATTAGGACACACAAACTCCTCCACCACGATAAGGTGACGGAGGCAAGAAGGAGGCACATAAATATTATTGTGTGTGCTGTCCGATTATTTGAATTTAAAGGCTGATAAGAAGTAAAAGACTTGTAAGGACTCATGCTGTTGTGGGTATTTGAAGAACATGTGTTGTCAGATTGATGAAGATGTTTTCTTACTTTGCTTGTGTTTTCTTGAGTTTCAGTGGAGTTCTCTCTGCCAGCGTAAAATGCTGAGTTCAGACACATGAAACTACAATGTTACAACTTTTTATTGATATCGTTGTTCCGGGAAATTACATTTTATTAATGCATTTTGGTTCTGACCCTCCAACATCATTGGAACCTGGTTCAGTTGGTCCCTCATGTTTGTTAAACCATGTTACTCTGGAGGTAAAAAGAACACTTTTAACAGTTTTGTTTAGTGAACCTGGAAACTGTCTCGACTGTCATTCATCAGATATCATGAGTTAAATATTAATCGCAGCCTCGACAAAGTCCTTCCAGTCCCCGATAAGCAAATATTCTACTGTTATCTCACAGTAATAAAAGACATCACATGAGTCAGTAAAGAGGTCACATTGCTGTGTGTCTAATCCTCAGCACAAACTATGTGTCAGATGCTTATTGAGAAATGTTTTAAATGCTGTTACCTTTTCATCTTTTAAAGTTATTTCACTTCCAACATCTTTTACAACAGATGCAAGAGCAGAATCTAAACCTCTCACTTCTCAGACAGATGCCATTTTGTTGTAACATTTGCTTCAACTCTATGCTGCTGTGATAAAGTGTATGACTACTGTTACTCTTCTGTCTATCATTACATGAAGCCCCACCCAAATGATTTGATTGGCCCTGCAGATTGTTGTGAAAAGTTAATCTTAATGACATTATAAATGTTGAAAGTTCTTACACAAATAAACACAACTTGTATTGAAATATATATGTGATACATACAGTAAACTTGTGAATGAAAAATAGAAATAGAACAAAAATGTGAAATTTTAAAAGTAATACAAATAATTTTAAGAAAGGCATAAACAGTCATTCATCAGTCATTATATTTGAAATAAAACATATCAGTGATACAGGAAGCTAAACAGACACAGGAAATGGCTCCACCTAAAGAAAGTGATGAAACATCAAGAGAACAACTATTAAACATGTCAAGGTAGCAGCCATAATGTTTGACTGACAGCTGATCTCTGTGCAGAAACACCACAACAATGAACTTTCAGCAACAAACATGGAGAGAAAACAAGTTGATGAAGAGAAACACAGAATTTAACTCTCTGCTCCTGAAGTTACCTCTGTCTACTTCAACTGAATCAACTCAGCACTCGATCGAGATATCCTAAGTCCAGCATAGAGCGGCTGAGTGAATCTGGTCTGGACTCTGTGGAGGAGAGTCATGGTTTTAGAAATGCTGTAGAAGGACAGAACACCTGCTCTGTGATCCAGGTACACTCCTACTCTGGAGGAAACAGGACCTGAGACGGGAGTTTGGATGTTTTTGGACATAAATGTAGAACTGTTCAGGAAATAATATAATGTCCAGGACTTGTCATTGTGTCCAAATCTACTTTCATTTCCTGCTCTGCTGATATTCTTGTATGCGACTGCTACACCAACTCCTCCTAAGTCTCCTCCTCCAACCCACTCCACCTCCCAGTAACATCGCCCAGGCAGACTCTGTCTACTCAGGACCTGCAACCAATCAGTGAATCTGTCTGGATGATCGAAAGTAAGTTTTTTCACTGGCTTTACTTTTCTGTTCCCCTGAGACAATACAAGATCTTGGTGTGCTGTGTTTGGATCCAGTGTGATTTTACATGAATACTTTAAGAATTCATCTCTGGTCTTTGGCTCTGGTCGTGGAGGAAAAACATCCACTTCAGTCACTGTCAGTGAGAGATTTCTCCTTGTCTCTCTCAGAATGTCCTGTAGTTTCTTTCTGAGCTCTGTCACAGCTGCTTTCATGTCCTCAAAGGTCCTCAGAGGACGGATATTGATGCTGGATGAGTGTGTAGATTGACTGAGTGGTGGCATTGAGGGGTAGTTGAGTAGAAACTGGTTGTTATCCTCTGTGTCTGAGAGCTGCTTCAGCTCAGCGTCTTCCCTCTTCAGCTCAGTGATCTCCTGCTCCAGCTTCTTCTGAACCTCTTTGACACGACTCTTTTCAGTTTCCTGCTGGGATCTGACCTGCTGCTTCACATCAGAGCTTGTTTCCTGGATGAGACGGATCATCTCAATGAAGATGTCCTGACTGTCCTTCACTGTTTTATCAGCAGAGTCAGCGATGGCCTTCAGATCCTGTTGAAGCAGCTTCACATCTTTCTCTTTGTCCTCGATCATCTTCTGGATGTTTTGTCGTCTCACCTCCAGCTTTTTCTGTTTCTTAGTCCTTTCTGCTGCAACTGAGACTGTCTTGTGGCCTTTATGTTCATCCACAGAGCAGAGATAACAGATACTCTGATGATCAGCACGACAGAAGAAATTCATCACCTCACCATGACGAGAGCAGATGTTCTCCTGGAGCTTCTTGGAGGGATCCACCAGCTTGTGTTTTTTAAATGTAGGTGACTTATAGTGAGGCTGAAGGTGTTTCTCACAGTAAGATGCCAGACAGACCAAACAGGACTTGAAGGCTTTCAGTTTTCTTCCAGTGCAGACATCACAGGCCACATCTTCAGGTCCAGCATAGCAGTGACCAGCAGGAGCAGCTTGGAGTCCAGTCTTCTTCAGCTGCTCCACTAAAACTGCTAACATGGTGTTTTTCACCACGACAGGTCTCGTGGTGAAGAGATGTCTGCAGTCAGGACATCTGTGGACTTTCTTCTTGTCCTCTTCATCAAAGTGGCTTTTAATACAGTTCATGCAGTAGCTGTGTCCACAGGGAATAGTCACCGGATCCTTCAGTAGATCCAGACAGATGGAACAAGAAAAGGTTTCTTGATCCAGCTCAACTCCTTTCTCCGCCATTTCAGCTCTCGGTGTCAGTCACTCTGAGTTTCTATTTCTTAGTAATGAAACTAGTCTGAGCTCTGATCTAAATGTCATGTGTTTGTGCAGTGAGTCAGCTCTTATCTAAAGGGGAGGGAACCAGGAAGTATGTGGACAGAGAGGAGACGTTGTGTGTGAGAGCAGGAAGTAGAATGAGGGCGTTCACACTCCCATGAGGAATTATTCTTTGAATCTGTGTTCAGAGATTGTGTTTCCAGTTTCCTCTTTTCTAATAATGTCATGGTCTCGCATAGAAAATAAAACAAACACAATTAAAGTCAGAGAGTGCACTTAAAGGCACAGAATAATACACCCACATGTGCTCATAAGTGTACATGCCCTGACAGAATTTGTAAAAACGTGTACCTGTCTTTAATCATGAGCAATCACTCAAAACTAATTCATGTTGATTGAAATGGGGTTCAAACTAAACAACGAGGCATCTAACAAAGAAAGCACATTCATCATTAAGTAAAGCATAACTCTTAATACTGTGTATCTCCACCTTTAGCATCAATGACAGCTTGTAGTCCTGACTATGTCTTGGTATCAACAGAATCCCATGAGTTTCCATGTCTTCATTAGAATTTGAACACAATGCTGACCGGCTTCCTAGTGTTTGCTTGACTTTTTATGTCCTTTTTTTTGCTTTATAAGGTTCAACTACTCTCTCTCACACAGTCCTGTTGCTTTTGCCATAGTTCAGAATCCATGTAGAAGTTATAAAACAGGGGAACTAAATAATTTATAGTCAAAAACCTCAATCAGTGGTAGTCATGTGCTGCACTAACTAGACAAAGTGTGCAGGGAGCTTATCAGGAGCCCAGAGAGTCACTGACATTTTATACACAGACACTAATTACATCCAAACAGGTGACAGGTGTGGGCAGTTACTCTCAGCAGTCACTGAAACCTGCTTGTGTCCACTTGTGTCCATATTGTCAGGACAAAACTTTTGATTAGGACCGACTGAATGGTTCAGCTTGTCATTATGATTTGAAATGAGCAAATACGACGTGACCACTAAAAACTTATGAGCACAACTGTATAGTATACATAATATCCCTTTAACAACAACACCAGGATAAAAGCAATGGAAACTCCTTTGTTTGCATTTCTTATTCCCTTGGGTGAGCAATAACCACAATTACTGTACATACACACTGACCATGACCAAACATTTGAGATGTCACATAAAGGAACAGTACGTAATTTTATACAAATACCAAAAAGTAAAAAAAAAAACACTGCAAGAAAGAAATATAAGAAAGAAATAACTAAAACTATATCGAACAGACTTTGCTTAAACAATGACACATTGAATTTTGTTTGACTGACAGCTGATCTCTGTGCAGAAACACCACAACAATGAACTCTCAGCAACAAACAGAAAACAAGTTGATGAAGAGAAACACAGAATTTAACTCTCTGCTCCTGAAGTTATCTCTGTCTACTTCACTTTAATCAACTCAGCACTGGATTCCCAATCACCAATCCAGAGTCCAGCATAGAGCGGCTGAGTGAATGTGGTCTGGACTCTGTGGAGGAGAGTCCTGGTTTCAGAGACACTGTAGAAGGACAGAATACCTGCTCTGTGATCCAGGTACACTCCTACTCTGGAGGAACGAGGACCTGAGATTGGAGTTTGGATGTTGTTGTACCTAAATGTATATCTGTCTTTGGAACAATCTAATGTCCAAGATTTGTCATTACGTCCAAATCTACTTTCATTTCCTGTTCTGTTGATATTCTTGTATGTGACTGCTACACCAACTCCTCCTAATACTCCTCCTCCAACCCACTCCACCTCCCAGTAACAACATTCAGTCAGACTACTACTACTCAGGACCTGCAACCAATCAGTGAATCTGTTTGGACGATCAGAGTAAGACTGTTGTTTTTTCACTAATCTTACTTTTCTATTACCCCCAGACAGTACCAGATATCTATTTGCTGTGTTTGGATCCATTGTGATTTTACATGAATACTTTAAGAATTCATCTCTGGTCTTTGGCTCTGGTTGTGACAGTAAAACATCCACTTCAGTCACTGTCAGTGAGATGTTTGTCCTTGTCTCTCTCAGAATGTCCTGTAGTTTCTTTCTGAGCTCTGTCACAGCTGCTTTCACGTCCTCAAACTTCCTCAGAGGACGGATATTGATGCTGGATGAGTGTGTAGATTGACTGAGTGGTGGCAGTGAGGGGTAGTTGTGTAGAAACTGGTTGTGATCCTCTGTGTCTGAGAGCTGCTTCAGCTCAGCGTCTTCCCTCTTCAGCTCAGTGATCTCCTGCTCCAGCTTCTCCTGAACCTCTTTGACTCGACTCTCTTCAGTTTCCTGCTGGGATCTGACCTGCTGCTCCACATCAGAGCTTCTTTCCTGGATGAGACGGATCATCTCGTTGAAGATCTCCTGACTGTCCTTCACTGTTTTATCAGCAGAGTGAGCGATGGCCTTCAGCTCCTGATGAAGCAGCTTCACATCTTTCTCTTTGTCCTGGATCATCTTCTGGATGTTTTGTCGTCTCACCTCCACCTCTCTCTGTCTCTCAGTCCTTTCTGCTGCAGTTGAGACTGTGTCGTGGCCTTTATGTTCATACACAGAGCAGAGATAACAGATACTCTGCTGATCAGTACGACAGAACATCTTCATCACCTCACCATGACGAGAGCAGATGTTCTCCTGGAGCTTCTTGGAGGGATCCACCAACTTGTGTTGTTTAAATGTAGGTGACTTATAATGAGGCTGAAGGTGTTTCTCACAGTAAGATGCCAGACAGAATAAACAGGACTTGAAGGCTTTCAGTTTTCTTCCAGTGCAGAAATCACAGGCCACATCTTCAGGTCCAGCATAGCAGTGATCAGCAGGAGCAGCTTGGAGTCCAGTCTTCTTCAGCTGCTCCACTAAAACTGCTAACATGGTGTTTTTCACCAGGACAGGCCTCGTGGTGAAGAGTTGTCTGCAGTCAGGACATCTGTGGACTTTCTTCTTGTCCTCTTCATCAAAGTGTCTTTTAATACAGTTCATGCAGTAGCTGTGTCCACAGGGAATAGTCACCGGATCCTTCAGTAGATCCAGACAGATGGAACAAGAAAAGGTTTCTGGATCCAGCTCAACTAGTTTCTCCGCCATTTCAGCTCTGAGTGTCAGTGACTCTGTGAGTTTGTGTTCCTTAGAAGAAAAATTAGTCTGAGCTCTGATCTGAACATCATGCGTCTCTGCAGTGAATGGGTCCAGTCAGCTCTTACACTTCACCACATGTTGTGCAGATCTAAATGGGAGGGAACCAGGAAGTACGTGGACAGAGTGGAGCTGCTGTGTGTGAGAGCAGGAAGTAGAATGAGGGCGTTCAGACTCTGGTGAGGAATTCTTCTTTCAATCTCTGTGTTCAGTTTGTGTTTCCAGTTTCCTGTCCACTAAAAATGTTGTGATCTGGCATAGAAAATAAAATGAACATAATTAAACACTAAATCGAGAGAATTTAGAGAATTTAACTGGGATTCAGACTAACCTATGAGGCAGGTTTAGATTCACATTAGCTCTGGTGATATGCTACAAAGCATTGCTGGTTTGTGTTCAAACACAGGACAATATTGCATTTCTGACATTTCACGTTGACACACATCATCATCATCATCATCATCACTCAGACCAGCATCAGAGTCTGTTATGAGGACCAGAAGAGTACATGGCCTTGCACTGTATAATGTTTTAGCATCTGTCTAGGAGTTGTAAAACATGTCATTTTTTTTTGTCTTTTTGTCTTTTAACTGTTCTTATTGTTGGAAAAGCTTGCAGCTTGTTTCTCTATCTGCTGCTGTTGTGAGTATTTGAAGAACATGTGTTGTCAGAATGATGGTGTTTTCTTACTTTGCTTGTGTTTTCTTGAGCTGCATTGGGTCGACCTCTCTCTGCCAGCGTAAAATGCTGAGGTCAGACACATGAAACCACAGTGTTACAACTTCTTCTTTATATTGTTGTTCCAGGAAATTACATTTTATTAATGCTTTTTGCTTCTGACCCTCCAACATCATTTGAACCTGGTTCAGTTGATTCCTCATGTTTGTTAAACCATGTTACACCTGAAGGTAAAAAGAACACTTTAAATGTTTTTATATGTTTATTATAACTTTTGTGAGTTATTACACAAATAAAAACTTGTGTTGAAAACATGTACCTGATACATATAATAGCATTGTGTAGTGTAGAACAAAAATGTGCAAGGTAAAAGTTATACAAAGAATATTAAGACAGTGATTCATCAGTTATTATATTTGAGAAAAAAGCTAACATCAGCTATTACAAATGAATAATTGTGAATATATTTTAACAGAGTGATCAACAACATATCAGTGATAAAGGAAGGTCTGCTGATTCCTCTGCTATGAAGTGGAAGAGAAACAACAAGACACAAATACATCAATACAAATATTCAGCAGACATTTAGAGCTCAGAGAAGTTTACATTGTTATGAAAATAAAAGTCATCATGAGCAGTGATATCCTCTACGGCTAAACAGACACAGGAAAGAGCTCCACCTAAAGAAAGTGATGAAACATCAAGAGAACAACTATTAAACATGTCAAGGTAGCAGCCATAATGTTTGACTGACAGCTGATCTCTGTGCAGAAACACCACAACAATGAACTCTCAGCAACAAACATGGAGAGAAAACAAGTTGATGAAGAGAAACACAGAATTTAACTCTCTGCTCCTGAAGTTACCTCTGTCTACTTCACTTTAACCTTTTTATTGTGTTAGGGTCAAATTTGACCCATTTACCATTTAAAATATGTAAAATGTAGAGTTTCCTTGGAACAAGGCTTCATGATATCATCAGGAACATCTAGCTTAAAACAACAAAATAGTTTTTCACTATTTTAGTAAATTCACATGGATAGGAATGCAAAACAAGATATGAGGTGAAAAACAAAACTGCTTGACAAACCGTGTTCTTTGATGATTCTGGGCTGGATTAAGCCACGTGTCAATTTTGACCCGCTACAGGTACTCAGATGGGAATCTGTCTATCTCATTATCAGGGTCAATCACCTCAGCACCTGAGTTAGGCACACCACTAATCCAGAGTCCAGCATAGAGCGGCTGAGTGAATGTGGTCTGGACTCTGTGGAGGAGAGTCATGGTTTTACGGACGCTGTAGAAAGAAAGAATACCTGCACTGTGATCCAGGTACACTCCTACTCTGAAAACATCTTCTGATAAGGGATCATGGATGTTGTTGTGCAAAAACGCAGCATGAAATATAGACCTAAAACCCACAAACTCTAATATCCAAGATTTGTCATTAAGTCCAAATCTACTTTCATGCCCTACTCTGTTAATATTCTTGTATGTGACTGCTACACCAGCTCCTCCAAGCCATCGTGCTCTTCCTGTTCCTCTCCACTCCACCTCAAAGTAACAACGTCCAGTCAGACTCTCTCTACTCAGGACCTGACAATAATCAGTGAATCTGTCTGGATGATCAGAATAAGACTGCTGTTGATACACTAACGTTGCTCTTCTGTTCCCCACAGACAGATCCAGACATCTGAATGCTGTGTTTGGATCCAGTATGATTTCACATGAATACTGTAAGAATTCATCTCTGGTCTTTGGCTCTGGTTGTGACAGTAAAACATCCACTTCAGTCACTGTCCGTGAGACGTTTGTCCTCGTCTCTCTCAGAGTGTCCTGTAGTTTCTTTCTGAGCTCTGTCACAGCTGCTTTCACGTCCTTAAACTTCCTCCGAGGACGGATATTGATGCTGGATGAGTGTGTAGATTGACTGAGTGGTGACAGTGAGGGGTAGTTGTGTAGAAACTGGTTGTGATCCTCTGTGTCTGGGACAGAGGATCTGTCCTTCACTGTTTTATCAGCAGAGTCAGCGATGGCCTCTTTGTCCTGGATCATCTTCTGGATGTTTTGTCGTCTCACCTCCACCTCTCTCTGTCTCTCCCTCCTTTCTGCTGCAGCTGAGACTGTGTCATGGCCTTTATGTTCATAGTCAAGGCAGGAATAGCAGATACTCTGCTGATCAGTACGACAGAAGAAATTCATCACCTCACCATGATGAGAGCAGATGTTCTTCTGGAGCTTCTTGGAGGGATCCACCAGCTTGTGTTTCTCTGATGGAGCTACATCATAATGAGGCTGAAGGTGTTTCTCACAGTAAGATGCCAGACAGACTAAACAGGACTTGAAGGCTTTCAGTTTTCTTCCAGTGCAGACATCACAGGCCACATCTTCAGGTCCAGCATAGCAGTGACCAGCAGGAGCAGCTTGGAGTCCAGTCTTCTTCAGCTGCTCCACTAAAACTGCTAACATGGTGTTTTTCACCAGGACAGGCCTCGTGGTGAAGAGTTGTCTGCAGTCAGGACATCTGTGGACTTTCTTCTTGTCCTCTTCATCAAAGTGTCTTTCAATACAGTTCATGCAGTAGCTGTGTCCACAGGGAATAGTCACCGGATCCTTCAGTAGATCCAGACAGATGGAACAAGAAAAGGTTTCTTGATCCAGCTCAACTAGTTTCTCCGCCATCTCAGCTCTCTGTGTCAGTGACTCTGTTTCTGTTCCTTAGAAGGGAAACTAGTCCGAGCTCTGATCTGAACATCATGCGTCTCTGCAGTGAATGGGTCCAGTCAGCTCTCACACTTCACCACATGTTGTGCAGATCTAAATGGGAGGGAAACAGGAAGAACATGGGCAGGGTGGAGCTGCTGTGTGTGAGAGCAGGAAGTAGAATGAGTGTGTTCAGACTCCGGTGAGGAATTCTTCTTTCAATCTCTGTGTTCAGTTTGTGTTTCCAGTTTCCTGAGATAATTTAAATGGGATTCAAACTAAACTTCAAGGCATCTAATAAAAAAAAGCCCAATCATTAAACCAAACCACTGGGTGTTTGGTTTGAAAGCAGCCAAGACTCTTGGTGTTCTTGTAGTGTCGTGGCAAACCAAATGTGGTGAAAAAGTAAACTATCAGCACCTTACCACCGTGTTTTTTTTTCAGTGGGATGGCCTCAGGGAAACGGATGGACACACACATCATTGTCGCACCAGCTAGACATGAATGTAATGAAGAGGGCAGATACTAAACTCACCCCAATCCCTCTTACAGTAGCACTAGCATCACATGGCGATGTATCTCCCAGAGGCAAAACACTTGACAAGATGATCGACAGCAGTAGAAACGCGGTTTCTCACCTTTTGACCGCTGTACTAGAGCGCTAATGCTGGGAGTGCTAACAGTTGGGCAGTTAGACTTCTGAAGCGAGTTACGGGTGAAAGATAGGTCATATAGGGCAAAACTCCTGTGCGTCAACGTAAACTTCTAAGCTAAAATGGCAACCTGCTGTAAGGTGGACAGCTTCTGCTTGTTGTGGTAAGACACTATACACTCAGTTTTTAAACTCTTCAATTACCAGCACTTCTCTCAATGAAGCCATATCACTGACTTTACATGTCGAACACCATTTGTCAAAGAGCAGACTCAACTCCCTAGCAAAGTCAGTGAAAGTCTGTCCCTGACTCCTAAACGCTGCCAATAAGCTTCTGGCACTAGTTCATATGCTCACAGAGCAGAAGCTTTAAGTTTTTCCTAACTTAAACTGTCTGCAGTGGAGAGGGAGGGGCAGGCTTCCTGGGCTTTGCCACTCAATTTGCACTGTAGCAACGGTGCGCACACATCCAGCGGCCAGCCCAGCGCAACTGTGATCAGCTCAAAAAAAGGTCTTGATTCACGGAACACAGGAAAAAGGAGAATATTTTTACCAGTATCAAAACCTGTGGTAGATGACAGTCATATGTCTACCGACACAGGGCTTGCCCTAGCCTTTAGTTCTAGCTCCCGCATTCTCACTTGGTGTCCACCTCTAGCATTTTCAGCTCCAACACTCAAAGCTGAAACTCCCTCTCCTCTTTCTCCTCCTCCCACTGGAGGTGAGCAACCTTCAACTCTGTCTTATGTAGGACACAAGAAACAGAGATGCCCCAATGAGCCGCCAACTCGTGCAAGTCACTCATCCTGCATTCATTTAACTGTGACAGTGACACTGCAGCGGCAAACGCATCCACACTGAAATGCTCAGACTTTTTTTTTTTCTTTTGTGAAAAAGAATCGACTGCCAGTAGTAAGGTTACATTCACTATTATACAGGATGTCCTGCCCAAGGCACGGTTACAGAGAGACAACCTTGTTAGAAATCAGCTAGTCACAACAAGGAAGCTGAAGCCTGAGTGCATCTGTTCCTTATCTGTGGGACCGCTCCCTTACTATTAACCTATCCATTCATCTTGGCATGAAGCTTCCGGGTCCTGTCAGTTCTGCAGCCGTCCTGCATGAAACGTGGCTCAATGATACTGAGGTCAGGAGACTGATATCTGCTCCAGAACCTTCACTTTCTTCTGCTGTAGCCAAAGACAGGTCGACTTTAAGTTTTGGGTCATTGTCATGTTGGGAAGTCCAAGTGGAGCTTCTGAGCTGATGAGTTCAAATTGTCCTCCAGTGTTTTCTGATAACATGCTCCAGCTCCATGCTTCACGGCAGGCATGGTGTAGGCATTGTTCACTCCTCTTTAAACTAACATTTCTGGTCGTGAACATAAAGTTCAATCTCTCAGTCTTGTCACTCTAAATGCTTTTGTTCCTTGAAGCTTTGAGACCTGTCCAGGTGCTGTTTAACATATTATTAGTGAGCTGTTCAGTGCCACTGGCGTAATAATCAATAATGGCAACTCGACCATGCAGCCCCATTTTTCTTTAAGCGTGTCCTCATGTGCATCTTGAAACCAACTACAACACTCATCTGTAGAAAAGCCTGTATGTCAGCTGAAGTGATTTGTGCTTTTTTTCTTTGTATCCTGAACTATTTTTTTCTGGCACTAGAAGCTGAAATCTTTGCAGACCAGCATCAGGGTCTGTTATGAGGACCAGAAGAGTACATGGCCTTGCACTGTATAATGTTTTAGCATCAGTCTAGGAGTTGTAAAACATGTATTTTTTTTTCTCTTTTTGTCTTTTAACTGTTCTTATTGTTTACATGTTTTATTTGGTTTTATGATTTAAATATTTTTTTATATATATATTTCTTTGTGTGTTTTATAATCTCATGTCTGTGTACAGCATTTTGACCAACATTGTTGCTTTTAAAGTGCTTTATTAATAAAGATCGATTGATTGACTGATGTATTAACACTTAAGATTTCAAATTTAGAGCAACGAATGAACAGAGGTTTTGATTTTATAACAAATTCTCCATCATCTTACATTAGCTGAATTTTCAAACTCTTACCTTTTTGGATTTTGCTGCTTCATGAAATTACATTTTGTTGATGCATTTTGGTTCTGACCCTCCAACAATTAGTAAATATAAAACTGCCTCGACAGTCATTCATCAGTTAATACATGAGATAAAAATTAACCTCAGTTACTACAAATAAGTAAATGTGAATATATTTTAATGGAGTGATCAACAACATATCAAGGTAAAAGTTATACCAAAAATATTAAGAAAGGCCTGAACAGTGATTGAACAATTATTATATTTGAGAAAAAAGCTAACATCAGCTATTACAAATGAATAATTGTGAATATATTTTAACAGAGTGATCAACAACATATCAGTGATAAAGGAAGGTCTGCTGATTCCTCTGCTATGAAGTGGAAGAGAAACAACAAGACACAAATACATCAATACAAATATTCAGCAGACATTTAGAGCTCAGAGAAGTTTACATTGTTATGAAAATAAAAGTCATCATTATCCACGGCTAAACACACAAAAGAGCTCCACCTAAAGAAAGTGATGAAACATCAAGAGAACAACTATTAAACATCAAGGTAGCAGCCATAATGTTTGACTGACAGCTGATCTCTGTGCAGAAACACCACAACAAATGATAATATAATAATTTGCCATATTCAATAGCATTATTTTTTTTTTTTTCATTTTGAATTAATATCAGTAGTCAAAAAAGAGATTTGTCTCATATTCAAAGACGACTCAAGAATCATGAATCTAGACATCTAGTTAACCGGCTCAGTTGAGTGGTTGATTGATATATAATCAAACTGCACCATTTAAACAACTTAAGCCACTCGGCCGAGAACCAAAACATACTACCAGACTTGACCACTAGCAAACTAAGGCATTCAGACAATCACTCACGCAAAGAAACGAAACTCAAGACAGACAAGAGCCAATGAATATGCTCACTCACCACTAGGGCTGGGTACCGAACTTCGGTTCTTTTGTGGCACCGACCGAAATGCTTCGGTAATACCGAGTATCAAAACATGCCTTGTCTTTCGGTGCCAAGTTTCGATACCCGGAGGTGATCAAGACCTGATAATGCTGCCAGTGATTGGCTGTAACGTTATACTTTGCGGCTTGCAGGAAAAATACGTGGTACCAGACAGAGACGTTTTGTGGTTACGCCCACAGACGGGGTTCACGTGTATCTGTGTTGTGATTGTGAACAGGAGTTGTGCGTCGTTGAAACGCTTAAAAAACGCCACCGAAGTCAAAAGTGTGGCTCCATTTTTAGCAAGATTGATGCCAATACTGCGCGATGCAATATATGCAAAAAAATAAATAAAAATCATAATTGCTAAGGCTGGCAATACGACTAATTTAATGAAACACCTGACCGTGCACGGAATCAGAGCAGTAAGTTGCTCCGTGTTTGACTGCAAGAAGATCGGACCGCAGCCTCTCATATCCCGCGAAACGTCTCATAACAACATCAACAACAATGGTGGACTACATGCTTGTGTTCCTGCTGGAGAAGATATTGAGCCTATTATGGTTACTAGGGCTAAATCTAAGTTTTCCTTGAGTTTGGTTTCTTCGAAACCCGATTTGTAAACAGCGCTCAAGCTTCATGCGCATGCGCCACCTCTTCCTCTCCGTTTTTGGTGAATTTCTGAAACTGAAACAGCGCCGCCTATAGACCTGGAATATAACGTTCAGTCGTGTAAAGACAGAAAAAGGATATGATATGATGTTTATTTTTTCTGTAAAACCGCTTGGAGTGGAAAATTACCAAAGCTGAAAAATAAAACTGAAGATTTGTACAATGTGTAATGTAATTTGCTTTTTGTTATCTTATAATCTTATAAAATTGGTATCGAAAAAAGTATCGTTCTGGTACCGGTATCGAAATGAAGGTATCGGTATCGAAGATTTTTGTTTGATACCCAGCCCTACTCACCACCAAGTAGTCTGTCAAAATGACAGATTGCCTTCATTTTTCTGTCACCGTTTCAGAAAACTTGTCAATGACGGAAAATATTCAGTTAACGCAAACCTTGCTTTAATCAACTCTACACTTGAATCCCAACAACCAATCCTGACTCCAGCATAGAGCGGCTGAGTGAATCTGGTCTGGACTCTGTGGAGGAGAGTCATGGTTTCAGAGACGCTGTAGAAGGACAGAATACCTGCACTGTGATCCAGGTACACTCCTACTCTGGAGGAAGGAGGACCTGAGATGGGAGTTTGGATGTTGTTGAACAAAAATTTAGAACAATGACAATCCAGTGTCCAAGATTTGTCATTATTTCCAAATCCACTTTCAAACCCTGCTCTATTGATATTCTTGTATGTGACTGCTACACCAACTCCTCTTCCTCTCCACTCCACCTCCCAGTAACAACGTCCAGTCAGACTCTCTCTACTCAGGACCTGCCAACAATCAGTGAATCTGTCTGGATGATCAGGATAAGATGTTGTTGATACACTGATGTTGCTTTTCTGTTCCTCTCAGACAGTACCAGACGTCTGTTTGCTGTGTTTATATCCAGTGTGATTTCACATAAGAATTCATCTCTGGTCTTTGGCTCTGGTCGTGGAGGTAAAACATCCACTTCAGTCACTGTCAGTGAGATGTTTGTCTTTGTCTCTCTCAGAATGTCCTGTAGTTTCTTTCTGAGCTCTGTCACAGCTGGTTTCACGTCCTCAAACTTCCTCAGAGGACGGATATTGATGCTGGATGAGTGTGTAGATTGACTGAGTGGTGACAGTGAGGGGTAGTTGTGTAGAAACTGGTTGTGATCCTCTGTGTCTGAGAGCTGCTTCAGCTCAGTGTCTTCCCTCTTCAGCTCAGTGATCTCCTGCTCCAGCTTCTCCTGAACCTCTTTGACTCGACTCTTTTCAGTTTCCTGCTGGGATCTGACCTGCTGCTCCACATCAGAGCTTCTTTCCTGGATGAGACGGATCATCTCAGTGAAGATCTCCTGACTGCCCTTCACTGTTTTTTCAGCAGAGTGAGCGATGGCCTTCAGCTCCTGTTGAAGCAGCTTCACATCTTTCTCTTTGTCCTGGATCATCTGCTGGATGTTTTGTCGTCTCACCTCCACCTCTCTCTGTCTCTCAGTCCTTTCTGCTGCAGTTGAGACTGTCTTGTGGCCTTTATGTTCATCCACAGAGCAGAGATAACAGATACTCTGCTGATCAGTACGACAGAACATCTTCATCACCTCACCATGACGAGAGCAGATGTTCTCCTGGAGCTTCTTGGAGGGATCCACCAGCTTGTGTTTTTTAAATGTAGGTGACTTATAATGAGGCTGAAGGTGTTTCTCACAGTAAGATGCCAGACAGAATAAACAGGACTTGATGGCTTTCAGTTTTCTTCCAGTGCAGACATCACAGGCCACATCTTCAGGTCCAGCATAGCAGTGATCAGCAGGAGCAGCTTGGAGTCCAGTCTTCTTCAGCTGCTCCACTAAAACTGCTAACATGGTGTTTTTCACCAGGACAGGCCTCGATCTGAAGAGTTGTCTGCATTCAGGACAGCTGTGGACTTTCTTCTTGTCCTCTTCATCAAAGTGTCTTTTAATACAGTTCATGCAGTAGCTGTGTCCACAGGGAATAGTCACCGGATTCTTCAGTAGATCCAGACAGATGGAACAAGAAAAGGTTTCTCGATCCAGCTCAACTCCTTTCTCTGCCATGTCGGCTCTCGGTGTCAGTGACTCCGTTAGTTCCTCTTTCTTAAAAATGAAATTAGTCTGAGCTCTAAACTAAACGTTGTGTGTCTGAGCAGTGAGTCAGCTCTTACACTTCATCGTATGTTGTGTAAATCTAAAGGGGAGGGGAAACAGGAAGTATGTGGACAGAGTCGAGCTGCTGTGTGTGAGAGCAGGAAGTAGAATGAGGGTGATCAGACTCCGATGACGATTTAGTCTTGAGTTTATTAATCTAAACAGTTGTTGCTACAATTAGCATTGCATCTTTTCCCATCAGCTCATTTTGAACACAACCACCGTGCTAACATGCACAGACACTTTAACGTGGACAACATTGCAAACAACAGTTGATCGGTCGCTGTCATTATCAGATTCCTGTGAGAGAATTTGTCTGGCCGCCATTGTTGGGATAACTGTTCTTGTTGTTTTTTTCTGGCAATACAGATGCATTCTAAAAAAGCTTGGGATGCTAAGTGCCGTTTCGATCGCTAATCATGTGTCTTTTTCTACTTGTGCAGATGGAGTCATCCTGTTTGATAATCAGGCAACTGAAGACTTTTTAATTTTTATTTCTATTATGTTATTGTTCTATTTGTTTATTTGTATTGTTACATTTTTATTCACAGACCGAATGTAATTTTATTTATTACCACTTTTTCACAAATTGAACTGCATTATGCTGCCTAAGACTGACGTTTGCAATAAAGACTGGGGGGAAACTGACGGGATTGGATTGTAATTTATTGTAGACGTGACTGTAGTCTAAAATAAGTACATTTGAGAAGAAACGACATCGAAGATCACATTTGCACTACAACTCGCTCCTATACGGAAGTAGCTACTGTGGATGTCAGTAACGGACGTTCACTCAACGTCGGGAAAAGACGTTATTTGACCGTGTCTTTGCTTAGTGGGCACCTTTATGTATTTATTTTTTATTATGGCCATGAAGCTGGTCATACCTTCATGCAAGCGGTGGGCGCCGTGAGATGGTCCAGTGGCAGCGCTGACTCATGGATGAATCAGACGGTGATCGGTGTTGACATCCTCCATGTGGCTCGGTAGAGCTCGGAAACCCGGGTTCGCTCCGCCTCCATGCGGTGGCCTTTCCGTGACTAGCTAAGACTGAAGCGAAGTTTTTGACTTAATGTAGTGACTTGTTCTTATCAAAATAAAACAACAAAACGAACCTAAGCCTCTGGGCTGCTGTACTGGTACTTGAAGTAGTTGACGCGTCGTCTTCCGGGTCCAATGAATTAAACACACGAGCTTCGTATGTCACCAACTGTTTATAAGCGACCTCAGCCGAACTGTACACACACACACACACACTTACATTAACTCTGTAAAATCAAACCAAATGGCGCACATGTTTGTCACAACGAAAAAACCAAGACCACGACTACGGTCAAACACTGGGTGCTTCCACAATCAGCAGCACATGCCGAGTAATTACCTGCTGGTCTATTTAACAATTTCCTGCACACATAGGACACAGCGCCACCTACTGTGGCTTACAGACATTACACAAAAATAAACACAAATACACCAAAAAATGAAAACAATAATCTCACATGGAAAATGAAACAAATAATTAAATGCTTAAGTCAGGGAGGGCACTTAAAGGCACCACATAATATATGCAAACAGACTCATAAGTTTACCTTGACAGAATACCATTCTTCAATGGAAACATGAGCGATCACTCAAAACTAATTCATGTTAATTTAAATGGGATTCAAACTAAACAAGGCGTCTAACAAAGAAAGCACAATCATTAAGTAAAGCGTGGAGAAAAGAGCAGAAACAGAGAAACAGCTCTGGTTAAAGTTACCAATGATCTCCTCATGACTTCAGACAATAGACTTGTCTCTATACTAGTGTTAGATCTTAGTGCTGCATTTGACACCACTGATCATAATATTCTACTACAGAGACTTGAAAGTGAGATCCAGATTAAAGGAACTGCATTAGACTGGTTTGAATCCTATCTGTCTGACAGATTCCAGTTTGTCCATGTCAACAATGATTCTTTTACTTGTGCAAAAATAAGTAATTCAGTTCCTAAGGGCTCTGTGCTAGGACCAATACTGTTCACATTATATATGTTTCCCTTAGCTGGTTAAACTCCAAGCATGCCTTAAAAACATAAAGGCTTGGATGACCTGTAATTTCCTACTCAGACAAAACAGAAGTTATTGCATTTTGCTCTAAACATCTCAGAAATTAATTATTTAATTACGTGGTTTCCTTGGATGGCAAGACCTTGGCCTCCAGTACTACTGTGAAAAACCTTGGTGTTATATTCAATGACATGTCCTTTAATTCACACATAAAGCAAGTATCCAGAACTGCTTTTTTTGACCTGCATAGTAACATCAAAATTAGGAACATCCTGTCTCAGAGTGATGCTGAAACTACTTTATTGCAGGCTGGATTACTGTAATACATTACTGTCTGGTTGTGCTCTTCAAAAAGCCTCCAATCGATTCAAAATGCCACAGCAAAACTAATTCTGGGAATTAACAAGAGAGATCATATTACTCCAGTTTTAGCTTCTCTTCACTGACTCCCTTTAAAAATCTAGAACAGAATTTAAAATTCTCCTCCGTACATACAAGGCCCATAAAAGCATTAATGTAACAGATCATCCCAACAGATCACTTTGATCTCAAAGTGCAGGCCTACATTTTCAAAAAGTAGAATGGGAGGTTGCGCTTTCAGGTATCAGGCTCTCCTGTAGAACCAGATCTTAGTTTGGGTTCCGGAGGCAGACTAAATATTGAACATAGACATTTAGAGCTCAGAGAAGTTTACATTGTCATGGAAATAAAAGTCATCATGAGCAGTGATATCTTCCATGGCTAAACAGACACAGGAAAGAGCTCCATCTAAAGAAAGTGATGAAACATCAAGAGAACAACTATTAAACATGTCAAGGTAGCAGCCATAATGTTTGACTGACAGCTGATCTCTGTGCAGAAACACCACAACAATGAACTCTCAGCAACAAACATGGAGAGAAAACAAGTTGATGAAGAGAAACACAGAATTTAACTCTCTGCTCCTGAAGTTACCTCTGTCTACTTCACTTTAATCAACTCAGCACTGGATTCCCAAACATATAGTCCAGCATAGAGCGGCTGAGTGAATGTGGTCTGGACTCTGTGGAGGAGAGTCATGGTTTCAGAGACGCTGTAGAAGGACAGAATACCTGCTCTGTGATCCAGGTACACTCCTACTCTGGAGGAAGGAGGACCTGAGACGGGAGTTTGGATGTTGTTGTTCACAAATGAAGAACTGCCTTGGAAGTACTCAAATGTCCAGGATTTATCATAACGTCCAAAAACACTTTCATCCCCTGCTCTGTTGATATTCTTGTATGTGACTGCCACATCAACTCCTGTTCCTCTCCACTCCACCTCCCAGTAACAACGTCCAGTCAGACTCTCTCTACTCAGGACCTGATAACAATCAATGAATCTGTCTGGATGATCAGGATAAGACTGTTGTTGATTTCTAAATGTTACTTTTCTGTTCCTCTCAGACAGTACCAGACATCTGTTTACTGTGTTTGGATCCAGTTTGATTTCACATGAATACTTTAAGAATTCATCTCTGGTCTTTGGCTCTGGTTGTGGCAGTAAAACATCCACTTCAGTCACTGTCAGTGAGATGTTTGTCCTTGTCTCTCTCAGAATGTCCTGTAGTTTCTTTCTGAGCTCTGTCACAGCTGCTTTCACGTCCTCAAAGTTCCTCAGAGGACGGATATTGATGCTGGATGAGTGTGTAGATTGACTGAGTGGTGACAGTGAGGGGTAGTTGTGTAGAAACTGATTGTGATCCTCTGTGTCTGAGAGCTGCTTCAGCTCAGCGTCTTCCCTCTTCAGCTCAGTGATCTCCTGCTCCAGCTTCTCCTGAACCTCTTTGACTCGACTCTCTTCAGTTTCCTGCTGGGATCTGACCTGCTGCTCCACATCAGAGCTTCTTTCCTGGATGAGACGGATCATCTCAGTGAAGATCTCCTGATTGTCCTTCACTGTTTTATCAGCAGAGTGAGCGATGGCCTTCAGCTCCTGATGAAGCAGCTTCACATCTTTCTCTTTGTCCTGGATCATCTTCTGGATGTTTTGTCGTCTCACCTCCACCTTTCTCTGTCTCTCAGTCCTTTCTGCTGCAGCTGAGACTGTGTCGTGGCCTTTATGTTCATCCACAGAGCAGAGATAACAGATACTCTGCTGATCAGTACAACAGAACATCTTCATCACCTCACCATGACGAGAGCAGATGTTCTCCTGGAGCTTCTTGGAGGGATCCACCAGCTTGTGTTGTTTAAATGTAGGTGACTTATAATGAGGCTGAAGGTGTTTCTCACAGTAAGATGCCAGACAGAATAAACAGGACTTGAAGGCTTTCAGTTTTCTTCCAGTGCAGACATCACAGGCCACATCTTCAGGTCCAGCATAGCAGTGATCAGCAGGAGCAGCTTGGAGTCCAGTCTTCTTCAGCTTCTCCACTAAAACTGCTAACATGGTGTTTTTCACCAGGACAGGTCTCGATCTGAAGAGTTGTCTGCAGTCAGGACATCTGTAGATTTTCTTCTTGTCCTCTTCATCAAAGTGTCTTTTAATACAGTTCATGCAGTAGCTGTGTCCACAGGGAATAGTCACCGGATCCTTCAGTAGATCCAGACAGATGGAACAAGAAAATGTTTCTTGATCCAGCTCAACTCCTTTCTCCGCCATTTCAGCTCTCGGTGTCAGTGACTCTGTGAGTTTCTGTTTCTTTGTAGTGAAACTAGTCTGAGCTCTGATCTAAACATCATGTGTTTGTGCAGTGAATGGGTCCAGTCAGCTCTTATACTTCACCACATGTTGTGCAGATCTAAAGGGGAGGGAACCAGGAAGTACATGGGCAGGGTGGAGCTGTTGTGTGTGAGAGCCGGAAGTAGAATGAGGGCGTTCAGACTCTGGTGAGGAATTCTTCTTTGAATCTCTGTGTTCAGTTTGTGTTTCCAGTTTCCTGAGAGAATTTAAATGGGATTCAAACTAAACTACGAGGAATTTAAAAAAACAATAATCCAAACCACTGGGTGTTTGGTTTGAAAGCAGCCAGGACTCTTGGTGTTCTTTTAGTGTCATGGCAAACCAGTTGTGGTGGTAAAACTAAACTACCGTCGCCTTACTCACCACCGGTTTTTCTAAGTGGGATGGCCCAACGGATGGACACTCACATCATTGCCCCACAGCAACAGCAAAAAAACAAGTTACTAGCTTGGATTCTTCAGCTGTAGTCAAAGACAGGTCGACTTTAAGTTTTGGGTCATTGTCATGTTGAGAAGTCCAAGTGGACCTTCTGAGCTGATGAGTTCAAATTGTCCTCCAGTGTTTTCTGATAACATGCTCCAGCTCCATGCTTCACAGTAGGCATGGTGTAGGCATTGTTCACTCCTCTTTAAACTAACATTTCTGGTCATGAACATAAAGTTCAATCTCTCAGTCTCATCACTCCAAATGCTTTTGTTCTTTGAAGCTTTGAGGCCTGTCCAGGTGCTGTTTAACATATTGTTAGTGAGCTGTTTAGTGTCACTGGCGTAATAATGTTTTTTCTTTCTTTTTCTGGCAGCTTGACCATGCAGCCAACCATTAGATCAACATTAGCTCTGGTGATATGCTACAAAGCATTCCTTGTTTGTGTTCAAACACAAGACAATATTGCATTTCTGACATTTCACCTTGACACACACCCATCATCATCATCACTCAGACCAGCACCAGAGTCTGTTATGAGGACCAGAAGAGTACATGGTCTTGCACTGTATAATGTTTTAGCATCTGTCGAGGAGTTGTAAAACATGTCATTTTTTTTTTGTCTTTTAACTGTTCTTATTGTTTACATGGTTTATTTGGTTTTATGATTTAAATATTTTTTATATATATATTTCTTTGTGTTTTTATATTCTCATGTCTGTGTACAGCATTTTGACCAACATTGTTGCTTTTAAAGTGCTTTATTAATAAAGATCGATTGATTGACTGATGTATTAACAATTAAGATTTCATATTTAGAGCAATAGATGAACAGAGGTTTTGATTTTATAACAAATTCTCCATCATCTTACATTAGCTGAATTTTCTAACTCTTACCATAAAGTGACAAATCAACCATTTGGTTGACCACATTTAAAAAATAAAAAAATAAATAAAAAATAGTCAACGAAAATGTTTCCATGGGAACCCAAAAAGTGATGAGAAGACTCTGAACGAATGTGTCAATGTCATTAATGTGTGTGTTGTCAGATTAGTTGAATTTGCAGGATGATAAAAAGTGAAAGACTTGTAAGGAGTCATGAAGTCAAGATGTTAAAGTGAAAAATTAAGAACAAACAAACAAAACAACTCTAAAAGTCATAAAGCTTTAAAGAACAAGAGCGTACCAGCAGGTTCATCACTTTTTGGAGTCCCCTGGAAAAGCTTGCAGCTTGTTTCTCTATCTGCTGCTGTTGTGAGTATTTGAAGAACATGTGTTGTCAGAATGATGGTGTTTTCTTACTTTGCTTGTGTTTTTCTTGAGCTGCACTGGGTCAACCTCTCTCTGCCAGCGTAAAATGCTGAGGTCAGACACATGAAACCACAGTGTTACAACTTCTTCTTGATATTGTTGTTCCATGAAATTACATTTTATTAATGCATTTTGCTTCTGACCCTCCAACATCATTTGAACCTGGTTCAGTTGATTCCTCATGTTTGTTAAACCATGTTACACCTGAAGGTAAAAAGAACACTTTAAATGTTTTTATATGTTTATTATAACTTTTGTGAGTTATTACATTAAAAAAAAACTTGTGTTGAAACATGTACCTGATACATATAATAGCATTGTGTAGTGTAGAACAAAATGTGCAAGGTAAAAGTTATACAAAGAATATTAAGAAAGGCCTAAACAGTGATTCATCAGTTATTATATTTGAGAAAAAAAGCTAACATCAGCTATTACAAATGAATAATTGTGAATATATTTTAACAGAGTGATCAACAACATATCAGTGATAAAGGAAGGTCTGCTGATTCCTCTGCTATGAAGTGGAAGAGAAACAACAACACAAATACATCAATACAAATATTCGGCAGACATTTAGAGCTCAGAGAAGTTTACATTGTTATGGAAATAAAAGTCATCATGAGCAGTGATATCCTCCACGGCTAAACAGACACAGGAAAGAGCTCCACCTAAATAAAGTGATGAAACATCAAGAGAACAACTATTAAACATGTCAAGGTAGCAGCCATAATGTTTGACTGACAGCTGATCTCTGTGCAGAAACACCACAACAATGAACTCTCAGCAACAAACATGGAGAGAAAACAAGTTGATGAAGAGAAACACAGAATTTAACTCTCTGCTCCTGAAGTTACCCTCTGTCTACTTCACTTTAACCTTTTTATTGTGTTAGGGTCAAATTTGACCCATTTACCATTTAAAATATGTAAAATGTAGAGTTTCCTTGGAACAAGGCTTCATGATATCATCAGGAACATGTAGCTTAAAACAACAAAATAGTTTTTCACTATTTTAGTAAATTCACATGGATAGGAATGCAAAACAAGATATGAGGTGAAAAACAAAACTGCTTGACAAACCGTGTTCTTTGATGATTCTGGGCTGGATTAAGCCACGGGTCAATTTTGACCCGCTACAGGTACTCATATGGGAATCTGTCTATCTCATTATCAGGGTCAATCACCTCAGCACCTGAGTTAGGCACACCACTAATCCAGAGTCCAGCATAGAGCGGCTGAGTGAATGTGGTCTGGACTCTGTGGAGGAGAGTCATGGTTTTACGGACGCTGTAGAAAGAAAGAATACCTGCACTGTGATCCAGGTACACTCCTACTCTGAAAACATCTTCTGATAAGGGATCATGGATGTTGTTGTGCAAAAACGCAGCATGAAATATAGACCTAAAACCCACAAACTCTAATATCCAAGATTTGTCATTAAGTCCAAATCTACTTTCATGCCCTACTCTGTTAATATTCTTGTATGTGACTGCTACACCAGCTCCTCCAAGCCATCGTGCTCTTCCTGTTCCTCTCCACTCCACCTCAAAGTAACAACGTCCAGTCAGACTCTCTCTACTCAGGACCTGACAATAATCAGTGAATCTGTCTGGATGATCAGGATAAGACTGCTGTGATACACTAACGTTGCTCTTCTGTTCCCCACAGACAGATCCAGACATCTGAATGCTGTGTTTGGATCCAGTATGATTTCACATGAATACTGTAAGAATTCATCTCTGGTCTTTGGCTCTGGTTGTGACAGTAAAACATCCACTTCAGTCACTGTCCGTGAGACGTTTGTCCTCGTCTCTCTCAGAGTGTCCTGTAGTTTCTTTCTGAGCTCTGTCACAGCTGCTTTCCACGTCTTAAACTTCCTCCGAGGACGGATATTGATGCTGGATGAGTGTGTAGATTGACTGAGTGGTGACAGTGAGGGGTAGTTGTGTAGAAACTGGTTGTGATCCTCTGTGTCTGGGACAGAGGATCTGTCCTTCACTGTTTTATCAGCAGAGTCAGCGATGGCCTCTTTGTCCTGGATATCTTCTGGATGTTTTGTCGTCTCACCTCCACCTCTCTCTGTCTCTCCCTCCTTTCTGCTGCAGCTGAGACTGTGTCATGGCCTTTATGTTCATAGTCAAGGCAGGAATAACAGATACTCTGCTGATCCGTACGACAGAAGAAATTCATCACCTCACCATGATGAGAGCAGATGTTCTTCTGGAGCTTCTTGGAGGGATCCACCAGCTTGTGTTTCTCTGATGGAGCTACATCATAATGAGGCTGAAGGTGTTTCTCACAGTAAGATGCCAGACAGACTAAACAGGACTTGAAGGCTTTCAGTTTTCTTCCAGTGCAGACATCACAGGCCACATCTTCAGGTCCAGCATAAGCAGTGATCAGCAGGAGCAGCTTGGAGTCCAGTCTTCTTCAGCTGCTCCACTAAAACTGCTAACATGGTGTTTTTCACCAGGACAGGCCTCGTGGTGAAGAGTTGTCTGCAGTCAGGACATCTGTGGACTTTCTTCTTGTCCTCTTCATCAAAGTGTCTTTCAATACAGTTCATGCAGTAGCTGTGTCCACAGGGAATAGTCACCGGATCCTTCAGTAGATCCAGACAGATGGAACAAGAAAAGGTTTCTTGATCCAGCTCAACTAGTTTCTCCGCCATCTCAGCTCTCTGTGTCAGTGACTCTGTTTCTGTTCCTTAGAAGGGAAACTAGTCCGAGCTCTGATCTGAACATCATGCGTCTCTGCAGTGAATGGGTCCAGTCAGCTCTCACACTTCACCACATGTTGTGCAGATCTAAAGGGGAGGGAAACAGGAAGAACATGGGCAGGGTGGAGCTGCTGTGTGTGAGAGCAGGAAGTAGAATGAGTGTGTTCAGACTCCGGTGAGGAATTCTTCTTTCAATCTCTGTGTTCAGTTTGTGTTTCCAGTTTCCTGAGATAATTTAAATGGGATTCAAACTAAACTTCAAGGCATCTAATAAAAAAAAGCCCAATCATTAAACCAAACCACTGGGTGTTTGGTTTGAAAGCAGCCAAGACTCTTGGTGTTCTTGTAGTGTCGTGGCAAACCAAATGTGGTGAAAAAGTAAACTATCAGCACCTTACCACCGTGTTTTTTTTTCAGTGGGATGGCCTCAGGGAAACGGATGGACACACACATCATTGTCGCACCAGCTAGACATGAATGTAATGAAGAGGGCAGATACTAAACTCACCCCAATCCCTCTTACAGTAGCACTAGCATCACATGGCGATGTATCTCCCAGAGGCAAAACACTTGACAAGATGATCGACAGCAGTAGAAACGCGGTTTCTCACCTTTTGACCGCTGTACTAGAGCGCTAATGCTGGGAGTGCTAACAGTTGGGCAGTTAGACTTCTGAAGCGAGTTACGGGTGAAAGATAGGTCATATAGGGCAAAACTCCTGTGCGTCAACGTAAACTTCTAAGCTAAAATGGCAACCTGCTGTAAGGTGGACAGCTTCTGCTTGTTGTGGTAAGACACTATACACTCAGTTTTTAAACTCTTCAATTACCAGCACTTCTCTCAATGAAGCCATATCACTGACTTTACATGTCGAACACCATTTGTCAAAGAGCAGACTCAACTCCCTAGCAAAGTCAGTGAAAGTCTGTCCCTGACTCCTAAACGCTGCCAATAAGCTTCTGGCACTAGTTCATATGCTCACAGAGCAGAAGCTTTAAGTTTTTCCTAACTTAAACTGTCTGCAGTGGAGAGGGAGGGGCAGGCTTCCTGGGCTTTGCCACTCAATTTGCACTGTAGCAACGGTGCGCACACATCCAGCGGCCAGCCCAGCGCAACTGTGATCAGCTCAAAAAAAGGTCTTGATTCACGGAACACAGGAAAAAGGAGAATATTTTTACCAGTATCAAAACCTGTGGTAGATGACAGTCATATGTCTACCGACACAGGGCTTGCCCTAGCCTTTAGTTCTAGCTCCCGCATTCTCACTTGGTGTCCACCTCTAGCATTTTCAGCTCCAACACTCAAAGCTGAAACTCCCTCTCCTCTTTCTCCTCCTCCCACTGGAGGTGAGCAACCTTCAACTCTGTCTTATGTAGGACACAAGAAACAGAGATGCCCCAATGAGCCGCCAACTCGTGCAAGTCACTCATCCTGCATTCATTTAACTGTGACAGTGACACTGCAGCGGCAACGCATCCACACTGAAATGCTCAGACTTTTTTTTTTTCTTTTGTGAAAAAGAATCGACTGCCAGTAGTAAGGTTACATTCACTATTATACAGGATGTCCTGCCCAAGGCACGGTTACAGAGAGACAACCTTGTTAGAAATCAGCTAGTCACAACAAGGAAGCTGAAGCCTGAGTGCATCTGTTCCTTATCTGTGGGACCGCTCCCTTACTATTAACCTATCCATTCATCTTGGCATGAAGCTTCCGGGTCCTGTCAGTTCTGCAGCCGTCCTGCATGAAACGTGGCTCAATGATACTGAGGTCAGGAGACTGATATCTGCTCCAGAACCTTCACTTTCTTCTGCTGTAGCCAAAGACAGGTCGACTTTAAGTTTTGGGTCATTGTCATGTTGGGAAGTCCAAGTGGAGCTTCTGAGCTGATGAGTTCAAATTGTCCTCCAGTGTTTTCTGATAACATGCTCCAGCTCCATGCTTCACGGCAGGCATGGTGTAGGCATTGTTCACTCCTCTTTAAACTAACATTTCTGGTCGTGAACATAAAGTTCAATCTCTCAGTCTTGTCACTCTAAATGCTTTTGTTCCTTGAAGCTTTGAGACCTGTCCAGGTGCTGTTTAACATATTGTTAGTGAGCTGTTCAGTGCCACTGGCGTAATAATCAATAATGGCAACTCGACCATGCAGCCCCATTTTTCTTTAAGCGTGTCCTCATGTGCATCTTGAAACCAACTACAACACTCATCTGTAGAAAAGCCTGTATGTCAGCTGAAGTGATTTGTGCTTTTTTTCTTTGTATCCTGAACTATTTTTTCTGGCACTAGAAGCTGAAATCTTTGCAGACCAGCATCAGGGTCTGTTATGAGGACCAGAAGAGTACATGGCCTTGCACTGTATAATGTTTTAGCATCAGTCTAGGAGTTGTAAAACATGTATTTTTTTTTCTCTTTTTGTCTTTTAACTGTTCTTATTGTTTACATGTTTTATTTGGTTTTATGATTTAAATATTTTTTTATATATATATTTCTTTGTGTGTTTTATAATCTCATGTCTGTGTACAGCATTTTGACCAACATTGTTGCTTTTAAAGTGCTTTATTAATAAAGATCGATTGATTGACTGATGTATTAACACTTAAGATTTCAAATTTAGAGCAACGAATGAACAGAGGTTTTGATTTTATAACAAATTCTCCATCATCTTACATTAGCTGAATTTTCAAACTCTTACCTTTTGGATTTTGCTGCTTCATGAAATTACATTTTGTTGATGCATTTTGGTTCTGACCCTCCAACAATTAGTAAATATAAAACTGCCTCGACAGTCATTCATCAGTTAATACATGAGATAAAAATTAACCTCAGTTACTACAAATAAGTAAATGTGAATATATTTTAATGGAGTGATCAACAACATATCAAGGTAAAAGTTATACCAAAAATATTAAGAAAGGCCTGAACAGTGATTGAACAATTATTATATTTGAGAAAAAAGCTAACATCAGCTATTACAAATGAATAATTGTGAATATATTTTAACAGAGTGATCAACAACATATCAGTGATAAAGGAAGGTCTGCTGATTCCTCTGCTATGAAGTGGAAGAGAAACAACAAGACACAAATACATCAATACAAATATTCAGCAGACATTTAGAGCTCAGAGAAGTTTACATTGTTATGAAAATAAAAGTCATCATTATCCACGGCTAAACACACAAAAGAGCTCCACCTAAAGAAAGTGATGAAACATCAAGAGAACAACTATTAAACATCAAGGTAGCAGCCATAATGTTTGACTGACAGCTGATCTCTGTGCAGAAACACCACAACAAATGATAATATAATAATTTTGCCATATTCAATAGCATTATTTTTTTTTTTTTCATTTGAATTAATATCAGTAGTCAAAAAAGAGATTTGTCTCATATTCAAAGACGACTCAAGAATCATGAATCTAGACATCTAGTTAACCGGCTCAGTTGAGTGGTTGATTGATATATAATCAAACTGCACCATTTAAACAACTTAAGCCACTCGGCCGAGACCAAAACATACTACCAGACTTGACCACTAGCAAACTAAGGCATTCAGACAATCACTCACGCAAAGAAACGAAACTCAAGACAGACAAGAGCCAATGAATATGCTCACTCACCACTAGGGCTGGGTACCGAACTTCGGTTCTTTGTGGCACCGACCGAAATGCTTCGGTAATACCGAGTATCAAAACATGCCTTGTCTTTCGGTGCCAAGTTTCGATACCCGGAGGTGATCAAGACCTGATAATGCTGCCAGTGATTGGCTGTAACGTTATACTTTGCGGCTTGCAGGAAAAATACGTGGTACCAGACAGAGACGTTTTGTGGTTACGCCCACAGACGGGGTTCACGTGTATCTGTGTTGTGATTGTGAACAGGAGTTGTGCGTCGTTGAAACGCTTAAAAAACGCCACCGAAGTCAAAAGTGTGGCTCCATTTTAGCAAGATTGATGCCAATACTGCGCGATGCAATATATGCAAAAAATAAATAAAAATCATAATTGCTAAGGCTGGCAATACGACTAATTTAATGAAACACCTGACCGTGCACGGAATCAGAGCAGTAAGTTGCTCCGTGTTTGACTGCAAGAAGATCGGACCGCAGCCTCTCATATCCCGCGAAACGTCTCATAACAACATCAACAACAATGGTGGACTACATGCTTGTGTTCCTGCTGGAGAAGATATTGAGCCTATTATGGTTACTAGGGCTAAATCTAAGTTTTCCTTGAGTTTGGTTTCTTCGAAACCCGATTTGTAAACAGCGCTCAAGCTTCATGCGCATGCGCCACCTCTTCCTCTCCGTTTTTGGTGAATTTCTGAAACTGAAACAGCGCCGCCTATAGACCTGGAATATAACGTTCAGTCGTGTAAAGACAGAAAAAGGATATGATATGATGTTTATTTTTCTGTAAAACCGCTTGGAGTGGAAAATTACCAAAGCTGAAAAATAAACTGAAGATTTGTACAATGTGTAATGTAATTTGCTTTTTGTTATCTTATAATCTTATAAAATTGGTATCGAAAAAAGTATCGTTCTGGTACCGGTATCGAAATGAAGGTATCGGTATCGAAGATTTTTGTTTGATACCCAGCCCTACCCACCACCAAGTAGTCTGTCAAAATGACAGATTGCCTTCATTTTCTGTCACCGTTTCAGAAAACTTGTCAATGACGGAAAATATTCAGTTAACGCAAACCTTGCTTTAATCAACTCTACACTTGAATCCCAACAACCAATCCTGACTCCAGCATAGAGCGGCTGAGTGAATCTGGTCTGGACTCTGTGGAGGAGAGTCATGGTTTCAGAGACGCTGTAGAAGGACAGAATACCTGCACTGTGATCCAGGTACACTCCTACTCTGGAGGAAGGAGGACCTGAGATGGGAGTTTGGATGTTGTTGAACAAAAATTTAGAACAATGACAATCCAGTGTCCAAGATTTGTCATTATTTCCAAATCCACTTTCAAACCCTGCTCTATTGATATTCTTGTATGTGACTGCTACACCAACTCCTCTTCCTCTCCACTCCACCTCCCAGTAACAACGTCCAGTCAGACTCTCTCTACTCAGGACCTGCCAACAATCAGTGAATCTGTCTGGATGATCAGGATAAGATGTTGTTGATACACTGATGTTGCTTTTCTGTTCCTCTCAGACAGTACCAGACGTCTGTTTGCTGTGTTTATATCCAGTGTGATTTCACATAAGAATTCATCTCTGGTCTTTGGCTCTGGTCGTGGAGGTAAAACATCCACTTCAGTCACTGTCAGTGAGATGTTTGTCTTTGTCTCTCTCAGAATGTCCTGTAGTTTCTTTCTGAGCTCTGTCACAGCTGGTTTCACGTCCTCAAACTTCCTCAGAGGACGGATATTGATGCTGGATGAGTGTGTAGATTGACTGAGTGGTGACAGTGAGGGGTAGTTGTGTAGAAACTGGTTGTGATCCTCTGTGTCTGAGAGCTGCTTCAGCTCAGTGTCTTCCCTCTTCAGCTCAGTGATCTCCTGCTCCAGCTTCTCCTGAACCTCTTTGACTCGACTCTTTTCAGTTTCCTGCTGGGATCTGACCTGCTGCTCCACATCAGAGCTTCTTTCCTGGATGAGACGGATCATCTCAGTGAAGATCTCCTGACTGCCCTTCACTGTTTTTTCAGCAGAGTGAGCGATGGCCTTCAGCTCCTGTTGAAGCAGCTTCACATCTTTCTCTTTGTCCTGGATCATCTGCTGGATGTTTTGTCGTCTCACCTCCACCTCTCTCTGTCTCTCAGTCCTTTCTGCTGCAGTTGAGACTGTCTTGTGGCCTTTATGTTCATCCACAGAGCAGAGATAACAGATACTCTGCTGATCAGTACGACAGAACATCTTCATCACCTCACCATGACGAGAGCAGATGTTCTCCTGGAGCTTCTTGGAGGGATCCACCAGCTTGTGTTTTTTAAATGTAGGTGACTTATAATGAGGCTGAAGGTGTTTCTCACAGTAAGATGCCAGACAGAATAAACAGGACTTGATGGCTTTCAGTTTTCTTCCAGTGCAGACATCACAGGCCACATCTTCAGGTCCAGCATAGCAGTGATCAGCAGGAGCAGCTTGGAGTCCAGTCTTCTTCAGCTGCTCCACTAAAACTGCTAACATGGTGTTTTTCACCAGACAGGCCTCGATCTGAAGAGTTGTCTGCATTCAGGACAGCTGTGGACTTTCTTCTTGTCCTCTTCATCAAAGTGTCTTTTAATACAGTTCATGCAGTAGCTGTGTCCACAGGGAATAGTCACCGGATTCTTCAGTAGATCCAGACAGATGGAACAAGAAAAGGTTTCTCGATCCAGCTCAACTCCTTTCTCTGCCATGTCGGCTCTCGGTGTCAGTGACTCCGTTAGTTCCTCTTTCTTAAAAATGAAATTAGTCTGAGCTCTAAACTAAACGTTGTGTGTCTGAGCAGTGAGTCAGCTCTTACACTTCATCGTATGTTGTGTAAATCTAAAGGGAGGGGAACAGGAAGTATGTGGACAGAGTCGAGCTGCTGTGTGTGAGAGCAGGAAGTAGAATGAGGGTGATCAGACTCCGATGACGATTTAGTCTTGAGTTTATTAATCTAAACAGTTGTTGCTACAATTAGCATTGCATCTTTTCCCATCAGCTCATTTGAACACAACCACCGTGCTAACATGCACAGACACTTTAACGTGGACAACATTGCAAACAACAGTTGATCGGGTCGCTGTCATTATCAGATTCCTGTGAGAGAATTGTCTGGCCGCCATTGTTGGGATAACTGTTCTTGTTGTTTTTTTCTGGCAATACAGATGCATTCTAAAAAAGCTTGGGATGCTAAGTGCCGTTTCGATCGCTAATCATGTGTCTTTTTCTACTTGTGCAGATGGAGTCATCCTGTTTGATAATCAGGCAACTGAAGACTTTTTAATTTTTATTTCTATTATGTTATTGTTCTATTTGTTTATTTGTATTGTTACATTTTTATTCACAGACCGAATGTAATTTTATTTATTACCACTTTTTCACAAATTGAACTGCATTATGCTGCCTAAGACTGACGTTTGCAATAAAGACTGGGGGGGAAACTGACGGGATTGGATTGTAATTATTGTAGACGTGACTGTAGTCTAAATAAGTACATTTGAGAAGAAAACGACATCGAAGATCACATTGCACTACAACTCGCTCCTATACGGAAGTAGCTACTGTGGATGTCAGTAACGGACGTTCACTCAACGTCGGGGAAAAGACGTTATTTGACCGTGTCTTTGCTTAGTGGGCACCTTTATGTATTTATTTTTTATTATGGCCATGAAGCTGGTCATACCTTCATGCAAGCGGTGGGCGCCGTGAGATGGTCCAGTGGCAGCGCTGACTCATGGATGAATCAGACGGTGATCGGTGTTGACATCCTCCATGTGGCTCGGTAGAGCTCGGAAACCCGGGTTCGCTCCGCCTCCTGCGGTGGCCTTTCCGTGACTAGCTAAGACTGAAGCGAAGTTTTTGACTTAATGTAGTGACTTGTTCTTATCAAAATAAAACAACAAAACGAACCTAAGCCTCTGGGCTGCTGTACTGGTACTGAAGAGTAGTTGACGCGTCGTCTTCCGGGTCCAATGAATTAAACACACGAGCTTCGTATGTCACCAACTGTTTATAAGCGACCTCAGCCGAACTGTACACACACACACACACTTACATTAACTCTGTAAAATCAAACCAAATGGCGCACATGTTTGTCACAACGAAAAACCAAGACCACGACTACGGTCAAACACTGGGTGCTTCCACAATCAGCAGCACATGCCGAGTAATTACCTGCTGGTCTATTAACAATTTCCTGCACACATAGGACACCAGCGCCACCTACTGTGGCTTACAGACATTACACAAAAATAAACACAAATACACCAAAAATGAAAACAATAATCTCACATGGAAAATGAAACAAATAATAAATGCTTAAGTCAGGAGGGCACTTAAAGGCACCACATAATATATGCAAACAGACTCATAAGTTTACCTTGACAGAATACCATTCTTCAATGGAAACATGAGCGATCACTCAAAACTAATTCATGTTAATTTAAATGGGATTCAAACTAAACAAGGCGTCTAACAAGAAAGCACAATCATTAAGTAAAGCGTGGAGAAAAGAGCAGAAACAGAGAAACAGCTCTGGTTAAAGTTACCAATGATCTCCTCATGACTTCAGACAATAGACTTGTCTCTATACTAGTGTTAGATCTTAGTGCTGCATTTGACACCACTGATCATAATATTCTACTACAGAGACTTGAAAGTGAGATCCAGATTAAAGGAACTGCATTAGACTGGTTTGAATCCTATCTGTCTGACAGATTCCAGTTTGTCCATGTCAACAATGATTCTTTTACTTGTGCAAAAATAAGTAATTCAGTTCCTAAGGGCTCTGTGCTAGGACCAATACTGTTCACATTATATATGTTTCCCTTAGCTGGTTAAACTCCAAGCATGCCTTAAAAACATAAAGGCTTGGATGACCTGTAATTTCCTACTCAGACAAAACAGAAGTTATTGCATTTTGCTCTAAACATCTCAGAAATTAATTATTTAATTACGTGGTTTCCTTGGATGGCAAGACCTTGGCCTCCAGTACTACTGTGAAAAACCTTGGTGTTATATTCAATGACATGTCCTTAATTCACACATAAAGCAAGTATCCAGAACTGCTTTTTTTGACCTGCATAGTAACATCAAAATTAGGAACATCCTGTCTCAGAGTGATGCTGAAACTACTTTATTGCAGGCTGGATTACTGTAATACATTACTGTCTGGTTGTGCTCTTCAAAAAGCCTCCAATCGATTCAAAATGCCACAGCAAAACTAATTCTGGGAATTAACAAGAGAGATCATATTACTCCAGTTTAGCTTCTCTTCACTGACTCCCTTTAAAAATCTAGAACAGAATTTAAAATTCTCCTCCGTACATACAAGGCCCATAAAAGCATTAATGTAACAGATCATCCCAACAGATCACTTTGATCTCAAAGTGCAGGCCTACATTTTCAAAAAGTAGAATGGGAGGTTGCGCTTTCAGGTATCAGGCTCTCCTGTAGAACCAGATCTTAGTTTGGGTTCCGGAGGCAGACTAAATATTGAACATAGACATTTAGAGCTCAGAGAAGTTTACATTGTCATGGAAATAAAAGTCATCATGAGCAGTGATATCTTCCATGGCTAAACAGACACAGGAAAGAGCTCCATCTAAAGAAAGTGATGAAACATCAAGAGAACAACTATTAAACATGTCAAGGTAGCAGCCATAATGTTTGACTGACAGCTGATCTCTGTGCAGAAACACCACAACAATGAACTCTCAGCAACAAACATGGAGAGAAAACAAGTTGATGAAGAGAAACACAGAATTTAACTCTCTGCTCCTGAAGTTACCTCTGTCTACTTCACTTTAATCAACTCAGCACTGGATTCCCAAACATATAGTCCAGCATAGAGCGGCTGAGTGAATGTGGTCTGGACTCTGTGGAGGAGAGTCATGGTTTCAGAGACGCTGTAGAAGGACAGAATACCTGCTCTGTGATCCAGGTACACTCCTACTCTGGAGGAAGGACGAACTGAGACGGGAGTTTGGATGTTGTTGTTCACAAATGAAGAACTGCCTTGGAAGTACTCAAATGTCCAGGATTTATCATAACGTCCAAAACACTTTCATCCCCTGCTCTGTTGATATTCTTGTATGTGACTGCCACATCAACTCCTGTTCCTCTCCACTCCACCTCCCAGTAACAACGTCCAGTCAGACTCTCTCTACTCAGGACCTGATAACAATCAATGAATCTGTCTGGATGATCAGGATAAGACTGTTGTTGATTTCTAAATGTTACTTTTCTGTTCCTCTCAGACAGTACCAGACATCTGTTTACTGTGTTTGGATCCAGTTTGATTTCACATGAATACTTTAAGAATTCATCTCTGGTCTTTGGCTCTGGTTGTGGCAGTAAAACATCCACTTCAGTCACTGTCAGTGAGATGTTTGTCCTTGTCTCTCTCAGAATGTCCTGTAGTTTCTTTCTGAGCTCTGTCACAGCTGCTTTCACGTCCTCAAAGTTCCTCAGAGGACGGATATTGATGCTGGATGAGTGTGTAGATTGACTGAGTGGTGACAGTGAGGGGTAGTTGTGTAGAAACTGATTGTGATCCTCTGTGTCTGAGAGCTGCTTCAGCTCAGCGTCTTCCCTCTTCAGCTCAGTGATCTCCTGCTCCAGCTTCTCCTGAACCTCTTTGACTCGACTCTCTTCAGTTTCCTGCTGGGATCTGACCTGCTGCTCCACATCAGAGCTTCTTTCCTGGATGAGACGGATCATCTCAGTGAAGATCTCCTGATTGTCCTTCACTGTTTTATCAGCAGAGTGAGCGATGGCCTTCAGCTCCTGATGAAGCAGCTTCACATCTTTCTCTTTGTCCTGGATCATCTTCTGGATGTTTTGTCGTCTCACCTCCACCTTTCTCTGTCTCTCAGTCCTTTCTGCTGCAGCTGAGACTGTGTCGTGGCCTTTATGTTCATCCACAGAGCAGAGATAACAGATACTCTGCTGATCAGTACAACAGAACATCTTCATCACCTCACCATGACGAGAGCAGATGTTCTCCTGGAGCTTCTTGGAGGGATCCACCAGCTTGTGTTGTTTAAATGTAGGTGACTTATAATGAGGCTGAAGGTGTTTCTCACAGTAAGATGCCAGACAGAATAAACAGGACTTGAAGGCTTTCAGTTTTCTTCCAGTGCAGACATCACAGGCCACATCTTCAGGTCCAGCATAGCAGTGATCAGCAGGAGCAGCTTGGAGTCCAGTCTTCTTCAGCTTCTCCACTAAAACTGCTAACATGGTGTTTTTCACCAGGACAGGTCTCGATCTGAAGAGTTGTCTGCAGTCAGGACATCTGTAGATTTTCTTCTTGTCCTCTTCATCAAAGTGTCTTTTAATACAGTTCATGCAGTAGCTGTGTCCACAGGGAATAGTCACCGGATCCTTCAGTAGATCCAGACAGATGGAACAAGAAAATGTTTCTTGATCCAGCTCAACTCCTTTCTCCGCCATTTCAGCTCTCGGTGTCAGTGACTCTGTGAGTTTCTGTTTCTTTGTAGTGAAACTAGTCTGAGCTCTGATCTAAACATCATGTGTTTGTGCAGTGAATGGGTCCAGTCAGCTCTTATACTTCACCACATGTTGTGCAGATCTAAAGGGGAGGGAACCAGGAAGTACATGGGCAGGGTGGAGCTGTTGTGTGTGAGAGCCGGAAGTAGAATGAGGGCGTTCAGACTCTGGTGAGGAATTCTTCTTTGAATCTCTGTGTTCAGTTTGTGTTTCCAGTTTCCTGAGAGAATTTAAATGGGATTCAAACTAAACTACGAGGAATTTAAAAAAACAATAATCCAAACCACTGGGTGTTTGGTTTGAAAGCAGCCAGGACTCTTGGTGTTCTTTTAGTGTCATGGCAAACCAGTTGTGGTGGTAAAACTAAACTACCGTCGCCTTACTCACCACCGGTTTTTCTAAGTGGGATGGCCCAACGGATGGACACTCACATCATTGCCCCACAGCAACAGCAAAAAAACAAGTTACTAGCTTGGATTCTTCAGCTGTAGTCAAAGACAGGTCGACTTTAAGTTTTGGGTCATTGTCATGTTGAGAAGTCCAAGTGGACCTTCTGAGCTGATGAGTTCAAATTGTCCTCCAGTGTTTTCTGATAACATGCTCCAGCTCCATGCTTCACAGTAGGCATGGTGTAGGCATTGTTCACTCCTCTTTAAACTAACATTTCTGGTCATGAACATAAAGTTCAATCTCTCAGTCTCATCACTCCAAATGCTTTTGTTCTTTGAAGCTTTGAGGCCTGTCCAGGTGCTGTTTAACATATTGTTAGTGAGCTGTTTAGTGTCACTGGCGTAATAATGTTTTTTCTTTCTTTTTCTGGCAGCTTGACCATGCAGCCAACCATTAGATCAACATTAGCTCTGGTGATATGCTACAAAGCATTCCTTGTTTGTGTTCAAACACAAGACAATATTGCATTTCTGACATTTCACCTTGACACACACCCATCATCATCATCACTCAGACCAGCACCAGAGTCTGTTATGAGGACCAGAAGAGTACATGGTCTTGCACTGTATAATGTTTTAGCATCTGTCGAGGAGTTGTAAAACATGTCATTTTTTTTTTGTCTTTTAACTGTTCTTATTGTTTACATGGTTTATTTGGTTTTATGATTTAAATATTTTTTATATATATATTTCTTTGTGTTTTTATATTCTCATGTCTGTGTACAGCATTTTGACCAACATTGTTGCTTTTAAAGTGCTTTATTAATAAAGATCGATTGATTGACTGATGTATTAACAATTAAGATTTCATATTTAGAGCAATAGATGAACAGAGGTTTTGATTTTATAACAAATTCTCCATCATCTTACATTAGCTGAATTTTCTAACTCTTACCATAAAGTGACAAATCAACCATTTGGTTGACCACATTTAAAAAATAAAAAAATAAATAAAAAATAGTCAACGAAAATGTTTCCATGGGAACCCAAAAAGTGATGAGAAGACTCTGAACGAATGTGTCAATGTCATTAATGTGTGTGTTGTCAGATTAGTTGAATTTGCAGGATGATAAAAAGTGAAAGACTTGTAAGGAGTCATGAAGTCAAGATGTTAAAGTGAAAAATTAAGAACAAACAAACAAAACAACTCTAAAAGTCATAAAGCTTTAAAGAACAAGAGCGTACCAGCAGGTTCATCACTTTTTGGAGTCCCCTGGAAAAGCTTGCAGCTTGTTTCTCTATCTGCTGCTGTTGTGAGTATTTGAAGAACATGTGTTGTCAGAATGATGGTGTTTTCTTACTTTGCTTGTGTTTTCTTGAGCTGCACTGGGTCAACCTCTCTCTGCCAGCGTAAAATGCTGAGGTCAGACACATGAAACCACAGTGTTACAACTTCTTCTTGATATTGTTGTTCCATGAAATTACATTTTATTAATGCATTTTGCTTCTGACCCTCCAACATCATTTGAACCTGGTTCAGTTGATTCCTCATGTTTGTTAAACCATGTTACACCTGAAGGTAAAAAGAACACTTTAAATGTTTTTATATGTTTATTATAACTTTTGTGAGTTATTACATTAAAAAAAAAACTTGTGTTGAAAACATGTACCTGATACATATAATAGCATTGTGTAGTGTAGAACAAAAATGTGCAAGGTAAAAGTTATACAAAGAATATTAAGAAAGGCCTAAACAGTGATTCATCAGTTATTATATTTGAGAAAAAAAGCTAACATCAGCTATTACAAATGAATAATTGTGAATATATTTTAACAGAGTGATCAACAACATATCAGTGATAAAGGAAGGTCTGCTGATTCCTCTGCTATGAAGTGGAAGAGAAACAACAACACAAATACATCAATACAAATATTCGGCAGACATTTAGAGCTCAGAGAAGTTTACATTGTTATGGAAATAAAAGTCATCATGAGCAGTGATATCCTCCACGGCTAAACAGACACAGGAAAGAGCTCCACCTAAATAAAGTGATGAAACATCAAGAGAACAACTATTAAACATGTCAAGGTAGCAGCCATAATGTTTGACTGACAGCTGATCTCTGTGCAGAAACACCACAACAATGAACTCTCAGCAACAAACATGGAGAGAAAACAAGTTGATGAAGAGAAACACAGAATTTAACTCTCTGCTCCTGAAGTTACCTCTGTCTACTTCACTTTAACCTTTTTATTGTGTTAAGGTCAAATTTGACCCATTTACCATTTAAAATATGTAAAATGTAGAGTTTCCTTGGAACAAGGCTTCATGATATCATCAGGAACATGTAGCTTAAAACAACAAAATAGTTTTTCACTATTTTAGTAAATTCACATGGATAGGAATGCAAAACAAGATATGAGGTGAAAAACAAAACTGCTTGACAAACCGTGTTCTTTGATGATTCTGGGCTGGATTAAGCCACGGGTCAATTTTGACCCGCTACAGGTACTCATATGGGAATCTGTCTATCTCATTATCAGGGTCAATCACCTCAGCACCTGAGTTAGGCACACCACTAATCCAGAGTCCAGCATAGAGCGGCTGAGTGAATGTGGTCTGGACTCTGTGGAGGAGAGTCATGGTTTTACGGACGCTGTAGAAAGAAAGAATACCTGCACTGTGATCCAGGTACACTCCTACTCTGAAAACATCTTCTGATAAGGGATCATGGATGTTGTTGTGCAAAAACGCAGCATGAAATATAGACCTAAAACCCACAAACTCTAATATCCAAGATTTGTCATTAAGTCCAAATCTACTTTCATGCCCTACTCTGTTAATATTCTTGTATGTGACTGCTACACCAGCTCCTCCAAGCCATCGTGCTCTTCCTGTTCCTCTCCACTCCACCTCAAAGTAACAACGTCCAGTCAGACTCTCTCTACTCAGGACCTGACAATAATCAGTGAATCTGTCTGGATGATCAGGATAAGACTGCTGTTGATACACTAACGTTGCTCTTCTGTTCCCCACAGACAGATCCAGACATCTGAATGCTGTGTTTGGATCCAGTATGATTTCACATGAATACTGTAAGAATTCATCTCTGGTCTTTGGCTCTGGTTGTGACAGTAAAACATCCACTTCAGTCACTGTCCGTGAGACGTTTGTCCTCGTCTCTCTCAGAGTGTCCTGTAGTTTCTTTCTGAGCTCTGTCACAGCTGCTTTCACGTCCTTAAACTTCCTCCGAGGACGGATATTGATGCTGGATGAGTGTGTAGATTGACTGAGTGGTGACAGTGAGGGGTAGTTGTGTAGAAACTGGTTGTGATCCTCTGTGTCTGGGACAGAGGATCTGTCCTTCACTGTTTTATCAGCAGAGTCAGCGATGGCCTCTTTGTCCTGGATCATCTTCTGGATGTTTTGTCGTCTCACCTCCACCTCTCTCTGTCTCTCCCTCCTTTCTGCTGCAGCTGAGACTGTGTCATGGCCTTTATGTTCATAGTCAAGGCAGGAATAGCAGATACTCTGCTGATCAGTACGACAGAAGAAATTCATCACCTCACCATGATGAGAGCAGATGTTCTTCTGGAGCTTCTTGGAGGGATCCACCAGCTTGTGTTTCTCTGATGGAGCTACATCATAATGAGGCTGAAGGTGTTTCTCACAGTAAGATGCCAGACAGACTAAACAGGACTTGAAGGCTTTCAGTTTTCTTCCAGTGCAGACACCACAGGCCACATCTTCAGGTCCAGCATAGCAGTGATCAGCAGGAGCAGCTTGGAGTCCAGTCTTCTTCAGCTTCTCCACTAAAACTGCTAACATGGTGTTTTTCACCAGGACAGGCCTCGTGGTGAAGAGTTGTCTGCAGTCAGGACATCTGTGGACTTTCTTCTTGTCCTCTTCATCAAAGTGTCTTTCAATACAGTTCATGCAGTAGCTGTGTCCACAGGGAATAGTCACCGGATCCTTCAGTAGATCCAGACAGATGGAACAAGAAAAGGTTTCTTGATCCAGCTCAACTAGTTTCTCCGCCATCTCAGCTCTCTGTGTCAGTGACTCTGTTTCTGTTCCTTAGAAGGGAAACTAGTCTGAGCTCTGATCTGTACATCATGCGTCTCTGCAGTGAATGGGTCCAGTCAGCTCTCACACTTCACCACATGTTGTGCAGATCTAAAGGGGAGGGAAACAGGAAGAACATGGGCAGGGTGGAGCTGCTGTGTGTGAGAGCAGGAAGTAGAATGAGTGTGTTCAGACTCCGATTAGGAATTCTTCTTTCAATCTCTGTGTTCAGTTTGTGTTTCCAGTTTCCTGAGATAATTTAAATGGGATTCAAACTAAACTTCAAGGCATCTAATAAAAAAAAGCCCAATCATTAAACCAAACCACTGGGTGTTTGGTTTGAAAGCAGCCAAGACTCTTGGTGTTCTTGTAGTGTCGTGGCAAACCAAATGTGGTGAAAAAGTAAACTATCAGCACCTTACCACCGTGTTTTTTTTTCAGTGGGATGGCCTCAGGGAAACGGATGGACACACACATCATTGTCGCACCAGCTAGACATGAATGTAATGAAGAGGGCAGATACTAAACTCACCCCAATCCCTCTTACAGTAGCACTAGCATCACATGGCGATGTATCTCCCAGAGGCAAAACACTTGACAAGATGATCGACAGCAGTAGAAACGCGGTTTCTCACCTTTTGACCGCTGTACTAGAGCGCTAATGCTGGGAGTGCTAACAGTTGGGCAGTTAGACTTCTGAAGCGAGTTACGGGTGAAAGATAGGTCATATAGGGCAAAACTCCTGTGCGTCAACGTAAACTTCTAAGCTAAAATGGCAACCTGCTGTAAGGTGGACAGCTTCTGCTTGTTGTGGTAAGACACTATACACTCAGTTTTTAAACTCTTCAATTACCAGCACTTCTCTCAATGAAGCCATATCACTGACTTTACATGTCGAACACCATTTGTCAAAGAGCAGACTCAACTCCCTAGCAAAGTCAGTGAAAGTCTGTCCCTGACTCCTAAACGCTGCCAATAAGCTTCTGGCACTAGTTCATATGCTCACAGAGCAGAAGCTTTAAGTTTTTCCTAACTTAAACTGTCTGCAGTGGAGAGGGAGGGGCAGGCTTCCTGGGCTTTGCCACTCAATTTGCACTGTAGCAACGGTGCGCACACATCCTGCGGCCAGCCCAGCGCAACTGTGATCAGCTCAAAAAAAGGTCTTGATTCACGGAACACAGGAAAAAGGAGAATATTTTTACCAGTATCAAAACTTGTGGTAGATGACAGTCATATGTCTACCGACACAGGGCTTGCCCTAGCCTTTAGTTCTAGCTCCCGCATTCTCACTTGGTGTCCACCTCTAGCATTTTCAGCTCCAACACTCAAAGCTGAAACTCCCTCTCCTCTTTCTCCTCCTCCCACTGGAGGTGAGCAACCTTCAACTCTGTCTTATGTAGGACACAAGAAACAGAGATGCCCCAATGAGCCGCCAACTCGTGCAAGTCACTCATCCTGCATTCATTTAACTGTGACAGTGACACTGCAGCGGCAAACGCATCCACACTGAAATGCTCAGACTTTTTTTTTTTCTTTTGTGAAAAAGAATCGACTGCCAGTAGTAAGGTTACATTCACTATTATACAGGATGTCCTGCCCAAGGCACGGTTACAGAGAGACAACCTTGTTAGAAATCAGCTAGTCACAACAAGGAAGCTGAAGCCTGAGTGCATCTGTTCCTTATCTGTGGGACCGCTCCCTTACTATTAACCTATCCATTCATCTTGGCATGAAGCTTCCGGGTCCTGTCAGTTCTGCAGCCGTCCTGCATGAAACGTGGCTCAATGATACTGAGGTCAGGAGACTGATATCTGCTCCAGAACCTTCACTTTCTTCTGCTGTAGCCAAAGACAGGTCGACTTTAAGTTTTGGGTCATTGTCATGTTGGGAAGTCCAAGTGGAGCTTCTGAGCTGATGAGTTCAAATTGTCCTCCAGTGTTTTCTGATAACATGCTCCAGCTCCATGCTTCACAGTAGGCATGGTGTAGGCATTGTTCACTCCTCTTTAAACTAACATTTCTGGTCGTGAACATAAAGTTCAATCTCTCAGTCTTGTCACTCTAAATGCTTTTGTTCCTTGAAGCTTTGAGACCTGTCCAGGTGCTGTTTAACATAATATTAGCAAGCTGTTCAGTGCCACTGGCGTAATAATCTATAATGGCAACTCGACCATGCAGCCCCATTTTTCTTTAAGCGTGTCCTCATGTGCATCTTGAAACCAACTACAACACTCATCTGTAGAAAAGCCTGTATGTCAGCTGAAGTGATATGTGCTTTTTTTTCTTTGTATCCTGAACTATTTTTTTCTGGCACTAGAAGCTGAAATCTTTGCAGACCAGCATCAGGGTCTGTTATGAGGACCAGAAGAGTACATGGCCTTGCACTGTATAATGTTTTAGCATCAGTCTAGGAGTTGTAAAACATGTATATTTTTTTTCTCTCTTTTTGTCTTTTAACTGTTCTTATTGTTTACATGTTTTATTTGGTTTTATGATTTAAATATTTTTTTATATATATATATTTCTTTGTGTGTTTTATAATCTCATGTCTGTGTACAGCATTTTGACCAACATTGTTGCTTTTAAAGTGCTTTATTAATAAAGATCGATTGATTGACTGATGTATTAACACTTAAGATTTCAAATTTAGAGCAACGAATGAACAGAGGTTTTGATTTTATAACAAATTCTCCATCATCTTACATTAGCTGAATTTTCAAACTCTTACCTTTTTGGATTTTGCTGCTCCATGAAATTACATTTTGTTAATGCATTTTGGTTCTGACCCTCCAACAATTAGTAAATATAAAACTGCCTCGACAGTCATTCATCAGTTAATACATGAGATAAAAATTAACCTCAGTTACTACAAATAAGTAAATGTGAATATATTTTAATGGAGTGATCAACAACATATCAAGGTAAAAGTTATACAAAGAATATTAAGAAAGGCCTAAACAGTGATTCATCAATTATTATATTTGAGAAAAAAGCTAACATCAGCTATTACAAATGAATAATTGTGAATATATTTTAACAGAGTGATCAACAACATATCAGTGATAAAGGAAGGTCTGCTGATTCCTCTGCTATGAAGTGGAAGAGAAATAACAACACACAAATAGATCAATACAAATATTCAGCAGACATTTAGAGCTCAGAGAAGTTTACATTGTCATGGAAATAAAAGTCATAATGATCCACGGCTAAACAGACACAGGAAAGAGCTCCACCTAAAGAAAGTGATGAAACATCAAGAGAACAACTATTAAACATCAAGGTAGCAGCCATAATGTTTGACTGACAGCTGATCTCTGTGCAGAAACACCACCACGAAATGATAATAATGCCATATTCAATAGCATTAAATTTTCTTTAATTTTTAATTAATATCAGTAGTCGAAAAAAAGATTAGTCTCACATTCAAAGACGACTCAAGAATCATAAGTCTAGACATCTAGTTAACCGGCTCAGTTGAGTGGTTGATTGATATATAATCAAACTGCACCATTTAAACAACTTAAGCCACTCGGCCGAGAACCAAAACATACTACCAGACTTGACCACTAGCAAACTAAGGCATTCAGACAATCACTCACGCAAAGAAACGAAACTCAAGACAGACAAGAGCCAATGAATATGCTCACACACCACCAAGTGGTCTGTCAAAATGACAGATTGCCTTAATTTTTCTGTCACCGTTTCAAAAAACTTGTCAATGACGGAAAATATTCAGTTAACGCAAACCTTGCTTTAATCAACTCTACACTTGAATCCCAACAGCCAATCCTGACTCCAGCATAGAGCGGCTGAGTGAATCTGGTCTGGACTCTGTGGAGGAGAGTCATGGGTTTAGAGACGCTGTAGAAGGACAGAATACCTGCTCTGTGATCCAGGTACACTCCTACTCTGGAGGAAAGAGGACCTGAGATGGGAGTTTGGGTGTTGTTGAACAAAAATTTAGAACAATGACAGTCTAATGTCCAAGATTTGTCATTATATCCAAATCCACTTTCAAACCCTGCTCTATTGATATTCTTGTATGTGACTGCTAAACCAACTCCTCCTCCACTCCACTCCACCTCCCAGTAACAACGTCCAGTCAGACTCTCTCTACTCAGGACCTGCCAACAATCAGTGAATCTGTCTGGATGATCAGAATAATAATGTTGTTGATACACTAACGTTGCTTTTCTGTTCCTCTCAGAAAGTACCAGACGTCTGTTTGCTGTGTTTGGATCCAGTGTGATATCACATGAATACTTTAAGAATTCATCTCTGGTCTTTGGCTCTGGTTGTGTCAGTAAAACATCCACTTCAGTCACTGTCAGTGAGATGTTTGTCCTCGTCTCTCTCAGAATGTCCTGTAGTTTCTTTCTGAGCTCTGTCACAGCTGCTTTCAAGCCCTCAAAGTTCCTACGAATCTTGATGTTGGATGAGTGTGTAGATTGAGTGAGTGGTGACAGTGAGGAGTAGTTGTGTAGAAACTGGGTGTGATCCTCTGTGTCTGAGAGCTGCTTCAGCTCAGCATCTTCCCTCTTCAGCTCAGTGATCTCCTGCTCCAGCTTCTTCTGAACCTCTTTGACACGACTCTTTTCAGTTTCCTGCTGGGATCTGACCTGCTGCTCCACATCAGAGCTTCTTTCCTGGATGAGACGGATCATCTCAGTGAAGATCTCCTGACTGTCCTTCACTGTTTTATCAGCAGAGTGAGCGATGGCCTTCAGCTCCTGATGAAGCAGCTTCACATCTTTCTCTTTGTCCTGGATCATCTGCTGGATGTTTTGTCGTCTCACCTCCACCTCTCTCTGTCTCTCAGTCCTTTCTGCTGCAGTTGAGACTGTCTTGTGGCCTTTATGTTCATCCACAGAGCAGAGATAACAGATACTCTGCTGATCAGTACGACAGAACATCTTCATCACCTCACCATGACGAGAGCAGATGTTCTCCTGGAGCTTCTTGGAGGGATCCACCAGCTTGTGTTTTTTAAATGTAGGTGACTTATAATGAGGCTGAAGGTGTTTCTCACAGTAAGATGCCAGACAGAATAAACAGGACTTGATGGCTTTCAGTTTTCTTCCAGTGCAGACATCACAGGCCACATCTTCAGGTCCAGCATAGCAGTGATCAGCAGGAGCAGCTTGGAGTCCAGTCTTCTTCAGCTGCTCCACTAAAACTGCTAACATGGTGTTTTTCACCAGGACAGGCCTCGATCTGAAGAGTTGTCTGCATTCAGGACAGCTGTGGACTTTCTTCTTGTCCTCTTCATCAAAGTGTCTTTTAATACAGTTCATGCAGTAGCTGTGTCCACAGGGAATAGTCACCGGATTCTTCAGTAGATCCAGACAGATGGAACAAGAAAAGGTTTCTCGATCCAGCTCAACTCCTTTCTCTGCCATGTCGGCTCTCGGTGTCAGTGACTCCGTTAGTTCCTCTTTCTTAAAAATGAAATTAGTCTGAGCTCTAAACTAAACGTTGTGTGTCTGAGCAGTGAGTCAGCTCTTACACTTCATCGTATGTTGTGTAAATCTAAAGGGGAGGGGAAACAGGAAGTATGTGGACAGAGTCGAGCTGCTGTGTGTGAGAGCAGGAAGTAGAATGAGGGTGATCAGACTCCGATGACGATTTAGTCTTGAGTTTATTAATCTAAACAGTTGTTGCTACAATTAGCATTGCATCTTTTCCCATCAGCTCATTTTGAACACAACCACCGTGCTAACATGCACAGACACTTTAACGTGGACAACATTGCAAACAACAGTTGATCGGTCGCTGTCATTATCAGATTCCTGTGAGAGAATTTGTCTGGCCGCCATTGTTGGGATAACTGTTCTTGTTGTTTTTTTCTGGCAATACAGATGCATTCTAAAAAAGCTTGGGATGCTAAGTGCCGTTTCGATCGCTAATCATGTGTCTTTTTCTACTTGTGCAGATGGAGTCATCCTGTTTGATAATCAGGCAACTGAAGACTTTTTAATTTTTATTTCTATTATGTTATTGTTCTATTTGTTTATTTGTATTGTTACATTTTTATTCACAGACCGAATGTAATTTTATTTATTACCACTTTTTCACAAATTGAACTGCATTATGCTGCCTAAGACTGACGTTTGCAATAAAGACTGGGGGGAAACTGACGGGATTGGATTGTAATTTATTGTAGACGTGACTGTAGTCTAAAATAAGTACATTTGAGAAGAAACGACATCGAAGATCACATTTGCACTACAACTCGCTCCTATACGGAAGTAGCTACTGTGGATGTCAGTAACGGACGTTCACTCAACGTCGGGAAAAGACGTTATTTGACCGTGTCTTTGCTTAGTGGGCACCTTTATGTATTTATTTTTTATTATGGCCATGAAGCTGGTCATACCTTCATGCAAGCGGTGGGCGCCGTGAGATGGTCCAGTGGCAGCGCTGACTCATGGATGAATCAGACGGTGATCGGTGTTGACATCCTCCATGTGGCTCGGTAGAGCTCGGAAACCCGGGTTCGCTCCGCCTCCATGCGGTGGCCTTTCCGTGACTAGCTAAGACTGAAGCGAAGTTTTTGACTTAATGTAGTGACTTGTTCTTATCAAAATAAAACAACAAAACGAACCTAAGCCTCTGGGCTGCTGTACTGGTACTTGAAGTAGTTGACGCGTCGTCTTCCGGGTCCAATGAATTAAACACACGAGCTTCGTATGTCACCAACTGTTTATAAGCGACCTCAGCCGAACTGTACACACACACACACACACTTACATTAACTCTGTAAAATCAAACCAAATGGCGCACATGTTTGTCACAACGAAAAAACCAAGACCACGACTACGGTCAAACACTGGGTGCTTCCACAATCAGCAGCACATGCCGAGTAATTACCTGCTGGTCTATTTAACAATTTCCTGCACACATAGGACACAGCGCCACCTACTGTGGCTTACAGACATTACACAAAAATAAACACAAATACACCAAAAAATGAAAACAATAATCTCACATGGAAAATGAAACAAATAATTAAATGCTTAAGTCAGGGAGGGCACTTAAAGGCACCACATAATATATGCAAACAGACTCATAAGTTTACCTTGACAGAATACCATTCTTCAATGGAAACATGAGCGATCACTCAAAACTAATTCATGTTAATTTAAATGGGATTCAAACTAAACAAGGCGTCTAACAAAGAAAGCACAATCATTAAGTAAAGCGTGGAGAAAAGAGCAGAAACAGAGAAACAGCTCTGGTTAAAGTTACCAATGATCTCCTCATGACTTCAGACAATAGACTTGTCTCTATACTAGTATTAGATCTTAGTGCTGCATTTGACACCACTGATCATAATATTCTACTACAGAGACTTGAAAGTGAGATCCAGATTAAAGGAACTGCATTAGACTGGTTTGAATCCTATCTGTCTGACAGATTCCAGTTTGTCCATGTCAACAATGATTCTTTTACTTGTGCAAAAATAAGTAATTCAGTTCCTAAGGGCTCTGTGCTAGGACCAATACTGTTCACATTATATATGTTTCCCTTAGCTGGTTAAACTCCAAGCATGCCTTAAAAACATAAAGGCTTGGATGACCTGTAATTTCCTACTCAGACAAAACAGAAGTTATTGCATTTTGCTCTAAACATCTCAGAAATTAATTATTTAATTACGTGGTTTCCTTGGATGGCAAGACCTTGGCCTCCAGTACTACTGTGAAAAACCTTGGTGTTATATTCAATGACATGTCCTTTAATTCACACATAAAGCAAGTATCCAGAACTGCTTTTTTGACCTGCATAGTAACATCAAAATTAGGAACATCCTGTCTCAGAGTGATGCTGAAACTACTTTATTGCAGGCTGGATTACTGTAATACATTACTGTCTGGTTGTGCTCTTCAAAAAGCCTCCAATCGATTCAAAATGCCACAGCAAAACTAATTCTGGGAATTAACAAGAGAGATCATATTACTCCAGTTTTAGCTTCTCTTCACTGACTCCCTTTAAAAATCTAGAACAGAATTTAAAATTCTCCTCCGTACATACAAGGCCCATAAAAGCATTAATGTAACAGATCATCCCAACAGATCACTTTGATCTCAAAGTGCAGGCCTACATTTTCAAAAAGTAGAATGGGAGGTTGCGCTTTCAGGTATCAGGCTCTCCTGTAGAACCAGATCTTAGTTTGGGTTCCGGAGGCAGACTAAATATTGAACATAGACATTTAGAGCTCAGAGAAGTTTACATTGTCATGGAAATAAAAGTCATCATGAGCAGTGATATCTTCCATGGCTAAACAGACACAGGAAAGAGCTCCATCTAAAGAAAGTGATGAAACATCAAGAGAACAACTATTAAACATGTCATGGTAGCAGCCATAATGTTTGACTGACAGCTGATCTCTGTGCAGAAACACCACAACAATGAACTCTCAGCAACAAACATGGAGAGAAAACAAGTTGATGAAGAGAAACACAGAATTTAACTCTCTGCTCCTGAAGTTACCTCTGTCTACTTCACTTTAATCAACTCAGCACTGGATTCCCAAACATATAGTCCAGCATAGAGCGGCTGAGTGAATGTGGTCTGGACTCTGTGGAGGAGAGTCATGGTTTCAGAGACACTGTAGAAGGACAGAATACCTGCTCTGTGATCCAGGTACACTCCTACTCTGGAGGAAGGAGGACCTGAGACGGGAGTTTGGATGTTGTTGTTCACAAATGAAGAACTGCCTTGGAAGTACTCAAATGTCCAGGATTTATCATAACGTCCAAAAACACTTTCATCCCCTGCTCTGTTGATATTCTTGTATGTGACTGCCACATCAACTCCTGTTCCTCTCCACTCCACCTCCCAGTAACAACGTCCAGTCAGACTCTCTCTACTCAGGACCTGATAACAATCAATGAATCTGTCTGGATGATCAGGATAAGACTGTTGTTGATTTCTAAATGTTACTTTTCTGTTCCCCTCAGACAGTACCAGATATCTGTTTACTGTGTTTGGATCCAGTGTGATTTCACATGAATACTTTAAGAATTCATCTCTGGTCTTTGGCTCTGGTTGTGGCAGTAAAACATCCACTTCAGTCACTGTCAGTGAGATGTTTGTCCTTGTCTCTCTCAGAATGTCCTGTAGTTTCTTTCTGAGCTCTGTCACAGCTGCTTTCACGTCCTCAAAGTTCCTCAGAGGACGGATATTGATGCTGGATGAGTGTGTAGATTGACTGAGTGGTGACAGTGAGGGGTAGTTGTTTAGAAACTGATTGTGATCCTCTGTGTCTGAGAGCTGCTTCAGCTCAGCGTCTTCCCTCTTCAGCTCAGTGATCTCCTGCTCCAGCTTCTCCTGAACCTCTTTGACTCGACTCTCTTCAGTTTCCTGCTGGGATCTGACCTGCTGCTCCACATCAGAGCTTCTTTCCTGGATGAGACGGATCATCTCAGTGAAGATCTCCTGATTGTCCTTCACTGTTTTATCAGCAGAGTGAGCGATGGCCTTCAGCTCCTGATGAAGCAGCTTCACATCTTTCTCTTTGTCCTGGATCATCTTCTGGATGTTTTGTCGTCTCACCTCCACCTTTCTCTGTCTCTCAGTCCTTTCTGCTGCAGCTGAGACTGTGTCGTGGCCTTTATGTTCATCCACAGAGCAGAGATAACAGATACTCTGCTGATCAGTACGACAGAACATCTTCATCACCTCACCATGACGAGAGCAGATGTTCTCCTGGAGCTTCTTGGAGGGATCCACCAGCTTGTGTTGTTTAAATGTAGGTGACTTATAATGAGGTTGAAGGTGTTTCTCACAGTAAGATGCCAGACAGAATAAACAGGACTTGAAGGCTTTCAGTTTTCTTCCAGTGCAGACATCACAGGCCACATCTTCAGGTCCAGCATAGCAGTGATCAGCAGGAGCAGCTTGGAGTCCAGTCTTCTTCAGCTTCTCCACTAAAACTGCTAACATGGTGTTTTTCACCAGGACAGGCCTCGATCTGAAGAGTTGTCTGCAGTCAGGACATCTGTAGATTTTCTTCTTGTCCTCTTCATCAAAGTGTCTTTTAATACAGTTCATGCAGTAGCTGTGTCCACAGGGAATAGTCACCGGATCCTTCAGTAGATCCAGACAGATGGAACAAGAAAATGTTTCTTGATCCAGCTCAACTCCTTTCTCCGCCATTTCAGCTCTCGGTGTCAGTGACTCTGTGAGTTTCTGTTTCTTTGTAGTGAAACTAGTCTGAGCTCTGATCTAAACATCATGTGTTTGTGCAGTGAATGGGTCCAGTCAGCTCTTATACTTCACCACATGTTGTGCAGATCTAAAGGGGAGGGAACCAGGAAGTACATGGGCAGGGTGGAGCTGTTGTGTGTGAGAGCCGGAAGTAGAATGAGGGCGTTCAGACTCTGGTGAGGAATTCTTCTTTGAATCTCTGTGTTCAGTTTGTGTTTCCAGTTTCCTGAGAGAATTTAAATGGGATTCAAACTAAACTACGAGGAATTTAAAAAAACAATAATCCAAACCACTGGGTGTTTGGTTTGAAAGCAGCCAGGACTCTTGGTGTTCTTTTAGTGTCATGGCAAACCAGTTGTGGTGGTAAAACTAAACTACCGTCGCCTTACTCACCACCGGTTTTTCTAAGTGGGATGGCCCAACGGATGGACACTCACATCATTGCCCCACAGCAACAGCAAAAAAACAAGTTACTAGCTTGGATTCTTCAGCTGTAGTCAAAGACAGGTCGACTTTAAGTTTTGGGTCATTGTCATGTTGAGAAGTCCAAGTGGACCTTCTGAGCTGATGAGTTCAAATTGTCCTCCAGTGTTTTCTGATAACATGCTCCAGCTCCATGCTTCACAGTAGGCATGGTGTAGGCATTGTTCACTCCTCTTTAAACTAACATTTCTGGTCATGAACATAAAGTTCAATCTCTCAGTCTCATCACTCCAAATGCTTTTGTTCTTTGAAGCTTTGAGGCCTGTCCAGGTGCTGTTTAACATATTGTTAGTGAGCTGTTTAGTGTCACTGGCGTAATAATGTTTTTTCTTTCTTTTTCTGGCAGCTTGACCATGCAGCCAACCATTAGATCAACATTAGCTCTGGTGATATGCTACAAAGCATTCCTTGTTTGTGTTCAAACACAAGACAATATTGCATTTCTGACATTTCACCTTGACACACACCCATCATCATCATCACTCAGACCAGCACCAGAGTCTGTTATGAGGACCAGAAGAGTACATGGTCTTGCACTGTATAATGTTTTAGCATCTGTCGAGGAGTTGTAAAACATGTCATTTTTTTTTTGTCTTTTAACTGTTCTTATTGTTTACATGGTTTATTTGGTTTTATGATTTAAATATTTTTTATATATATATTTCTTTGTGTTTTTATATTCTCATGTCTGTGTACAGCATTTTGACCAACATTGTTGCTTTTAAAGTGCTTTATTAATAAAGATCGATTGATTGACTGATGTATTAACAATTAAGATTTCATATTTAGAGCAATAGATGAACAGAGGTTTTGATTTTATAACAAATTCTCCATCATCTTACATTAGCTGAATTTTCTAACTCTTACCATAAAGTGACAAATCAACCATTTGGTTGACCACATTTAAAAAATAAAAAAATAAATAAAAAATAGTCAACGAAAATGTTTCCATGGGAACCCAAAAAGTGATGAGAAGACTCTGAACGAATGTGTCAATGTCATTAATGTGTGTGTTGTCAGATTAGTTGAATTTGCAGGATGATAAAAAGTGAAAGACTTGTAAGGAGTCATGAAGTCAAGATGTTAAAGTGAAAAATTAAGAACAAACAAACAAAACAACTCTAAAAGTCATAAAGCTTTAAAGAACAAGAGCGTACCAGCAGGTTCATCACTTTTTGGAGTCCCCTGGAAAAGCTTGCAGCTTGTTTCTCTATCTGCTGCTGTTGTGAGTATTTGAAGAACATGTGTTGTCAGAATGATGGTGTTTTCTTACTTTGCTTGTGTTTTCTTGAGCTGCACTGGGTCAACCTCTCTCTGCCAGCGTAAAATGCTGAGGTCAGACACATGAAACCACAGTGTTACAACTTCTTCTTGATATTGTTGTTCCATGAAATTACATTTTATTAATGCATTTTGCTTCTGACCCTCCAACATCATTTGAACCTGGTTCAGTTGATTCCTCATGTTTGTTAAACCATGTTACACCTGAAGGTAAAAAGAACACTTTAAATGTTTTTATATGTTTATTATAACTTTTGTGAGTTATTACATTAAAAAAAAAACTTGTGTTGAAAACATGTACCTGATACATATAATAGCATTGTGTAGTGTAGAACAAAAATGTGCAAGGTAAAAGTTATACAAAGAATATTAAGAAAGGCCTAAACAGTGATTCATCAGTTATTATATTTGAGAAAAAAAGCTAACATCAGCTATTACAAATGAATAATTGTGAATATATTTTAACAGAGTGATCAACAACATATCAGTGATAAAGGAAGGTCTGCTGATTCCTCTGCTATGAAGTGGAAGAGAAACAACAACACAAATACATCAATACAAATATTCGGCAGACATTTAGAGCTCAGAGAAGTTTACATTGTTATGGAAATAAAAGTCATCATGAGCAGTGATATCCTCCACGGCTAAACAGACACAGGAAAGAGCTCCACCTAAATAAAGTGATGAAACATCAAGAGAACAACTATTAAACATGTCAAGGTAGCAGCCATAATGTTTGACTGACAGCTGATCTCTGTGCAGAAACACCACAACAATGAACTCTCAGCAACAAACATGGAGAGAAAACAAGTTGATGAAGAGAAACACAGAATTTAACTCTCTGCTCCTGAAGTTACCTCTGTCTACTTCACTTTAACCTTTTTATTGTGTTAAGGTCAAATTTGACCCATTTACCATTTAAAATATGTAAAATGTAGAGTTTCCTTGGAACAAGGCTTCATGATATCATCAGGAACATGTAGCTTAAAACAACAAAATAGTTTTTCACTATTTTAGTAAATTCACATGGATAGGAATGCAAAACAAGATATGAGGTGAAAAACAAAACTGCTTGACAAACCGTGTTCTTTGATGATTCTGGGCTGGATTAAGCCACGGGTCAATTTTGACCCGCTACAGGTACTCATATGGGAATCTGTCTATCTCATTATCAGGGTCAATCACCTCAGCACCTGAGTTAGGCACACCACTAATCCAGAGTCCAGCATAGAGCGGCTGAGTGAATGTGGTCTGGACTCTGTGGAGGAGAGTCATGGTTTTACGGACGCTGTAGAAAGAAAGAATACCTGCACTGTGATCCAGGTACACTCCTACTCTGAAAACATCTTCTGATAAGGGATCATGGATGTTGTTGTGCAAAAACGCAGCATGAAATATAGACCTAAAACCCACAAACTCTAATATCCAAGATTTGTCATTAAGTCCAAATCTACTTTCATGCCCTACTCTGTTAATATTCTTGTATGTGACTGCTACACCAGCTCCTCCAAGCCATCGTGCTCTTCCTGTTCCTCTCCACTCCACCTCAAAGTAACAACGTCCAGTCAGACTCTCTCTACTCAGGACCTGACAATAATCAGTGAATCTGTCTGGATGATCAGGATAAGACTGCTGTTGATACACTAACGTTGCTCTTCTGTTCCCCACAGACAGATCCAGACATCTGAATGCTGTGTTTGGATCCAGTATGATTTCACATGAATACTGTAAGAATTCATCTCTGGTCTTTGGCTCTGGTTGTGACAGTAAAACATCCACTTCAGTCACTGTCCGTGAGACGTTTGTCCTCGTCTCTCTCAGAGTGTCCTGTAGTTTCTTTCTGAGCTCTGTCACAGCTGCTTTCACGTCCTTAAACTTCCTCCGAGGACGGATATTGATGCTGGATGAGTGTGTAGATTGACTGAGTGGTGACAGTGAGGGGTAGTTGTGTAGAAACTGGTTGTGATCCTCTGTGTCTGGGACAGAGGATCTGTCCTTCACTGTTTTATCAGCAGAGTCAGCGATGGCCTCTTTGTCCTGGATCATCTTCTGGATGTTTTGTCGTCTCACCTCCACCTCTCTCTGTCTCTCCCTCCTTTCTGCTGCAGCTGAGACTGTGTCATGGCCTTTATGTTCATAGTCAAGGCAGAAATAACAGAGACTCTGCTGATCAGTACGACAGAAGAAATTCATCACCTCACCATGATGAGAGCAGATGTTCTTCTGGAGCTTCTTGGAGGGATCCACCAGCTTGTGTTTCTCTGATGGAGCTACATCATAATGAGGCTGAAGGTGTTTCTCACAGTAAGATGCCAGACAGACTAAACAGGACTTGAAGGCTTTCAGTTTTCTTCCAGTGCAGACATCACAGGCCACATCTTCAGGTCCAGCATAGCAGTGATCAGCAGGAGCAGCTTGGAGTCCAGTCTTCTTCAGCTGCTCCACTAAAACTGCTAACATGGTGTTTTTCACCAGGACAGGCCTCGTGGTGAAGAGTTGTCTGCAGTCAGGACATCTGTGGACTTTCTTCTTGTCCTCTTCATCAAAGTGTCTTTCAATACAGTTCATGCAGTAGCTGTGTCCACAGGGAATAGTCACCGGATCCTTCAGTAGATCCAGACAGATGGAACAAGAAAAGGTTTCTTGATCCAGCTCAACTAGTTTCTCCGCCATCTCAGCTCTCTGTGTCAGTGACTCTGTTTCTGTTCCTTAGAAGGGAAACTAGTCTGAGCTCTGATCTGTACATCATGCGTCTCTGCAGTGAATGGGTCCAGTCAGCTCTCACACTTCACCACATGTTGTGCAGATCTAAAGGGGAGGGAAACAGGAAGAACATGGGCAGGGTGGAGCTGCTGTGTGTGAGAGCAGGAAGTAGAATGAGTGTGTTCAGACTCCGATTAGGAATTCTTCTTTCAATCTCTGTGTTCAGTTTGTGTTTCCAGTTTCCTGAGATAATTTAAATGGGATTCAAACTAAACTTCAAGGCATCTAATAAAAAAAAGCCCAATCATTAAACCAAACCACTGGGTGTTTGGTTTGAAAGCAGCCAAGACTCTTGGTGTTCTTGTAGTGTCGTGGCAAACCAAATGTGGTGAAAAAGTAAACTATCAGCACCTTACCACCGTGTTTTTTTTTCAGTGGGATGGCCTCAGGGAAACGGATGGACACACACATCATTGTCGCACCAGCTAGACATGAATGTAATGAAGAGGGCAGATACTAAACTCACCCCAATCCCTCTTACAGTAGCACTAGCATCACATGGCGATGTATCTCCCAGAGGCAAAACACTTGACAAGATGATCGACAGCAGTAGAAACGCGGTTTCTCACCTTTTGACCGCTGTACTAGAGCGCTAATGCTGGGAGCAGTTGGGCAGTTAGACTTCTGAAGCGAGTTACGGGTGAAAGATAGGTCATATAGGGCAAAACTCCTGTGCGTCAACGTAAACTTCTAAGCTAAAATGGCAACCTGGTGTAAGGTGGACAGCTTCTGCTTGTTGTGGTAAGACACTATACACTCAGTTTTTAAACTCTTCAATTACCAGCACTTCTCTCAATGAAGCCATATCACTGACTTTACATGTCGAACACCATTTGTCAAAGAGCAGACTCAACTCCCTAGCAAAGTCAGTGAAAGTCTGTCCCTGACTCCTAAACGCTGCCAATAAGCTTCTGGCACTAGTTCATATGCTCACAGAGCAGAAGCTTTAAGTTTTTCCTAACTTAAACTGTCTGCAGTGGAGAGGGAGGGGCAGGCTTCCTGGGCTTTGCCACTCAATTTGCACTGTAGCAACGGTGCGCACACATCCTGCGGCCAGCCCAGCGCAACTGTGATCAGCTCAAAAAAAGGTCTTGATTCACGGAACACAGGAAAAAGGAGAATATTTTTACCAGTATCAAAACTTGTGGTAGATGACAGTCATATGTCTACCGACACAGGGCTTGCCCTAGCCTTTAGTTCTAGCTCCCGCATTCTCACTTGGTGTCCACCTCTAGCATTTTCAGCTCCAACACTCAAAGCTGAAACTCCCTCTCCTCTTTCTCCTCCTCCCACTGGAGGTGAGCAACCTTCAACTCTGTCTTATGTAGGACACAAGAAACAGAGATGCCCCAATGAGCCGCCAACTCGTGCAAGTCACTCATCCTGCATTCATTTAACTGTGACAGTGACACTGCAGCGGCAAACGCATCCACACTGAAATGCTCAGACTTTTTTTTTTTCTTTTGTGAAAAAGAATCGACTGCCAGTAGTAAGGTTACATTCACTATTATACAGGATGTCCTGCCCAAGGCACGGTTACAGAGAGACAACCTTGTTAGAAATCAGCTAGTCACAACAAGGAAGCTGAAGCCTGAGTGCATCTGTTCCTTATCTGTGGGACCTCTCCCTTACTATTAACCTATCCATTCATCTTGGCATGAAGCTTCCGGGTCCTGTCAGTTCTGCAGCCGTCCTGCATGAAACGTGGCTCAATGATACTGAGGTCAGGAGACTGATATCTGCTCCAGAACCTTCACTTTCTTCTGCTGTAGCCAAAGACAGGTCGACTTTAAGTTTTGGGTCATTGTCATGTTGGGAAGTCCAAGTGGAGCTTCTGAGCTGATGAGTTCAAATTGTCCTCCAGTGTTTTCTGATAACATGCTCCAGCTCCATGCTTCACAGCAGGCATGGTGTAGGCATTGTTCACTCCTCTTTAAACTAACATTTCTGGTCGTGAACATAAAGTTCAATCTCTCAGTCTTGTCACTCTAAATGCTTTTGTTCCTTGAAGCTTTGAGACCTGTCCAGGTGCTGTTTAACATATTGTTAGTGAGCTGTTCAGTGCCACTGGCGTAATAATCTATAATGGCAACTCGACCATGCAGCCCCATTTTTCTTTAAGCGTGTCCTCATGTGCATCTTGAAACCAACTACAACACTCATCTGTAGAAAAGCCTGTATGTCAGCTGAAGTGATTTGTGCTTTCTTTCTTTGTATCCTGAACTATTTTTTTCTGGCACTAGAAGCTGAAATCTTTGCAGACCAGCATCAGGGTCTGTTATGAGGACCAGAAGAGTACATGGCCTTGCACTGTATAATGTTTTAGCATCAGTCTAGGAGTTGTAAAACATGTATATTTTTTTTCTCTCTTTTTGTCTTTTAACTGTTCTTATTGTTTACATGTTTTATTTGGTTTTATGGTTTAAATATTTTTATATATATATATATATATTTCTTTGTGTGTTTTATAATCTCATGTCTGTGTACAGCATTTTGACCAACATTGTTGCTTTTAAAGTGCTTTATTAATAAAGATCGATTGATTGACTGATGTATTAACACTTAAGATTTCAAATTTAGAGCAACGAATGAACAGAGGTTTTGATTTTATAACAAATTCTCCATCATCTTACATTAGCTGAATTTTCAAACTCTTACCTTTTTGGATTTTGCTGCTCCATGAAATTACATTTTGTTGATGCATTTTGGTTCTGACCCTCCAACAATTAGTAAATATAAAACTGCCTCGACAGTCATTCATCAGTTAATACATGAGATAAAAATTAACCTCAGTTACTACAAATAAGTAAATGTGAATATATATTAATGGAGTGATCAACAACATATCAAGGTAAAAGTTACACCAAAAATATTAAGAAAGGCCTAAACAGTGATTCATGAATTTATATTTGAGAAAAAAAGCTAACATCAGCTATTACAAATGAATAATTGTCAATATATTTTAACAGAGTGATCAACAACATATCAGTGATAAAGGAAGGTCTGCTGATTCCTCTGCTATGAAGTGGAAGAGAAACAACAACACACAAATACATCAATACAAATATTCAGCAGACATTTAGAGCTCAGAGAAGTTTACATTGTTATGAAAATAAAAGTCATCATTATCCACGGCAAAACACACAAAAGAGCTCCACCTAAAGAAAGTGATGAAACATCAAGAGAACAACTATTAAACATCAAGGTAGCAGCCATAATGTTTGACTGACAGCTGATCTCTGTGCAGAAACACCACAACAAATGATAATATAATAATTTGCCATATTCAATAGCATTATTTTTTTTTTTCATTTTGAATTAATATCAGTAGTCAAAAAAGAGATTTGTCTCATATTCAAAGACGACTCAAGAATCATGAATCTAGACATCTAGTTAACCGGCTCAGTTGAGTGGTTGATTGATATATAATCAAACTGCACCATTTAAACAACTTAAGCCACTCGGCCGAGAACCAAAACATACTACCAGACTTGACCACTAGCAAACTAAGGCATTCAGACAATCACTCACGCAAAGAAACGAAACTCAAGACAGACAAGAGCCAATGAATATGCTCACTCACCACTAGGGCTGGGTACCGAACTTCGGTTCTTTTGTGGCACCGACCGAAATGCTTCGGTAGTACCGAGTATCAAAACATGCCTTGTCTTTCGGTGCCAAGTTTCGATACCCGGAGGTGATCAAGACCTGATAATGCTGCCAGTGATTGGCTGTAACGTTATACTTTGCGGCTTGCAGGAAAAATACGTGGTACCAGACAGAGACGTTTTGTGGTTACGCCCACAGACGGGGTTCACGTGTATCTGTGTTGTGATTGTGAACAGGAGTTGTGCGACGTTGAAACGCTTAAAAAACGCCACCGAAGTCAAAAGTGTGGCTCCATTTTTAGCAAGATTGATGCCAATACTGCGCGATGCAATATATGCAAAAAAAAAAATAAAAATCATAATTGCTAAGGCTGGCAATACGACTAATTTAATGAAACACCTGACCGTGCACGGAATCAGAGCAGTAAGTTGCTCCGTGTTTGACTGCAAGAAGATCGGACCGCAGCCTCTCATATCCCGCGAAACGTCTCATAACAACATCAACAACAATGGTGGACTACATGCTTGTGTTCCTGCTGGAGAAGATATTGAGCCTATTATGGTTACTAGGGCTAAATCTAAGTTTTCCTTGAGTTTGGTTTCTTCGAAACCCGATTTGTAAACAGCGCTCAAGCTTCATGCGCATGCGCCACCTCTTCCTCTCCGTTTTTGGTGAATTTCTGAAACTGAAACAGCGCCGCCTATAGACCTGGAATATAACGTTCAGTCGTGTAAAGACAGAAAAAGGATATGATATGATGTTTATTTTTTCTGTAAAACCGCTTGGAGTGGAAAATTACCAAAGCTGAAAAATAAAACTGAAGATTTGTACAATGTGTAATGTAATTTGCTTTTTGTTATCTTATAATCTTATAAAATTGGTATCGAAAAAAGTATCGTTCTGGTACCGGTATCGAAATGAAGGTATCGGTATCGAAGATTTTTGTTTGATACCCAGCCCTACTCACCACCAAGTAGTCTGTCAAAATGACAGATTGCCTTCATTTTTCTGTCACCGTTTCAGAAAACTTGTCAATGACGGAAAATATTCAGTTAACGCAAACCTTGTTTTAATCAACTCTACACTTGAATCCCAACAACCAATCCTGACTCCAGCATAGAGCGGCTGAGTGAATCTGGTCTGGACTCTGTGGAGGAGAGTCATGGTTTCAGAGACGCTGTAGAAGGACAGAATACCTGCTCTATGATCCAGGTACACTCCTACTCTGGAGGAAGGAGGACCTGAGATGGGAGTTTGGATGTTGTTGAACAAAAATTTAGAACAATGACAATCCAGTGTCCAAGATTTGTCATTATTTCCAAATCCACTTTCAAACCCTGCTCTATTGATATTCTTGTATGTGACTGCTACACCAACTCCTCTTCCTCTCCACTCCACCTCCCAGTAACAACGTCCAGTCAGACTCTCTCTACTCAGGACCTGCCAACAATCAGTGAATCTGTCTGGATGATCAGGATAATAATGTTGTTGATACACTGATGTTGCTTTTCTGTTCCTCTCAGACAGTACCAGACGTCTGTTTGCTGTGTTTATATCCAGTGTGATTTCACATAAGAATTCATCTCTGGTCTTTGGTTCTGGTCGTAGAGGTAAAACATCCACTTCAGTCACTGTCAGTGAGATGTTTGTCTTTGTCTCTCTCAGAATGTCCTGTAGTTTCTTTCTGAGCTCTGTCACAGCTGCTTTCACGTCCTCAAACTTCCTCAGAGGACGGATATTGATGCTGGATGAGTGTGTAGATTGACTGAGTGGTGACAGTGAGGGGTAGTTGTGTAGAAACTGGTTGTGATCCTCTGTGTCTGAGAGCTGCTTCAGCTCAGTGTCTTCCCTCTTCAGCTCAGTGATCTCCTGCTCCAGCTTCTCCTGAACCTCTTTGACTCGACTCTCTTCAGTTTCCTGCTGGGATCTGACCTGCTGCTCCACATCAGAGCTTCTTTCCTGGATGAGACGGATCATCTCAGTGAAGATCTCCCGACTGTCCTTCACTGTTTTTTCAGCAGAGTGAGCGATGGCCTTCAGCTCCTGTTGAAGCAGCTTCACATCTTTATCTTTGTCCTGGATCATCTGCTGGATGTTTTGTCGTCTCACCTCCACCTCTCTCTGTCTCTCAGTCCTTTCTGCTGCAGCTGAGACTGTGTCATGGCCTTTATGTTCATCCACAGAGCAGAGATAACAGATACTCTGCTGATCAGTACGACAGAACATCTTCATCACCTCACCATGATGAGAGCAGATGTTCTCCTGGAGCTCCTTGGAGGGATCCACCAGCTTGTGTTGTTTAAATGTAGGTGACTTATAGTGAGGTTGAAGATGTTCCTCACAGTAAGATGCCAGACAGAATGAACAGGACTTGAAGGCTTTCAGTTTTCTTCCAGTGCAGAAATCACAGGCCACATCTTCAGGTCCAGCATAGCAGTGATCAGCAGGAGCAGCTTGGAGTCCAGTCTTCTTCAGCTGCTCCACTAAAACTGCTAACATGGTGTTTTTCACCAGGACAGGCCTCGTGGTGAAGAGTTGTCTGCAGTCAGGACATCTGTGGATTTCCTTCTTGTCCTCTTCATCAAAGTGTCTTTCAATACAGTTCATGCAGTAGCTGTGTCCACAGGGAATAGTCACCGGATCCTTCAGTAGATCCAGACAGATGGAACAAGAAAAGGTTTCTTGATCCAGCTCAACTCCTTTCTGCGCCATTTCAGCTCTCGGTGTCAGTGACTCTGTTAGTTCCTCTTTCTTAAAAATGAAACTAGTCTGAGCTCTAAACTAAATGTCATGTGTCTGAGCAGTGAGTCAGCTCTTATACTTCATCATACGTTGTGCAAATCTAAAGGGGAGGGGAAACAGGCAGGGGTTAATTTGAGCCGGATCCTGCCGGAACAAGATCCGGCACCTCTTAATTTTGGCCTCCCTGTGTTCCGGTACCTATTTCGGCAGATCCGGCACCTCTCATAAAAAAAAGAAAAAAGAGAAAACACATAAAAAATGTTTAAAATAAAATAAAAATAAAATAATAATATGCATGTATTAATTTACAGAACAAATCCCAAAAATGACATGTTTTTTAAGATTTAACGTAATTTGAAATCAACAAACCACGCCCCCGTCACTACAGAAAAAAAATTAAACTTTTGAAATTCGCCGCATCTCAGGAGAAGGAAGAGAGGAAAAATCGTTAGGCATTTCGCAAAAATGTCAAAGAGACAGTTGAATTTACTGTCCTTTTTCAAGAAAAAGGACGAGTTGCATGACTCAAAACGAGTCAGAAAAGCCGGCGACGAGGGCAGCTGCAGCGGTCACGTTGAAGGTAAAAACCGGCTGCAGCAGGAGGCTAGCGCCGCTAGCCGGGTTCACCCACAGCTAGCCAAGCCGGGGCTTTAATACTTTATATTAATAGGCCGCCGTGCCAATCTTTGAACAATAATAATAATAATAATGGAAGATTTGTGTGATTTATAAAAAGCTCTTTTTTTTTTTTGACCTGTTGAGAAATTAATTGCTGACTGTAGATAGCCTATAAGTCCCACCTGTGGTGATGTGGGCATTTGCCTGTGCTGTGCGGAGTATAGCCTAAAATAATTGTAAATTATCGTCATAACATTTATACCATGGATATTATTTGAAATTGAGTCTTGTAAGTCCCACGGCGTGGCAAGTGGGCATTTGCATGTTGTTTTCAGCACGTTTTGTGTATACGTTCCGGGACCTGTGCCCGTCTCGTCATCCCGAGCTGTTATATGTACTTTGCGTTCCGGCACCTTATGATTTACAAATTAAGCACTGGAAACAGGAAGTATGTGGACAGAGTGGAGCTGCTGTGTGTGAGAGCAGGAAGTAGAATGAGGGTGTCCAGACTCCGATGAGGATTTAGTCTTTGAATCTGCGTTCAGAGATTGTGTTTCCATTTGTCTACAAATGTCATTGTAGTGACTTGTTCTTATCAAAATAAAACAACACAACAAACCGCCATTTTTTGCTCACCTAACTTCCCTTTGCATCGTCTGCAGAAGCTGCACTGTGATATGATTTTTCTCACAGCTGAAGTGGCGCTTGTTATCTAGAACTTCTTTCGCAACATTGACAGCGTGTGATTTCTTCCACTGTGGCCAACTTGTTGGTTTATGTGTCTTAATATGAATGCAGAGATACACTATATTACCAAAAGTATTCGCTCACCCATTCAAATGATCAGAATCAGGTGTTCTAATCACTTGGCCTGGCCCCAGGTGTATAAATTCAAGCACTCAGGCATGCAGACTGTGAAACAAGACATTTGTGAAAGAATGGGCCGCTCTCAGAAGCTCAGTGAATTCCAGCGTGGAACTGTCATAGGATGCCACTTGTGCAACAAATCCAGTCGTGAAATTTCCTCGCTCCTAAATATTCCACAGTCAACTGTCAGCTCTATTATAACAAAATGGAAGCGTTTGGGAACAACAGCAACTCAGCCACGAAGTGGTAGGCCACGTAAAGTGACGGAGAGGGGTCAGCGGATGCTGAAGCGCATAGTGCAAAGAGGTCGCCGACTTTCTGCACGGTCAATTGCTACAGAGCTACAAACTTCATGTGACCTTCAGATTAGCCCAAGTACAGTACGCAGAGAGCTTCATGGAATGGGTTTCCATGGCCGAGCAGCTGCAGCCAAGCCACACATCACCAAGTGCAATGCAAGGCGTCGGATGCAATGGTGTAAAGCACGCCGCCACTGGCCTCTAGAGCAGTGGAGACGCGTTCTCTGGAGTGATGAATCACGCTTTTCCATCTGGCAATCTGATGGACGAGTCTGGGTTTGGAGGTTGCCAGGAGAACGGTACATTTCAGATTGCATTGTGCCAACTGTGAAATTTGGTGGAGGAGGAATTATGGTATGGGGTTGTTTTTCAGGAGCTGGGCTTGGCCCCTTAGTTCCAGTGAAAGGAACATTGAATGCTTCAGGATACCAAAACATTTTGGACAATTCCATGCTCCCAACCTTGTGGGAACAGTTTGGAGCGGGCCCCTTCCTCTTCCAACATGACTGTGCACCAGTGCACAAAGCAAGGTCCATAAAGACGTGGATGACAGAGTCTGGTGTGGATGAACTTGACTGGCCTGCACAGGGTCCTGACCTGAACCCGATAGAACACCTTTGGGATGAATTAGAGCGGAGACTGAGAGCCAGGCCTTCTCGACCAACATCAGTGTGTGACCTCACCAATGCGCTTTTGGAAGAATGGTCAAAAATTCCTATAAACACTCTCCTCAACCTTGTGGACAGTCTTCCCAGAAGAGTTGAAGCTGTAATAGCTGCAAAAGGTGGACCGACATCATATTGAATTCTATGAGTTAGGAATGGGATGGCACTTCAGTTCATAGAATGAGTAAAGGCAGGTGAGCGAATACTTTTGGTAATATAGTGTATGTCGATCATGAGTGGATGCTTTGTCTCTTCTGGTAAAGCTGACTTACTCAACCGGCCTCCAACTCTCACAAGTCCATCCTCCAGACATGGGTCCAGTTTGTAAATAGAACTGTCTTGTGGCACACGTTTTCCAGCTGACAGGGCAGTGATCTCCTCCTTGAACCTTTTCTGCTGACTGTAGCGAATGACGGTAACTTCAGCATCCACGAGATTCTCAGCTGACAAGGTTTGACTCATTGCTTTTTTGGTCCTCTTCATCTCCAATGACATATGCGACCCATCGGCATCCTTTCTGGTGAACTCAAGAACACGCAATCCCTTTCTCTTTTGCTTTAACTTCAGAAGAATCTTCTTCCATTTGAGAAACCATGCAACTGCCACCTTGAGTTTTCTCCAATGTGAAAAGTATAATAGGAGTTGGTCTGTAGCATTAGTGGAGTCCTGAGTAATGATTGTGTTTACTGTAGCATCCCTTGACCCTTTTGACTTCTACATCATCAGCTGGAATTGTGGCCTCTGTGATGTCTGAAGGCCAATCCTTTTCTGGGTCAAAGAGAAACCTTGGCCCTTCAATCCAGCTACCACCATTCAAAAGATCCCCCACCTTCATACCTCTAGAGGCATAATCAGCAGGGTTGTCTTTGGTATCGATGTATCTCCACTGAGAGACATGAGTTGTGTCTGTGATGGTTGACACCCGATTCGCCACAAATGTATGGAAACATCTGTCCTCATTTCTTATGTACTTGAGTACTGAAGTACTGTACGTCCAGAAAGTTGACTGATCCAGTGGCAGCTCCAACTCTGCTCTCAACATCTGATCCACTTGAACACTCCAGATGAGGAATGCTTATCTGTTTCAGGGGAGTGGCTCTTGCTTTTCCCAGCAGGAAGGAAACATGGACTAGATCTTGCATATGGTGAAGCTCTTCCATCACGTTGCAGCCATGCAAGAACAGAGAAAAGGCTTGTAGTGATTTCACATCCTCTGGTTTCACTGTGGGCAACAACAGAGCCTTTTCTATATAAGCTGCAGCAATCCTGTATTCATTTCCAAAGTGTTCATGTAGAAGTTCTTTATCCAGTTCAGGAATCATGTGCTGACAGCTCCTCACCAGTTCTCTGGGTTGAGCCTTTGTAAACTTTGTAAAATAAAGACAGTCAGCTTTGTTAGCCTTTGATTCCACTCCATGCTCAAAAGCTCTGATAAAGTTTCTGTACTGAAGAGGATCACCGTCGAATACTGGAATGTCTCGAGATGGTAATCACAGTAAGCGTTGTTGTTGAACAAGAGCTGCTGTTATTTCATTCTGTTTATGCATTATAGTGCACAAATCTCCTTACATTTGTGGAGAATGTAGATGTGATTGTTGTGACACAGGCTGCTCATCATTTACTGGCAAATAAAACATTTGATGATGTGTGTCTCCATATTGTGTTGTTCCAAACGTTTCTGTTGGTTTCCTGTGAGTCTCCTGTCCTTATCCAAAGATGCACTGCTGCCTTTTTCCACAGTGGCTGTGTTCCATGCACTTCAGTCTTAATAACGTACTGGGAAATTGATTTGTGGCATTGCGCTCCATGTCCAGGTTCATATGACTTTGCTGCAGGGTTGAGTCCTTTGGAAGATGTTTTCTGTTCCTTTGTAGATATGAATTCATTCCATTTGATGATGCTTGTGATTCATTTGAACATTGTGAAGCAGTTTGTAAAACTGCTAGTTTTGCTGTGGATGCTGCAATTTCAGCATCAAGCTCAAGCTGCTCCCTTTTCCTTCTGAGCTCTGCTTCCTGTCTCTCTAGTGCATGTTTTTCCTTTAGTGCTGAAGATCGAGCAAGAAGTGCAGCCTTTTCTGCCTCTGTTTTAATGCGGGCAGATGCTGTTGTTTGACCACTTTTGCTGCTTTTACCACTGCATCTGCTTTTTTGATGAGAACGTTTACTGGCAACATTTGATATACTGTCATCAGGATGAACATCATCAACCACATCACCAATATTTTCATTATTTCTCAACCATTGTTTAACACCATCAATGAAATTTTCAACCAACATTTTTGCAGCAAACCATGTATTTTGTTTCTCACTTTGTTCAGGGGGCATTAAACACACCAGAGAATCATGAGCATTTTTTTGCTTCTTCACACAAATAAAGATTTTTTTCTAGAGATGTCCGATAATATCGGCCGATTTTGAGTTAAAAATGTAATATCAGGAATTATCAGTATCAGGTTTTTATAACCCGATGTTTGTTCTGTAGCTTCAGCATTTCCAAGTCTGCATGAACGCAGCATGGGACGTTAACAGGCGCGTGCTTGATGACGTATAACAACAACAACACACTAGTCTCGTAGGTCGCTAACCGTGACTAACAAGCTAGCTCGCCCGGTGTATGAGATGTCTGTGGTTTGGAAGTATTTCCAAGTGTCACCTGCTAACCACTAATCACTAATTTGTGATTTGCAATGACTGCAAAGGTGGTTATGAGAGGAGGAAACAAGGCGTCTTCCTTTAATACATCAAATCTGATCACACACCTCAAGAAGAATCATGCAGAGTTATACGCTACATTTGTCTTCCTTGTTTTCATATTGTCTGTAGTGTTGTTGGAGGCAAAAATTTCTCTCTAAAAATTAAAAAAAAAAAAAAGAATGGCACTTTTTTGTCACTTTTTTTCAGTAACTTATTTTGCACAGACAGTGTTTACATTTGAAAAGTCATGTTGCATTTATGTTTGCATCCAGTGGGACATCGCAATAAAATTAAGGCATAATGTGTTAATTCCATAATAGGTGATATGTTACGTTGTTACCTAACAATTTTGGTGTAAAAAAAAAAACTGCATTTATCAGTATCGGACATATCAAGCATCCCTAACTTTTTCTAGTCCACCTTTTACTTCTGCAACGCTGTTTTTATGCATATGCTCTTCAGTTGCCTTTCTTATATTTTTTACCTGTTTAAGTTATCCGTTCTTACATTTTGTAACTTCTCCAACTTTTCAACAAAATCCTTATGTGTTATTATTATTTAACAGTTCTTTTACCTCTGCCCAGGCCTGTTTCATTTGAATTTCCCACTTCACCAGAAGCAGCGATAGCCAGCTCATCAGATTTTCCATCCATATGTCCTTTTTTTTTTTGTTTGAAATGTTCCACAATGAAAACCAATATAAACGATTAGAAAGTAGTTTTATGCCGCGATCATTGTTATTTTTACCAATTCACTGTTGACAGATGTTCCTCTTCTGTGGAAGCAGTAGCCAAGTCTGCACCGTAGGCTACGACCTCTACTACAGCTGTTCACTAAATTCCAGGTAAGTTTGGTCAACACATACTGCCTAGTTAACTTTACATTTGAGTGCAGTTTTAGCTTTGTCATATTAATCTAAACAGTTGTTGCTACAATTAGCATTGCATCTTTTCCCATCAGCTCGTTTTGGACACAACCACCGTGCTAAAATGCACAGACACTTTAACGTGGACAACATTGCAAACAACAGTTGATCGGTCGCTGTCATTATCAGATTCCTGTGAGAGAATTTGTCTGGCCGCCATTGTTGGGATTAACTGTTCTTGTTGTTTTTTTCCAGCAATACAGATGCTTTCTAAAAAAGCTTGGGATGCCGTTTCGATCGCTAATCATGTGTCTTTTTCTTCTTGTGCAGATGGAGTCATCCTGTTTGATAATCAGGCAACTAAAGACTTCATAAGGGCACTTTTTTTTAACTTTTATTTCTATTATGTTATTGTTCTATTTGTTTATTTGTATTGTTACATTTTTATTCACAGACCGAATGTAATTTTATTTATTACCACTTTTTCACAAATTGAACTGCATTATGCTGCCTAAGACTGACGTTTGCAATAAAGACTGGGGGGAAACTGACGGGATTGGATTGTAATTTATTGTAGACGTGACTGTAGTCTAAAATAAGTACATTTGAGAAGAAACGACATCGAAGATCACATTTGCACTACAACTCGCTCCTATACGGAAGTAGCTACTGTGGATGTCAGTAACGGACGTTCACTCAACGTCGGGAAAAGACGTTATTTGACCGTGTCTTTGCTTAGTGGGCACCTTTATGTATTTATTTTTTATTATGGCCATGAAGCTGGTCATACCTTCATGCAAGCGGTGGGCGCCGTGAGATGGTCCAGTGGTAGCACTGACTCATCGGATGAATCAGACGGTGATCGGTGTTGACATCCTCCATCGGTAGAGCTCGGAAACCCGGGTTCGCTCCGCCTCCATGCGGTGGCCTTTCCGTGACTAGCTAAGACTTCTAATTGAAGCGAAGTTTTTGACTTAATGTAGTGACTTGTTCTTATCAAAATAAAACAACAAAACGCACCTAAGCCACTGAGGGGCTGCTGTACTGGTACTTGAAGTAGTTGACGCGTCGTCTTCCGGGTCCAATGAATTAAACACACGAGCCTCGTATGTCACCAACTGTTTATAAGCGACCTCAGCCGAACTGTACACACACACACACACTTACATTAACTCTGTAAAATCAAACCAAATGGCGCACATGTTTGTCACAACGAAAAAACCAAGACCACGACTACGGTCAAACACTGGGTGCTTCCACAATCAGCAGCACATGCCGAGTAATTACCTGCTGGTCTATTTAACAATTTCCTGCACACATAGTACACAGCGCCACCTACTGTGGCTTACAGACATTACACAAAAATAAACACAAATACACCAAAAAATGAAAACAATAATCTCACATGGAAAATGAAACAAATAATTAAATGCTTAAGTCAGGGAGGGCACTTAAAGGCACCACATAATATATGCAAACAGACTCATAAGTTTACCTTGACAGAATACCATTCTTCAATGGAAACATGAGCGATCACTCAAAACTAATTCATGTTAATTTAAATGGGATTCAAACTAAACAAGGCGTCTAACAAAGAAAGCACAATCATTAAGTAAAGCGTGGAGAAAAGAGCAGAAACAGAGAAACAGCTCTGGTTAAAGTTACCAATGATCTCCTCATGACTTCAGACAATAGACTTGTCTCTATACTAGTGTTAGATCTTAGTGCTGCATTTGACACCACTGATCATAATATTCTACTACAGAGACTTGAAAGTGAGATCAAGATTAAAAGAACCGCATTAGATTGGTTTGAATCCTATCTGTCTGACAGATTCCAGTTTGTCCATGTCAACAATGATTCTTTTACTTATGCAAAAATAAGTAATTCAGTTCCTAAGGGTTCTGTGCTAGGACCAATAGTGTTCAAATTATATATGTTTCCCTTAGGCAATATTATTAGAAAACACGGCATAAACTTTCACTGCTATGCAGATGACACCCAGCTATATTTATCTATGAAGCCAGATGAAACTAATCAGCTGGTTAAACTCCAAGCATGCCTTAAAAACATAAAGCCTTGGATGAACTGTAATTTCCTACTCTTAAACTCAGACAAAACAGAAGTTATTGCATTTTGCTCTAAACATCTCAAAAATTAATTATTTAATTACGTGGTTTCCTTGGATGGAAAAAACCTTGGCCTCCAGTACTACTGTAAAAATCCTTGGTGTTATATTCGATGACATGTCCTTTAATTCACACATAAGGCAAGTATCCAGAACTGCTTTTTTTGACCTGCATAGTAACATCAAAATTAGGAACATCCTGTCTCAGAGTGATGCTGAAACTACTTCATTGCAGGCTGGATTACTGTAATTCATTACTGTCTGGTTGTCCAAATAGCTCTTCAAAAAGCCTCCAATCGATTCAAAATGCCACAGCAAAACTAATTCTGGGAATTAACAAGAGAGATCATATTACTCCAGTTTTAGCTTCTCTTCACTGACTCCCTTTAAATATCTAGAATAGAATTTAAAATTCTCCTCCGTACATACAAGGCCCATAAAAGCATTAATGTAACAGATCATCCCAACAGATCACTTTGATCTCAAAGTGCAGGCCTACATGCGGTTCCTAGAATTTCAAAAAGTAGAATGGGAGGTTACACTTTCAGGTATCAGGCTCTGATGTAGAACCAGATCTTAGTTTGAGTTCTGGAGGCAGACTAAATATTGAACATAGACATTTAGAGCTCAGAAATAAAAGTCATCATGAGCAGTGATATCCTCTACGGCTAATCAGACACAGGAAAGAGCTCCACCTAAAGAAAGTGATGAAACATCAAGAGAACAACTATTAAACATGTCAAGGTAGCAGCCATAATGTTTGACTGACAGCTGATCTCTGTGCAGAAACACCACAACAATGAACTCTCAGCAACAAACATGGAGAGAAAACAAGTTGATGAAGAGAAACACAGAATTTAACTCTCTGCTCCTGAAGTTACCTCTGTCTACTTCACTTTAATCAACTCAGCACTAGATTCCCAAACATATAGTCCAGCATAGAGCGGCTGAGTGAATGTGGTTTGGACTCTGTGGAGGAGAGTCATGGTTTCAGAGACGCTGTAGAAGGACAGAATACCTGCTCTGTGATCCAGGTACACTCCTACTCTGGAGGAAAGAGGACCTGAGACGGGAGTTTGGATGTTGTTGTTCACAAATGAAGAACTGCCTAGGAAGTACTCAAATGTCCAGGATTTATCATTACGTCCAAAAACACTTTCATCCCCTGCTCTGCTGATATTCTTGTATGTGACTGCCACATCAACTCCTCCTCCTCTCCACTCCACCTCCCAGTAACAACGTCCATTCAGACTCTCTCTACTCAGGACCTGATAACAATCAATGAATCTGTCTGGATGATCAGGATACGACTGTTGTTGATTTCTAAATGTTACTTTTCTGTTCCTCTCAGACAGTACCAGATATCTGTTTACTGTGGTTGGATCCAGTGTGATTTCACATGAATACTTTAAGAATTCATCTCTGGTCTTTGGCTCTGGTTGTGGCAGTAAAACATCCACTTCAGTCACTGTCAGTGAGATGTTTGTCCTTGTCTCTCTCAGAATGTCCTGTAGTTTCTTTCTGAGCTCTGTCACAGCTGCTTTCACGTCCTCAAAGTACCTCAGAGGACGGATATTGATGCTGGATGAGTGTGTAGATTGACTGAGTGGTGACAGTGAGGGGTAGTTGTGTAGAAACTGGTTGTGATCCTCTGTGTCTGAGAGCTGCTTCAGCTCAGCGTCTTCCCTCTTCAGCTCAGTGATCTCCTGCTCCAACTTCTCCTGAACCTCTTTGACTCGACTCTCTTCAGTTTCCTGCTGGGATCTGACCTGCTGCTCCACATCAGAGCTTCTTTCCTGGATGAGACGGATCATCTCAGTGAAGATCTCCTGACTGTCCTTCACTGTTTTATCAGCAGAGTGAGCGATGGCCTTCAGCTCCTGTTGAAGCAGCTTCACATCTTTCTCTTTGTCCTGGATCATCTTCTGGATGTTTTGTCGTCTCACCTCCACCTCTCTCTGTCTCTCAGTCCTTTCTGCTGCAGCTGAGACTGTGTCGTGGTCTTTATGTTCATCCACAGAGCAGAGATAACAGATAATCTGCTGATCAGTACGACAGAACATCTTCATCACCTCATCATGACGAGAGCAGATGTTCTTCTGGAGCTTTTTGGAGGGATCCACCAGCTTGTGTTGTTTAAATGTAGGTGACTTATAATGAGGTTGAAGGTGTTTCTCACAGTAAGATGCCAGACAGAATAAACAAGACTTGAAGGCTTTCAGTTTTCTTCCAGTGCAGAAATCACAGGCCACATCTTCAGGTCCAGCATAGCAGTGATCAGCAGGAGCAGCTTGGAGTCCAGTCTTCTTCAGCTGCTCCACTAAAACTGCTAACATGGTGTTTTTCACCAGGACAGGCCTTGTGGTGAAGAGTTGCCTGCATTCAGGACAGCTGTGGACTTTCTTCTTGTCCTCTTCATCAAAGTGTCTTTTAATACAGTTCATGCAGTAGCTGTGTCCACAGGGAATAGTCACCGGATCCTTCAGTAGATCCAGACAGATGGAACAAGAAAAGGTTTCTTGATTCAGCTCAACTAGTTTCTCCGCCATTTCAGCTCTGAGTGTCAGTGACTCTGTGAGTTTCTGTTCCTTAGAAGAAAACCTTGTCTGAGCTCTGATCTGAACATCATGCGTCTCTGCAGTGAATGGGTCCAGTCAGCTCTCACACTTCACCACATGTTGTGCAGATCTAAAGGGGAGGGAACCAGGAAATACATGGACAGAGTGGAGCTGCTGTATGTGAGAGCAGGAAGTAGAATGAGTGTGTTCAGACTCTGGTGAGGAATTCTTCTTTCAATCTCTGTGTTCACTTTGTGTTTCCAGTTTCCTGTTCTCTAAAAATGTTGTGATCTGGCATAGAAAATAAAATGAACATAATTAAACGCTAAATCTAGAGAAGTTAGAGAATTTAACTGGCATTCAAACTAAACTACGAGGCATCTAAAAAAAACATTAATCCAAATCACTGGGTGTTTGGTTTGAAAGCAGCCAGGACTCTTGGTGTTCTTGTAGTGTCGTGGCAAACCAATTGTGGTGGAAAAACTAAACTGTTATCGCCTTACTCACCCCCGGTTTTTCTAAGTGGGATGGCCCAACGGACGGACACACACATCATTGCCCCACAGCAACAGCAAAAAAACAAGTTACCAGCTTGGATTCTTCAGCTGTAGCCAGAGACAGGTCGACTTTAAGTTTTGGGTCATTGTCATGTTGGGAAGTCCAAGTGGAGCTTCTGAGCTGATGAGTTCAAATTGTCCTCCAGTGTTTTCTGATAACATGCTCCAGCTCCATGCTTCACAGCAGGCATGGTGTAGGCATTGTTCACTCCTCTTTAAACTAACATTTCTGGTCGTGAACATAAAGTTCAATCTCTCAGTCTCATCACTCCAAATGCTTTTGTTCTTTGAAGCTTTGAGACCTGTCCGGGTGCTGTTTAACATATTGTTAGTGAGCTGTTTAGTGCCACTGGCGTAATAATGTTTTTTTTTTCTTTTTCTGGCAGTTTGACCATGCAGCCAACCATTAGATCCACATTAGCTCTGGTGATATGCTACAAAGCATTTCTGACATTTCACGTTGACACACATCATCATCATCATCACTCAGACCAGCATCAGAGTCTGTTATGAGGACCAGAAGAGTACATGGCCTTGCACTGTATAATGTTTTAGCATCTGTCTAGGAGTTGTAAAACATGTAATTTTTTTTTTGTCTTTTTGTCTTTTAACTGTTCTTATTGTTGGAAAAGCTTGCAGCTTGTTTCTCTATCTGCTGCTGTTGTGAGTATTTGAAGAACATGTGTTGTCAGAATGATGGTGTTTTCTTACTTTGCTTGTGTTTTCTTGAGCTGCACTGGGTCAACCTCTCTCTGCCAGCGTAAAATGCTGAGGTCAGACACATGAAACCACAGTGTTACAACTTCTTCTTGATATTGTTGTTCCATGAAATTACATTTTATTAATGCATTTTGCTTCTGACCCTCCAACATCATTTGAACCTGGTTCAGTTGATTCCTCATGTTTGTGAAACCATGTTACACCTGAAGGTAAAAAGAACACTTTAAATGTTTTTATATGTTTATTATAACTTTTGTGAGTTATTACACAAATAAAAACTTGTGTTGAAAACATGTACCTAATACATATAATAGCATTGTGTAGTGTAGAACAAAAATGTGCAAGGTAAAAGTTATACAAAGAATATTAAGAAAGGCCTAAACAGTGATTCATCAGTTATTATATTTGAGAAAAAAAGCTAACATCAGCTATTACAAATGAATAATTGTGAATATATTTTAACAGAGTGATCAACAACATATCAGTGATAAAGGAAGGTCTGCTGATTCCTCTGCTATGAAGTGGAAGAGAAACAACAAGACACAAATACATCAATACAAATATTCAGCAGACATTTAGAGCTCAGAGAAGTTTACATTGTCATGGAAATAAAAGTCATCATGAGCAGTGATATCCTCCACGGCTAAACAGACACAGGAAAGAGCTCCACCTAAAGAAAGTGATGAAACATCAAGAGAACAACTATTAAACATGTCAAGGTAGCAGCCATAATGTTTGACTGACAGCTGATCTCTGTGCAGAAACACCACAACAATGAACTCTCAGCAACAAACATGGAGAGAAAACAAGTTGATGAAGAGAAACACAGAATTTAACTCTCTGCTCCTGAAGTTACCTCTGTCTACTTCACTTTAACCTTTTTATTGTGTTAGGGTCAAATTTGACCCATTTACCATTTAAAATATGTAAAATGTACAGTTTCCTTGGAACAAGGCTTCATGATATCATCAGGAACATGTAGCTTAAAACAACAAAATAGATTTTCACTATTTTAGTAAATTCTAAAAGCCTCTAAAAAACAATAATAATAATAATAAATAAAGTGACATCTGTGGTGTTACAGGTCAAATATGACTCACCAAGAATATTGGTAGTTGCACACATCCATGCATCACTGAATAGGGTTTGGGTTGCTGTGTGATCAAATCCCCACCACACACCATACCACCATATGTTGAGAACAACTTGCTTGAGATGACAAACATTGAAGGTAGAAGGGTGTAGTGCAACAGTTGGATTGGAAACGACCAACTGGTCCCATCTGGTCCCAGTGTAAATTATAAACTTGCCATACATACAAACCAGGGCCTATATTAGCATTTGGAGGTTTGAGCAAAATAACGTTTAGTTTTGTGAAACACTTTTTTCAACCTCTATCCAAGCTTAATATGTACGCGTCAATTCTGACCCGTAACACAACAAATGTCACTATGGTTAATAATATTAAGTTAAAAAATGTTCTAATATTAATCTGTGATAGTCAGGTAGAATAACTGCCCACTGATTTCACTATAACAAAGATAAGAAGTGAACTTAAATATTTTTTCAAATGAAAACGATAGGTGTATTCTAAGATGAAAGGTCTATTGGGCACAAACATTTAATACAATGCTTACATGGATAGGAATGCAAAACAAGATATGAGGTGAAAAACAAAACTGCTTGACAAACAGTGTTCTTTGATGATTCTGGGCTGGATTAAGCCACGGGTCAATTTTGACCCGCTATCGGCAATCATATGGGAATCTGTCTATCTCATTATCAGGGTCAATCAACTCAGCACCTGAGTTAGTCCTACCGCTAATCCAGAGTCCAACATAGAGCGGCTGAGTGAATGTGGTCTGGACTCTGTGGAGGAGAGTCATGGTTTTATGGACGTTGTAGAAAGAAAGAATACCTGCACTGTGATCCAGGTACACTCCTAGTCTGAAAACAAAATCTGATGGAGTAAAGATGTTGTTGTGGACAAATGTAGAATCAGTTCTCACAAACTCAAATGTCCAAGATTTGTCATTAAGTCCAAATCTACTTTCATGCCCTACTCTGTTAATATTCTTGTATGTGACTGCTACACCAGCTCCTCCACGCAATAGTTGTCTTCCTCCTCCTCCTCCACTCCTCTCCACCTCCCAGTAACAACGTCCAGTCAGACTCTCTCTACTCAGGACCTGAAAATAATCAGTGAATCTGTCTGGATGATCAGGATAAGACTGCTGTTGATTTGTAAATGTTGCTCTTCTGTTCCCCACAGACAAATCCATTTGTCTGTGTGCTGTGTTTGGATCCAGTATGATATCACATGAATACTGTAAGAATTCATCTCTGGTCTTTGGCTCTGGTTGTGTCAGTAAAACATCCACTTCAGTCACTGTCCGTGAGATGTTTGTCCTTGTCTCTCTCAGAGTGTCCTGTAGTTTCTTTCTGAACTCTGTCACAGCTGCTTTCACGTCCTTAAACTTCCTCAGAGGACGAATATTGATGCTGGATGAGTGTGTAGATTGACTGAGTGGTGACAGTGAGGGGTAGTTGTGTAGAAACTGGTTGTGATCCTCTGTGTCTGAGACAGAGGATCTGTCCTCCACTGTTTGATCAGCAGAGTGAGCGATGGCCTTCAGCTCCTGTTGAAGCAGCTTCACATCTTTCTCTTTGTCCTGGATCATCTTCTGGATGTTTTGTCGTCTCACCTCCACCTCTCTCTGTCTCTCCCTCCTTTCTGCTGCAGCTGAGACTGTGTCATGGCCTTTATGTCCATCGTCAAGGCAGAAATAACAGATACTCTGCTGATCAGTACGACAGAAGAAATTGATCACCTGAGGAAAATGATGAGAGCAGATGTTCTCCTGGAGCTTGGAGGGATCCACCAGCTTGTGTTTCTTTAATGGAGCTGCATCATAATGAGGTTGAAGATGTTTCTCACAGTAAGATGCCAGACAGACTAAACAGGACTTGAAGGCTTTCAGTTTTCTTCCAGTGCAGACATCACAGGCCACATCTTCAGGTCCAGCATAGCAGTGATCAGCAGGAGCAGCTTGGAGTCCAGTCTTCTTCAGCTGCTCCACTAAAACTGCTAACATGGTGTTTTTCACCAGGACAGGCCTTGTGGTGAAGACTTGTCTGCAGTAAGGACATCTGTGGATTTTCTTGTTGTCCTCTTCATCAAAGTGGTTTTTAATACAGTTCTTGCAGTAGCTGTGTCCACAGGGAATAGTCACCGGATTCTTCAGTAGATCCAGACAGATGGAACAAGAAAAGGTTTCTCGATCCAGCTCAACTCCTTTCTTCGCCATTTCAGCTCTCAGTGTCAGTGACTGACAGCTCGTGTCCTTTGAAGACTTTACAGTTGATCACTGTGTGAAGTGTGAGACGTCATCATCATTTAGTCTTGGAAGAGGAGTGACCTGAAATAATCTGACTGTTAAAGCATAAAACAATAAAAGTTTTCACCCTACGGACGTAAAAACAGTACAAAGTACAAACCAATAAACATTTTACTTGTTACAGTTCGGACCTGTTTTAAGAAAACGGTGTGTTTCCAGTTTCCTTTTATCTTAAAATGTCATGATCACGCATAGAAACTACCATTTAATCACGCATAGCTACTATAACTATCTTCCTGCCAAAAGAAGCAAAAAAATGTTGATGGTCTACCTAGGGGGGCGACTGTGGCTCAGTAGGTAGAGCGGGTTGTCCACGAACCAGAGGGTTAGCGGTTCGATCCCCGGAATGTGCCACATGTCGAAGTGTCCTTGAGCAAGACACTGAACCCCCAGTTGCTCCCAGTGCGTGGCACTGGTGTGTGAATGTGTGCGTGCTTGTGTGAGTGAATGGGTAGATGTGTCTCTGACTGTAAAAGCGCTTTGAGTACCAATAGGTAGAAAAGCGCTATATAAAAGCAAGGCCATTTACCATTTACCATTTACCTGACTGTGTCTTGGTGTCCTGAGTTTCCACGTCTTCATTAGAGTTTGAACACAGTACTGACTGGCTTTTTTTTTTCCCCAACACACCCTGTGGTTTTATATTGGCTTTGATATGTCACTTAAAGGAACAGTACGTGATTGTATACAAGCACCACAAAAATCAGAAAAAAATAAAATAAAATAAATAATAAGAAATCAGTCATTTTCTTTACCCGTTTAGTGCTGGAGCCTATCCCAGCTGTCATCGGGCGAGAGGCAGGGATACTCTTAGGGTGTCTTTTGATGGTGGGAGGAAGCTGGAGTACCCGGAGAGAACCCACACAGACACAGACAAATGGATTCGAACCGGTGACCTTCTTGCTGTGAGGCATCAGTGCTAACCACCTCGCCATTGTGCCGCCCTAAGAAAGAAATAAACAACAAAAATTATATTGGAGTTTTTGCCTCAGGGACTGCCCTCGCTTACCAGTCAGCTGTCCTCAGGCTGTGAGGAAGGTGAGTTCACAACTGGCACGTCCCTTCCATCAGAGGGGACTGTCTCCTCCTCAGATGAGGAGTTCTCCCATCGGTCAGGTGCAGTGGAAGTGCCAGTAGCAGGTGTCCTATGACGAGGGACCCTGCTGATGTTGATGGGGGAGGGCTGGTCCGGACGGTGCTGGTGAAAGTCTCGGATGAGACCCAGATCCACAATATGACGAGCAGGAACCCATGAACTTTCCTCCGGACCGTAGCCCTCCCAGTCTACGAGGTATTGGCAGCCTCTTCCATGTCGCTGAGAACGGATGATGCGGCGCACAGCGTAGGTCAGTCCCCCATCTATGAGGCGAGTGGGGGGGTGGGGGTGGAGCAGCAGGCACCAGCGGGCTTTCGCTGACCGGCGTGACCTTTGACACATGGAATGTCGGGTGCACTCCCATAGACCGAGGAAGCTTGAGCTGGACTGCCACAGGGCTGATGATCCTCTCGATGGCGAATGGCCCGACAAACTTAGGAGTCAGCTTGTTGGAAAGTCACGAGTGGAGAGCCAACCATTCTGGCCCACCTGGTACTCAGGAGCTGGAAAGCAACGACGGTTGGCTGAAGAGGAGTACCGGTCTGCTGCTTTCAGGAGGGAGGCCCTAGCATGGACCCAGGTCCGACGGCAGCGGTGGATGAAGGCTTGGACTGAGAGACAAGAGGCCTCCCCTTCCAGGGCAGGGAAGAGAGGAGGTTGGTAACCGTAGGCACACTGGAAAGGGGACAGTCCTGTGGCGGAGCTGGTCAGGGTGTTGTGGGCATATTCGACCCACAATAGATATTGGGACCAAGAGGATGGGTTCTGGGATACCATACATCGGAGTGCCATCGCCATTTCTTGGTTCATCCTCTCAGTCTGGCCGTAGGATTGAGGGTGGTACCCAGATGACAAACTGGCAGTGCCCCGAAGGAGGCTGCAGAACTCCCGCCAGAACACTGAAGAAAACTGGGGCCCTCTGTCAGAGACCACGTTCACAGGAATCCCACAAAAGCAAAAGACATGGTTGAGGAGCAGCTGGGCCGTCTCTTTAGCTGACGGAAGCTTAGACAAGGACACAAAGTGGACCATCTTGGAGAAGCGGTCCACAATGGTAAGAATGGCCGTTTTCCCATCCGATGGTGGCAGGCCCGTGACAAAGTCCAGGGAAATGTGGGACCAGGGGCGATGTGGTACCGGGAAAGGCTGCAGGCGGCCGGATGGGGCTCGGCGCGATGGTTTGTTCTGGTTGGAGGTCTGGCAGGCATTGACGTACTACCGGGTGTCCTCCAGTAAAGTAGGCCACCAGAAACGTTGCAGAAGGACATCCTGGGTTCTCTGGATCCCAGGATGGCAGGACAGCTTTGAAGAGTGGGCCCACTGGAGTACCTCCGACCTCAGAACCGCAGGCACAAACAAACAACCTGTTGGGCAGGCACTAGAGCCAGGCTGGCCCTCTGTGGCTGCTCTCACTCTCTCCTCAATCTCCCACGTCGGGGATGCCACAACGCACGACGATGGGAGGATGGTGTCTGAAGCACTGGCATCATCATCCTCCCTCTGGAACTGACGTGACAGAGATGTTGTTGAGATTTTGGGAGCCAGGTCTGTAGGAGAGGGTTAAATTGAACCTGGTGAAGAAGAGGGCCCAACATGCCTGCCGAGAGTTGAGTCTCTTAGCAGTTCGGATGTATTCCAGGTTTTTGTGATCAGTCCAAACCAGGAAAGGCTGCTTGGTTCCTTCCAGCCAGGGCCAGTTTGACAGCCAAGAGCTCCCGATGTCATAATTTCTCTCAGCTGGCGAAAGACGCCAGGAGAAAAAGGCACATGGGTGGAGCTTCTGCTCGCTGGCTGCTCGCTGGGATAGCACAGCCCCTACACCAATGTCTGATGCATTCACCTCCACGATGAACGACGGAGTCGGGGACTTGGAGGATGGGTGCAGAACTGAAGCCGTCCCTCGGCGTCTGAAAGGCAGCATCTGCAGAATTAGACCATCGGAAGGGAGTCTTGGAGGATATCAGGGCTGTGAGAGGGGCAGCAATGGAGCTATAGTTGCGGATGAAACGTCTGTAAAAATTGGCAAAGCGCTGCAGCTGCTTACGGGTTTCAGGGACTGGCCAAGCCTTTACTGCAGCCACCTTGGCAGGATCCACAACGTAACCCAAGAATGACACCCAAGGAGTTCTCCAGCAGGCGCTGAAGGACAGTCTGGACATGGTGGATATGTTCTTCCAGGGACTTGGAGAAGATGAGGATGTCGTCTAAATGGACAAAGACATACTTGTTTATTATATCCCCGAGGATGTCATTGACCAAATCCTGGAAGACTGTCGGGGTCCCCGGTAATCAATGCAGGGACGCAGAGTCTTGTCTTTCTTCTCCACAAAGAAGAATCCTGCCTCAGCAGGAGACGATGAAGGACGGATAATACCGGCAGCCAGAGAGTCACTTATGTAATTTTCCATGGCCTCCTATTCAGGACCAGACAGGGAGTACAGACGGCCCTTGGGAGGTGAAGTGCCGGACATCAGGTCTATGGAGCAGTCATAAGGGCGATGAGGGGGTAATGAAGTTGCCTTAGCCTTACTGAAGACCTCCTGGAAGTCATGGTACTCGGCGGGGACTCTGGACAAGTCAGGACAGGAACTGGGGTGCATAGACTGCTGGGGTATGGAGGCTTCTTTAAGGCAGACCGGGTGACAGGAGTTGCTCCAACCGAGGGTGGCCCCTGTGGCCCAGTCAATGTGGGGGCTGTGTCGACGGAGCCAAGGGTAGCCCAGAATCAGAGGAATGTCAGAAGATGACAGGAGGTGAAACTGGATGGTCTCGAGGTGGTCACCAGAAAGCAGCATGTGGACAGGAGAAGTCTGGTGAGTGACAGTCCCCAGAAGATGGCCATCAAGGGCTTTAGCAGGTATAGGGGAATCAAGCGGAGCCCTCTCTATTCCCAGCTGCATGGCCAAGCCCTCAGCCATAATGTTGGCATCTGCACCCGAGTTTATGAAAGTAGGCAGGGTGTGTGCAGCACCAGGAAGCAAGAGCTTGACTTGAAACAGGGTGCGTAAGTTCAAGGAGGAAGACTTAGCTGCCATGTGACTCACAAGGACTTGAGGTGACAGCTTGGTGCGACCCAAATGCATGGGCTCAGGCTCAAAGGAGCTGGAAGCAGATGTGGGATCTGGCCAGTGGGCTGAATCAAGGCGACCAGGGATGTTCTGTCTCCTCTCCCTTCTCCTGTCCTGGATACGGAGGTCCAGCCGGGTGGTGAGCTCAATAAGTCCATCAAGTGTGGAAGGTAGAGGATAGGCAACCAGAGCATCTTTGATGTAGCCTGCCAGACCGTGCAGGAAAGCGTCACGCAGAGCAGCAGTGTCCCAGTCGCTCTGTCGGGCCTTGCGTAGCTCCTCAGAGAAGGCCCGAAATGATGTACAGGCGGGAGTCCGCCTCTCCCACTCTGCTGTTCACCAGCGGAGGGCTCTGCCGGTCAAGTTGCTAATAACATACGCCACCCTGGCTTCCTCGGTGGCGAACATGTTAGGCTGCAGGCTGAAGAGTAAGGAGCAGGAGGTCACGAATAGACTGCAGAGCTCAGGACTCCCATCATATCTCTTAGGTGTTCCCACTCGTGGCTCGGAAATCATCCTAGACTGTGGCAGAGCTGGAGCAGGAGATTCCGGTGCAGGAACTGGAGCTGAAGGAGGGCGAGTGGAAATCAGTTCTTGTAACTGGGCGGAAAAGGCTGCGAAGGCGATGGCGTTTGCTCTGCAGCCCGTCTGGCGTGAGCAGCAGCCTCCTCCATGCGCTGCTCGTGTTACATAAGCACATTCTCAATTCTCTCGAACTAATTCTGTGGTGACGGTGGTGTTACTGGGTCCATGTCTGACCAGATTGTACTGTAACGGGTGGTGTATGGACCCAATTGCAGCACAAAAGGACGGTTTTACTGAACCACTTGTAAACAGTACAACAAACACAATAACAGGCGGCTCGGTCAAGGCAGGCAGGGGTTTGGTACCAGAGAGAAGATAACACAGGCAGACAAGACAGGGATCCTGAGAGCGGAGGCCGAAATCTTGGTCAAAGACAGAAGGCTGAGATGGTTACCAGGTGGCAGACGAAGCAGAAGAATCAGGGACAGCCGAGGTCGATACAGAGAAGTCGGGCAGGAGAACGCTGGAAAGTCTTGCATGGCAAATAACAATCTGACAAAGGAGTGAGTGTGGAGCTGGTGCCTATATGCTGGGCTGATTGCATGAGATGAGAGGCAGCTGTGTGCACAGGTGAGCTGAGTAGACTAACGAGGTGGGCGTGGCTGGCAGGCTGAGTTGGGCGGAGTCTGAGTCTTGTGACTGAACTGTGACACAGCGATAATGTTTGACTGAAAAGCTGATCTCTGTGCAGAAACACCACAACAATGAACTCTCAGCAACAAACATGGAGAGAAAACAAGTTGATGAAGAGAAACACAGAATTTAACTCTCTGCTCCTGAAGTTACCTCTGTCTACTTCACTTTAATCAACTCAGCACTGGATTCCCAAACATATAATCCAGCATAGAGCGGCTGCGTGAATGTGGTCTGGACTCTGTAGAGGAGAGTCATGGTTTCAGAGACACTGTAGAAAGACAGAATACCTGCTCTGTGATCCAGGTACACTCCTACTCTGGAGGAAGGAGGACATGCGATTGGAGTTTGGATGTTGTTGTTCACAAATGAAGAACTGCCTAGGAAATACTCAAATGTCCAGGATTCATCATTACGTCCAAATCTGCTTTCATCTCCTGCTCTGTTGATATTCTTGTATGTGACTGCCACATCAACTCCTCCTCCTCTCCACTCCACCTCCCAGTAACAACGTCCATTCAGACTCTCTCTACTCAGGACCTGATAACAATCAAAGAATCTGTCTGGATGATCAGGATAAGACTGTTGTTGATTTCTAAATGTTACTTTTCTGTTCCTCTCAGACAGTACCAGATATCTGTTTACTGTGTTTGGATCCAGTGTGATTTCACATGAATAATTAAAGAATTCATCTCTGGTCTTTGGCTCTGGTTGTGGCAGTAAAACATTCACTTCAGTCACTGTCAGTGAGATGTTTGTCCTTGTCTCTCTCAGAATGTCCTGTAGTTTCTTTCTGAGCTCTGTCACAGCTGCTTTCACGTCCTCAAAGTTCCTCAGAGGACGGATCTTGATGCTGGATGAGTGTGTAGATTGAGTGAGTGGCGACAGTGAGGGGTAGTTGTGTAGAAACTGGTTGTGATCCTCTGTGTCTGAGAGCTGCTTCAGCTCAGCATCTTCCCTCTTCAGCTCAGTGATCTCCTGCTCCAGCTTCTCCTGAACCTCTTTGACTCGACTCTCTTCAGTTTCCTGCTGGGATCTGACCTGCTTCTCCACATCAGAGCTTCTTTCCTGGATGAGACGGATCATCTCCTGAAGATCCATGAAGATCTCCTGACTGTCCTTCACTGTTTTATCAGCAGAGTGAGCGATGGCCTTCAGCTCCTGTTGAAGCAGCTTCACATCTTTCTCTTTGTCCTGGATCATCTGCTGGATGTTTTGCCGTCTCACCTCCACCTCTCTCTGTCTCTCAGTCCTTTCTGCTGCAGTTGAGACTGTGTCGTGGCCTTTATGTTTATCCATAGAGCAGAGATAACAGATACTCTGCTGATCAGTACGACAGAACATCTTCATCACCTCACCATGACGAGAGCAGATGTTCTCCTGGAGCTTCTTGGAGGGATCCACCAGCTTGTGTTGTTTAAATGTAGGTGACTTATAGTGAGGCTGAAGGTGTTTCTCGCAGTAAGATGCCAGACAGAATAAACAGGACTTGAAGGCTTTCAGTTTTCTTCCAGTGCAGACATCACAGGCCACATCTTCAGGTCCAGCATAGCAGTGATCAGCTGGAGCAGCTTGGAGTTCAGTCTTCTTCAGCTGCTCCACTAAAACTGCTAACATGGTGTTTTTCACCAGGACAGGCCTTGTGGTGAAGAGTTGTCTGCAGTCAGGACATCTGTGGATTTTCTTCTTGTCCTCTTCATCAAAGTGGCTTTTAATACAGTTCATGCAGTAGCTGTGTCCACAGGGAATAGTCACCGGATCCTTCAGTAGATCCAGACAGATGGAACAAGAAAAGGTTTCTCGAACCAGCTCAACTCCTTTCTCCGCCATTTCAACTCTCTGTGTCAGTGACTGACAGCTTGTGTCCATTGATTATTAATACATAAAACAATTAAAAGTTATATTCACCCTATAGACAAAAGTAGCAATCATATGCAGTTAAAGCGCTAATAATTTTCCTTCTTACTGTTCAGACCATTTTTAAGAAGTTCCGTTTGTTTCACAATCAAACATATTTAACAAATCAGGAACGTGTTAACATTAGTTTTCAGTCTATTTCTAAATCAGAAGTGAATTGTAAAGTGTTTGCTGACATGATTACATATGAGTTAAATATTAACCATAGCCACAAATAATAGCTGACAGTCTCTAATAAAGAAATATTTCTACTGTTATCTCACAGCAATAAAATGGATCACATGATTCAGTCAAGAAGTCATTGCTGTGTGTCTTTATGATAACAGTTCTTTTAAACCTACAACCAATCACAACAACAAATTATGTGATATATGGTATTGAGAAATATTTTAAATGCTCTTAACTTGTTAACATTCTTTACAACAGATGCAACAGCAGAATCTAAACCTCTCAATTCTCAGACAGCAGACATTTTGTTTTAACATTTAGATAAAGTGTATGACTACTGTTACTCTTCTGTCTATCACTACATAAAGCCTGGCCCAAATGATTTGATTGGCCCTGCAGATTGTTGTCGTTAAATTATATTTTAACATTTGTAAGTTATTTGCACAAATTGTTCGGACAACTTCTATTGAAAACATGTACCTGATAAGTATAATAAACTTGTGTAGTGTAGAACAAAAATATGCAAGGTAAAAGTTATACAAAGAATATTAAGAAAGGCCTGAAATGAGCTTGCAAATTCTCTTAACTGTGTTTTTAAAAATTTAAGCAGACTTTAGGAATGTGCACCTGTATGACCAAAATGACCGAAAGGGGCTCCTCATGCCTGCTGCAATTAGAAACTTGTACCATAATGGTTGCAAAACTAAGGAAGGGGCTGAGATATTGCACCTGAAACTGACTAAACCTGATTACTCCAGTGTCCTTTTTACAGAAGAGATTAAGAATCTAAAGATGAGACGAGCTGAAATCGTCACTGTTCTTGTTTCCTGAAGTTTGCTTACTCAACGGAATTTGGAGAGCCAGCCAGGAGGTGAAAGGGCAAACTTCAATCAAAAGCTGCAACTTTAGTTAAAACAACTTGCTAACTTCTAAAGACTCAAAGGTTTTGAAAAAGATCAGTGTATTCTGACGTTTGTTGACTTATTTTGTCATGGTCGAGTGAATTTAGAATTGTAATTAACCCATAGATTGGTTGAAACATTGCATTGTAGCAAAAGCTTTTTTATTGTGGAGATTTTTGGTCTTTTATTGACCCACATCCAACACAGTGACGAAAATAAACATCTCTTCACTTACGGTCGTGTGTATCCAGGCCTCACCACATGCCTGTGTTACAAGATTATCAACACTGATCATGTTTTGGCTCCCTAATTCAGAGAACTCAGCAAACTGTGACTCAATGAAAAAACATGCACGTAAAGAAAACACAATGCAAGCACAAAAAACAACAACAGAATGTTTCCAGGGGAGCCCAAAACAATTGTGAACGTGTGTGCGTTGTCAGGATGGATCTGTTGGGGAATAAATAGCAAAAGACTTATAAGGAGTCATGCAGTCAAGATGGGAACGTCAACAACTGGAAAACTCATGAAGTTTTGAAGAACAGGAGCATATCAGCAGGTTCATCACTTTTTGGAGTCCCCTGGAAAAGCTTGCAGTTTGTTTCTGTATCTGCTGCTGTTGTGAATATTTGAATAACATGTGTTGCCAGATTGATGAAGACGTTTTCTTACTTTGCTTGTGTTTTCTTGAGTTGCAGTGGAGCTCTCTCTGCCAGCGTAAAATGTTGAGGTCAAACAAATGAAACTACAGTGTTATAACGTTTTACTGATATTGTTCCAGGAAAGTACATTTTAATAATGCATTTTAGTTCTGACCATCCAACATTTAGTAAATCATAAGACTGACTCAATAGTCATTCTTCAGTTAATATATATGTGCTAAAAACTAACCTCAGCTGCAAATATATGTGAATATGTTTTAACAGAGTGATCAACAACATATCAGTGATAAAGGAAGGTCTGCTGATTCCTCTGCTATGAAGTGGGAGAGAAACAACAAGACACAAATAAAAAAATTCAGCAGACATTTAGAGCTCAGAGAAGTTTACATTGTTATGAAAATAAAAGTCATCATGAGCAGTGATATCCTCCACGGCTAAACAGACACAGGAAAGAGCTCCACCTAAAGAAAGTGATGAAACATCAAGAGAACAACTATTAAACATGTCAAGGTAGCAGCCATAATGTTTGACTGACAGCTGATCTCTGTGCAGAAACACCACAACAATGAACTCTCAGCAACAAACATGGAGAGAAAACAAGTTGATGAAGAGAAACACAGAATTTAACTCTCTGCTCCTGAAGTTACCTCTGTCTACTTCACTTTAATCAACTCAGCACTGGATTCCCAAACATATAGTCCAGCATAGAGCGGCTGAGTGAATGTCGTCTGGACTCTGTGGACGAGAGTCATGGTTTCAGAGACGCTGTAGAAGGACAGAATACCTGCTCTGTGATCCAGGTACACTCCTACTCTGGAGGAACGAGGACCTGAGTACAGAGCTTGGATGTTGTTGTTCACAAATGTAGAACTGTCTATGGAACAATATAATGCCCAAGATTTATCATCATGCCCAAATCCACTTTCGTTCCCTGATCTGTTGATATTCTTGTATGTGACTGCTACACCAACTCCTCCTCCACTCCTCTCCACCTCCCAGTAACAACGTCCAGTCAGACTCTCTCTACTCAGGACCTGACGACAATTAGTGAATCTGTCTGGATGATCAGGATAAGGCTGTATTTTTTTCACTGATCTTACTTTTCTGTTCCTCTCAGACAGTACCAGACGTTTGTGCACTGTGTTTGGATCCAGTGTGATTTTACATGAATACTTTAAGAATTCATCTCTGGTCTTTGGCTCTGGTTGTGACAGTAAAACATCCATTTCATTCACTGTCATATAGATGTTTGTCCTTGTGTCTCTCAGAATGTCCTGTAGTTTCTTTCTGAGCTCTGTCACAGCTGCTTTCACGTCCTCAAACTTCCTCTGAGGACAGATATTGATGCTGGATGAGTGTGTAGATTGACTGAGTGGTGGCAGTGAGAAGTAGTTTTGTAGAAACTGGGTGTGATCCTCTGTGTCTGAGAGCTGCTTCAGCTCAGCGTCTTCCCTCTTCAGCTCAGTGATCTCCTGCTCCAGCTTCTCCTGAACCTCTTTGACTCGACTCTCTTCAGTTTCCTGCTGGGATCTGACCTGCTGCTCCACATCAGAGCTTCTTTCCTGGATGAGACGGATCATCTCAGTGAAGATCTCCTGAGTGTCCTTCACTGTTTTATCAGCAGAGTCAGCGATGGCCTTCAGCTCCTGTTGAAGCAGCTTCGCATCTTTGTCTTTGTCCTGGATCATCTGCTGGATGTTTTGTCGTCTCACCTCCACCTTTCTCTGTCTCTCAGTCCTTTCTGCTGCAGCTGAGACTGTGTCGTGGCCTTTATGTTCCTCCACAGAGCAGAGATAACAGATACTCTGCTGATCAGTATGACAGAACATCTTCATCACCTCACCATGACGAGAGCAGATGTTCTCCTGGAGCTTCTTGGAGGGATCCACCAGCTTGTGTTTCTTTAATGGAGCTGCATCATAATGAGGCTGAAGGTGTTTCTCACAGTAAGATGCCAGACAGTCTAAACAGGACTTGAAGGCTTTCAGTTTTCTTCCAGTGCAGACATCACAGGCCACATCTTCATGTCCAGCATAGCAGTGATCAGCAGGAGCAGCTTGGAGTCCAGTCTTCTTCAGCTGCTCCACTAAAACTGCTAACATGGTGTTTTTCACGAGGACAGGTCTCGTAGAGAAGACCTGTCTGCACTGAGGACATCTGTGGATTTTCTTCTTGTCCTCTTCATCAAAGTGGCTTTTAATACAGTTCATGCAGTAGCTGTGTCCACAGGGAATAGTCACCGGATCCTTCAGTAGATCCAGACAGATGGAACAAGAAAAGGTTTCTCGAACCAGCTCAACTCCTTTCTCCGCCATTTCAACTCTCTGTGTCAGTGACTGACAGCTTGTGTTCTTTGAACTCTTTACAGTTGATCACTATGTTTTTGTAGAGGAACTGTGAGGCGTCACCATAATTCCTATTCTCAGAAGAGGAGGGACCTGAAAGAATCAGACTATTATAATATAAAACAATAAAAATGAAAAAAACACCCTACAGACATAAACACAGTACAAAGTACAAATCAGTACAGACTTAAAGCACTAAACATTTTCCTTCTTACCGTTTGGGCCAGTTTTATATCAAACATATGTAAGAAATCAGGAGCAGGATAACAATCCCTTTTGATCTATTTCTAAATAGAACTGAATTGTAAAGTGTTTGCTAACATGATTACATATGAGTTACTTATTAGCCTGAGTCCTCTCAGTGTCTGATAAACACACTCTTATTGTAATAAAAGGGATCACATGATTAAATCAAGAGGCCACGTTGTACATTGCTGGTTTATAATAAACGTTAGGTAACACTGATAAACCTGCAACTATTCAGAACAAGAAATTATGTGACATATGCTTCTTAAATGCTGTTAACTTTTCCTATTTCAAAGTTATTTCACTGTTATTAAATTGTTACAACAAGTGCAACATTTAGAATCTAAAATGCTCAAATCTCAGATGGCAGCCATTTTGTTGTAACATTTTGTTCCTGACAGTAGTACAATCCTTACCTTAGATCTTTGCAAAACTAGAGAAGGGACTGAGATAATGTGAAACCTCAGCTCAGAAGGAAGGAATTCCTAGTGAATAGAAGGAGAGTTGTTTCCAAGTAAAAAAACAAACAAACAAGATGCAAATCGTGTTTATTCCTGTAGAACTTGTTAAGTTTAATAAATTGTCTTCGTCACTTCTGAACCACACTGTTCCAGTGTCCTTTCTACAGGAGAGATTTAGAATCTCCAGATATACAAGCTTAAATCACACAGGTCTATTTTCCTGAAATTTGCTTACTAAGCTAAATTTGGCGAGCCAGCCAGGAGGTGAAAAGGCAAAGGCCAAACAACAGCTCCAACTTGAGTGGAATCTGACTGAAACTGACAATGGTAAGCAGAGCCTTTTTTATCTTCAAATTTGAATCTGAGTACAAGAATTCTGTCTTGGTGATGTGCTGGAATGACCATCTCTCATGAAGTACCTACATTAAAAGTAATTGAGACATACAATCACCAAATATGTACCAATGTGATTTGTAAGACTCCGTGTTTATGTTAAAACTGACTTTTGTGAGTGTGTGTAATATTATTGGATGCACTTTAGCTGAATCTGTAATAGGTTCATAGTGGTTTTGAGTTATTATATTTAAAAAAATCTGATATCTGCACAGCTCGGCTCATATTGGCCTGGAAGAGTTTAGGAGCTTAAATTGTTGAGTCACCATACAAAAAGCCAGAATTGTTTTTTTTCTTGTTGTTTTTGCATTATTAGGCTATGTACATTTTTGAGATGTGCATTTCTACTCTAGATGTAGACTGTGAATGTGTGGTCTGGTTTTCCTTTCCAGAAAACTGGGCCCCACAACTTTTTGAGGGTTGGAACCTGTTAATACTTTGTTTTGGAGTAAAGGTTACAGTAAGGTGAGGGTTATGGTGAGGGGCTAAGTAATGTATTATGTTAATGTAATGTCCTCATAAAGATAGGAACACAAGTTGGTGTGTATGTGTGTATTTTTCTCTTCCACCCGCAGCGTCCTGGTCCAGATGGCGGCCGACTCTTTGTGATCAACAGAGGAGCATCACTGGCAGGAAGGAGGCGGTTGCCATGGTGAATGTGACGTCTAATTCACATTCAGTCAGTTTGACTCGAGTGTCTGATCTAAACTCGACTCTCACGTCCTTCCTCTGCCTCCACGTCCAGTTCATGATCATTTGCAGTTGATTGCCACATGGAGCAGGAGAATGGAAGAAATCTAAGGAATGTAAAGTTTGTCCTGAGAGTAGCGCCATCATACATTCATGTCTATGTTGAGATGGCAGCAGATCTCATCAAAACATTTCAACCTTGATGAATTTCACAGGGAGATTTGAAGTCAGGATTCAGAATCACTGCAGTCTAAAAAAAGAAAAATATACCTTTCTTTTGACATCTGAGGCCAAAAATGTTTAATTTGATTAATTTCACTTCTCCTTTGTCTCTCCTTCCAATGTGCACTGTAAACACACATCTTGGGGCATGGGCCATACAGTCACTAATCTGTATCCGTCCAGATTTAGCAGCCACAAGGAGACATCTAAAATTGTACCACACTGGCAAAAGCATCACATCTTTAGTAAAGAAGCTCCTCTTCTTCAGTAAAGATGTTTTGATGTACACACGTATCTGATCATATCATTTGATTCAGTATCCATGGAAACAGTTCATCTCTGATCACAGGTTGTAAATGTTATCAGTGCTGACCTGACCAAAGTAAAAAGAAAATCAAATACGGCTTTGTATGATAAACGGTATTAATGACAGAAACTCAAAGTCTAGATTTTAGTGGATAAATATGAAAGCTGCATAAAAGGTAAACTGGTGAAGAAGGTGGAGCATTTAGCAGCTAAAGGAGATGGTGGAACAATCTGACACATCTTTAAGAAAATATAAACATAAAATATAATTTATCTTTACTCTTAAAGGCTATCTACATCATTTCTGTCTAGTATTTGTCAGAAGATCCAAGCCTGGAGAAGTCAGACTTGGTTCTTATCTTATCTCCATGCGGATTTTACTGTGAGGCGTGTTTCAGCTGATACAGGTGTTATGTCCCTAGGTATGTCCAGGGGAAAATCAGGGACAAACATAATACAACCAAGGAGCTCAAGTCTGGTGAATCAAAAGTTAAACAAAATGTACTGAAATACGAAAGATAACGAAACAAAAAACTCCTTAAAACAAAAACAGTGGAGAAGATTTGGACCACGTGGTTGTGCCAAATAAATGAAAGCAATAAAACAAAACTAGGCCTGGCTAACACGCTGCCATTTAGAAAACAACAAAAGGGCCTAAATCTTTTCTACTAATAAACGTTACCAGAATTACATGAGTGGCACCGACAGATAACCCTGGGTGTATATCAGAGGAATCCTACGTGGTGGGGTGTAAAGGGTACCCTAATCTCACCTCTGGTCAGCACTTTCCACCACAACTGAAATAAATCGAACAGAAAGAGTCCACACATCTCAATACCGTGATAGGTGACAGAAAACAAAAGAACAATCGAGACGGGCAACAAGCAAAGAGCAGAGAATGAACCATGTGGTTCTCAAAACAAACAAGCTGCAAGCAGTCAGCACAACTAGCATGCAGCAGCAAATCAGGTGCAGGGCAAGTAGAGGGGGAGGAGCCTGGAGCCAAAAAATCCAAGGAGACCAAGACTAACTGCCCCTGTCTGGCATGTAACACAGAGAAATGAAATACCTCTGCACCAAAGCGATAGTCCTTAGACCAATCTCAACTAATTTAACTCCGTGTTTGACTCCTCCTTCAACTTTCTGCAAACACTTTGTGGGCGCGAGGAACTTGCTTCCAGATTTGTCATAAATAAGTTCTTACAAAATGATTTATTATGTTACAATAATAAAAATGCAGTGTAAGATTTCCCTGAGCTCCGGTTTGTTTTGTTGACTCATCCATCCACCCCGAACTCCTCCCATCTGTCTCAGTGACCTATATACTCTGTAAATAATACATCAAAACAGTATTTGCAGATCATCACCACACCTCCACTACTGAAGTCCTGACCTTTGATCTCTCTAATAAAAACATTGCTAGTTTGGTGCCTTTAAGACACAACACCATCTGCTCATGAAACTACTGTATAAAACTAATTTATATTTGTATTAATTTATCCTGAGACGCTTTAATTCAGATCCAAAATGATGCAAACACAAACACGGATCAGTGACTCCAGACCATGTTTCTCTCAGATTTTAATTCTGACTTCCTCTGAGCGACTCATTAAACTGGTTTCCACCTCCACCAGTCTGAACGTCTGAGCTCTGATTGGCCAGAATGAATGACCCGTTTGAGTGCGGGCCTTTAAGCAGACCAGCGTCAGTGTTTTCGTTTGTTTTGTTTTTTTATTGTCGTTCTCAGAAATACCACAGACATGTCTTCATCTGCCAGCAAACACGCTCACGCATTCACTTACAGTACAGCCACACTGAAGCCTCGACGTGCCGCCATCACCATGGCAACCCCGTTCTCCACATCTCTGCCTCTTCCCTGTTGCTTCCTCCTCCTCCTCCTCCTCCTTCATGTCTAACAGAAAATCCATACGGGGGAGGGAAGCGAGATCAACAATCAGTTTCTCCTGAACGTGTTTGTGTCTGACCAGATGCTCCAGAGTCGTTCGTTCTTGATTCTCTGATTTATTTTCCACGGGTGACTTCTCCGCCTGGGAGCATCTGAAGCTGCGTTGTGCGACAGTGAAGTGGCAATAAATCAGACGTGTGACTTTCCCAGTCAGTGTCTGTGGCTCCTTTAATCCACCTGTTTGCCTGCAGCGCTCTGTGGCTGTGCAGATAATAGGAGTAGCTTTAGCAACGTAGCATCAGCCGCCTGCTCACAACCATGAGTCACACACTGTTGTTAATACTCTAAATAATAGATTCACATTCATGCTGCTCTGCTGAACGTGAACGCAGCTGATTGTAAATATCTGCAAAGGGTAAATTAAAGCTACAACGCGGGACATTCATTTAAACCCAAATAAAAAGCTAATTAGCTGCAGGTTTGATTTTTTTGAAGATCCTAATAGGTCAACAGAACACTGTGAAAAGAAATTCACTTCCCTCTTGAGCCATTAAGGACTAAAATGTCCACGTTCACCATAATCAGCTATAAAAACTCAACTTTAGTTCTGCATTCTCTTAAATCACTTCAGCACTTTACAAAACTGCCAACAATTGTGGATTTTAACCCTTTAAATGCCAGGTTGATTATCTAAAGTCACTGTTGTTTATAAAAAAAAAACAATACAAAATAAAATTTGCAATTTTCCATAGAACTAATGTTGGCAGTCTGGGATATTATTTATTTATTTATTTATTTTTCAAATCAGTCTTGATATGACCAAGATTACCTGAAATATTGACTTGATTGCATTATTAGCTTTTTTTTAGCATCAGATTTAAAATTTTGTATAAAAGTGTCCCATTGACTCCCATTAAAACCACATTTTTAATCTCTCAGTCATGACACAATATAATTATTCATTCTGCAATATTAGGGTTTCATTTTGGAGAATAAGAGTCAAGTTTGTCATTTTTAGTCTTCAACACTAAAATCGTCCATTTCCCCATTATACGGCAGAAGCATAAAATGTTTGTTAATTCATTTGTTTTTGGGCTGGTGTTACTGAGCTCAGCAGGACATTTTAAGACGTGTTCCTCTGTGTGTAATCTGGTTCTCAGAAAGTCTCTGGTTCTTGTTGTCTGGACAAACAAAGGTTTGATTGGACCAAATACAAATATAAAACCTAAACGGACACTGGATGTTTTTACTACACATACATTTCCAGTGTAACTCAGTTTTATTACGGTGTGGTCATCTCGTGTCTTTATAATCTCTCCAGCTGTTCTCTGCTCAGCCTTAAAGCTCAGAAACGAGGCGGATGGAATAATTCAGGATCCTGACCAGCTGTCTACTGCCACCAAGTGGATGCTCCTGCAAACTGCAAGATGCAGGAAAAAAAGCCACCTCTAATCAGAGTCCAGCTCCCTCTGTATGCATGAACAGGAGCAGAAAATAATCCAGATCTTTATTCCTCACCCCACAAAGCATGAAACCAGGTGTGCTACCTTCACTTTTTTTTCAGTAACATTTGAGATGGTGTGCAATAAAGATTCAAACTGGGCAAGTCTTGGTTGGAACTAAACCACTTAAGCTGCTGTGTAACAATATAGAAAATAACGATATGCATTGCTGCTGCTTTTGTTGATCAGGAGGCAACAAAATCAACAAAATGTTGAGATGAGAAACAAACAAAGGAGCGACATCCATGAAAAGAGTCAGAATAGTGTTTTAACTGCAAAATGGGGGAAAAAATACAGGAATGACAAGAATGACAGGTATGACTCATGCAAAAAATCCAAAACCGTCTAAGAGAGGTAAATAATGTAGATTAAATACGTGGGTTTGGTTTCTAAAAGTCTAAACCATGGTTTATATTCCAGTAAAAGCTCTTCTTAGTCTTGTCACACAGGTTGAAATGAGTTGGACTAAATACTGAAGCATCTGACGAGCAAATAGAGACCAGGTGAGTGTTCCTGCTCACACCTCTCTGGGAGGTTCTCTAGGTTATTCTGACGATGGTCGGTTTCCTGTGAGCGAGCAGACATTTGTGTTTTCTTTGCTCATATATCATGTCTCATATTGGTGGCGTGTCTGCAGCAGAGCAGGACGGATACAGACAATCAACCCTGGGCTCGGCTCAGAGTCCAGATGGTCTGGAGTCATTTCCAGCTCCTTGGCTTCATGCTCGTCTGACCATGTGATTCATCAAAACCTTTATCAGGATGATGAAGAAGAAGAGAGTTCTTCTTCCTCTGGAGCAAGAACAAACCTGTCAGTATCAGAGGGAAGTACATCAGACTGTGCCTGACTGGCTTCTTTATTAATATTAGAACTGATTGATTCATTATTAGTTTATATAAAGAGACCTTGTCTTGATAAAGTCGGGTCTTTGTTGGGGACTATTTTCTGTGGCGGAGTAATGGATTCATCCACGTTTGGGGCTAAAAAGTGAAGCCATCCTAAAACTGCACTTCCTCTAATGTCCACTAGAGGTCAGAGCTCATGGACCTCTGTGTTTAAATGTGAAATAAACATGTTCACAAACCACCTGTTGTGCAGAATTAAGGGCGCAGGTGGATGCTAGCTGTCTTTAGCCTCAGCTCTTTGACTGTATTTGAGTTAAAGTGGACTCAGACATAAATAAATCAATAAATCAAAGCAGACGCGTGGCTTGTATAAAAAATTAGACCCCTTTTTATTGTGTTCTCATATATAAAAGAAATACAAAAAAGAAACATCGACACCGGGTGAGGGTCAGAGCAGGACGGGGGTTCCAGGGTGTTTGGGGCGAGGGCGGGCCGGGCGACGTAAAAAGGGGAAACGACGGGGAGGAGCGTCAGACAGTCTGAGGGGACCGGACATCGACGGGACGAGGGAGGAGGTTAACAGAACGCAGCGGCCCCGTCCAGATCCCTCCCTCCTTCCCTCCCTCCCTCCCTCCCTCCCCCCTCCCTCCCCCACCATCACCTCCTAGTTCAACAAACATTCATCCAAAGCAAGAGACGTTCAGGAGGCAGAAATAATCTGACTGGTTGAGTTAAACCACAGCGGGAGGAGCCAGAGGGGGCTGGAGCAAACTGGTGACCCTGGAAAAGAAGTGGTGACTTCATTCATTCATACACGACATTCATGGTGTTGAAGGATCAGCTCCTGTCCCAGGTCGTCATGGTGACTCGTCCCAGACCGTCTCCTGCTCTCTGGAGTTTCCTGGTAAACAAAGCTCCTGTTTACATTCGGTGTAAATGCACTGCGTGTTTCCTGGAGGTCGAACAAAGCGGCCGAGAGCTTCTTCCTCCCTCGTAAAACATTTACAAAATCAACATTTGAAAGCTGCATTTTTTATTTTTATATATATTTATATATATCCATGGACACTTGTCTTCAGTCTTCTTCCTCAGCTTTGGGGGCGATGAAATAAAACGGGAACCACGCCGTAAAACATTGCTTCATAGTTTGTTTGTTTTTTGTCTTCCCAAAAACTCCAGGGGATCTGTTTGAGGCTTGAACATGATTCATTGCTAAACGTAGTCGCCCCTGTGGAGGCGTTGGGTGAAGGAGGAACCAGCAGGTGAGAAGACCTGAGAAACTCTGAACTAACAGGACTAACAACGCTGCGGTGCTCGGCCTATCCAACTGCCTTTAGATAGGTGGTCATAATGTTTTGGCTCATCAGTGCATGTGCACCTGGGTAGATTCTGGTTATGGCCTTAAGATAAACTACAGGAGTTCTGGGCCCCGAGGCGTAATCCAGAACCGAGGTTCAGTCCAGATTACAGCTAACAGCTAACGTTAGCTAGCATGCTACCACAGATGCTAAACCTGACTCCAGTCCTGAATGAACCCAGTTAGCCTTGTGCTTTCATTTTTGTCGCTACAGAATCCTTTGCCTACAAACTCTACAGCTTCATCCTCATTTAGTTTGACCGCCACACCGCCACCTAGTGGACCGGAGTATAGAGCGCTGGATTTTCTTTACATCCGACTCCCCTTGAGAAATTAAATCCAGCATTATGTGCAGGTCTGAGTTTAGAGAGAAGAAGCACATCTGAAGTTTGGCCTGATTTTTCAAAACTCCTGTAGTCTGGGTGTTTTCTTCTCTTTCACTCATCTTCATCAACAAAAACAAGCGGAAACAAAAACAACGTGGGCTGGCAGAGTTTACTGAAGACGTTTCATTCATGTGTTCATTTCTAAACGACCGGTGGGAAGAAGCAACGTGGATGAAACATCTTTAAGAAACGCTCCAGCTGCTCTTGTTTGAGCTCGTTGGATGAACCATGACCTGGACGACTGAGAACCTTCATCCTCTCAGCTTGTTCAGCCCTGACTCAGCTCTTATTAAAAGATTTCTTGTCCGTTGACTTTCACAAGTTGCAAAAACAAAGGACGGATGAACATCTCCTAAAAACCAGACCTGGTACAACCTCAGCCCTTCCTCCATCTTCCTCCATAAACCTGTCTACAAACTTCTCACTGACTGGATGTTTTTTTCATGAAACATGAAACCTGCTGACAGAAACACAGATATGTGACATTTCAGTGGCTGAACCCAGCCGGCGCTTCCAGGAAGGAGAAGCTAAACTCCTGCAGAAGTTCTTGGAAAACGTTTAGCTTCACCGACGGAGGTTTAACTCAACCACTGGGACCGTTTCTGCCTCCGAGACGTCGGCGCTGCTTCTTCAGGACAGCTCAGTCTTATCAGCTGCTTCAGCGTGATGGCCCCCTCCCACCTCGGAGCCGCCGGGCGCTAACAACGTCCTCCGGTTGTAGTGGTGGTGGCCCTTCATGATGCCCGAGTTGTTGTTCTCGTTGAGGATCTGCTTTTGCTTCTGCCGGTTGAGCGACTGCACCAGGCCGAGCACCACGGCGGCCAGCGAGTACTGGCCGGTGATCTTGCGCGGCTGCATGATGAGCGGGTTGGGCTGCACCCGGCCCAGCAGGAAGTGCGTTCGGATCTTGCCCTCCTGCTCGCTGATGCCCTTCACGTAGATCTCACCGCGGTACTCGAAGGCGAAGCCGCGCTCCTTCAGGATCAGGTAGGTGTCCTCGGGCACCTGGATCTTGCCGCTCACGCCGGTGCTGTCCATGCGGCTGGCCAGGTTCACCGTCTTCCCCCAGATGTCGTACTGCGGCTTTTTGGCTCCGATCACGCCTGCCACCACTGAACCGTGAGCCATACCTGCCAGAGACACACAGGGGATCAGCTGCTGGGGCACATGCTCCATCTTTGTTTGTGAGGACTACACGGAGCAGTTGTGTAAGTGTAAGAACTACACAATGAGCCCTTACCGATCCTCAGCTCAAAGTTGTTGAAGGAGTGCTTGTTGATCTCCTGGATGCTCTCGTTGAGGGCGATGGCGAAGTCTGCCAGCGCACACAGGTGACCCCATTTATCTTCACACTGCTGTGGGAGTCAGAGCGCAAGAGTGTGAGTCAGCTGACGTCAGGACCAGCGGGAGATGAAACTGACAGGTGTCACATATCGAAGCAGAGGTATCCTGTTTTCACTGAGTACGTTTTATTTGTAATTTCTGCCTTAAAGAAGCTGGATTCAGTCAATAGCAGCTTCTGGCCTCAGAATATCCCTGTCACCACCACCAGGTCAGAGTGAGACGGTATGGTTTATATTCAGTCTGATTAAACTTCTACGTGACACAGTAGATAACAGGATTTTAACAGTTAGTGAGCAGACAGCGATGACAGTGAAAGAAAAAACAAACAGAAAGCTGAAACAAGGAGAACTGGACTTGTTGGGCTGCTTCAGTTTTAAAGGACTAGCTGGGAGTTTGAGTTTAAATAACAACATCTTCCGGGGTTGTCCACCTGAAACTCACATTGTTAGGGTCTTTTAATGACCACATGACCCCTAGCTGGAAAGCTAAGAAGCTAGGAAATATAACTTTTAGCTAGGATGCTAGGAAGAGCTACTATTTGCTGAAAGGTTAGGAAGCTAGGGAGATGTACTATTAGCCTGGAGGCTAGGAAGAGCTAGTATTAGCAGGGATGTTAGGAAGAGCTACTATTAGCAGGGATGCTAGGAAGAGCTACTATTAGCCGGGATGCTAGGAAGAGCTACTATTAGCCGGGATGCTAGGAAGAGCTACTATTAGCCGGGATGCTAGGAAGAGCTACTATTAGCAGGGATGCTAGGAAGAGCTACTATTAGCAGGGATGCTAGGAAGAGCTACTATTAGCCGGGATGCTAGGAAGAGCTACTATTAGCAGGGATGCTAGGAAGAGCTACTATTAGCTGGGATGCTAGGAGAGCTACTATTAGCCGGGGTGCTAGGACGAGCTACTATTAGCCGGGATGCTAGGAAGAGCTACTATTAGCTGAAAGGCAAACAGTTTCATCTTCTCTCCATGCTACCTGATATATTTAGTAAACCAAACCAAACTTGTGGCCATGGCAGCATTTACAGTTTCTTAATTCTGTATGTGATACAGATATCACCACGCTGCCTCACCTGTTTCTCAGGTGACAGACCAGAGACGGCCATGTAGGTGCTGCCTATCGTCTTGATCTTCTCGATGTCCTGAAAGCGGTCCTCACCCAGCAACTGTGAAAACATGGACACCATGTGGACATGTTATTTGGTTCCAGTCTCTTTCTAAAGTTTCTTGGTGGTAACTTCATCTTCTGCAATCACTGTATAATTCAAGTCTGAGTTTTGCAATATTATTATTTTTTTCCTGAATGATGGTGACACATTTTTTGCAGTAGTAGTCGAGTATTAATGAACTCCTTTGTGTCTCTGATCTCGTCTGCTGCTGAAGTGAAGCGCCGCCGCCTCTCTGGAGACGAGTTCCCCGATGGAGAACAGAGAGGTCTGCTTCCAGTTTTGAGGGGAAAGTGTTGGAAAGTTTGTGAAGTGGCCCGAGGCAGCAGAGAGCACGGCTTATTAAGACACTTTGACATTTTCTGTCAAAAAAAAAAACTTTTGGTTCAGTTTCGGAGACTCGATCGGGACTTGAGTCTGTCCACGGGGAAATAAAATGAACACGAGCGTTAAGGAAACTTCAGCATGAGACGTTCACTCCTTCAGAACCTGAAGAAGTGAGTCTATTAAACTTTACAGCTCAGATATCTCTTCTACTTTAACTAAGCCAGCTTCAAAATCTCATTTTTACTGATGTTACTCTCATGCACCTTCATCAGACGAGATGAATGATGTCTGATCTTTCTCCAGCACCTGCATTCATCTCAGCAGTGCACTTCATCAAGTAATGTCCACACTTTGTGTAAATGAATGAACCGGCCCTCGTGCCTGTTCCTGTCTTTGCATTAATCAGTTCTAAGGAGACGTTTTAATCCGACGTGGGAAGGCGGCGGCGTTCGTGTTTAAAAGTTAGTCTGAAGTGGAAGAAGGTGTGCCGGCTCACCTCGTCAAAGTCAGCAATGATTTCGTTGAGGAGTCTCAGACACTCGACGCCCTGGTTATTCATCTCGGTCTGGGAGTAGAAGTCTGCAAAGCCCGGGATGGAGGCGAACATCACGCCCACGGCGTCGTACGACTGAGAGTACAGCTCCTGTTGAGGACGCACAAGGTGTTTATGAGACTCGTTGTTTGTGAAATGCAAAATTAAGATTTAAGATTATACTCTGATCACCAAAACCCTGCACTATATTAGGAAGGTGTCTGAAGTGTTGATGCAAAATGTTTTGTTTTTGTTCATTTTTGTTTTTTTTGGCAGACACAGTTTTTTTTTTTTTTTTACAGAAGTGTTAGAGGCCTGTTGAGTTCTGAGATCTGTTAAATTAAAAGTCAAACACTAAAGTCTTCTGGACGGATGAAAGTGTAAACGTCTGTTCTGCCACATTCAGTTCAATCCTTGGTTAAACACTTTGATTTTTGCTGCAGGGAAAAAAAAATAAAAAGGTTCTTGCATGTATCTGTACTACACTGTCTCCGCCACTGGGGGGCAATGTTGACACGTCGACGCCATGCAGGGCCCAGCAGGCAGCAGGTCTCCTCATGCTAATGTCACATGCAGTCATTCATTGAGCCACTACAGGAATATCTCCAAGTTCAACAGTTCAACTTAATAATTCAGGAGAAGTTGTTGAGTTTTGTTTTTCTTGAAGTGTAATTACTCAACACAGAGAAAAATAAAGACTATACTGTGACATCCTTCACATTAAAGCTTGAATCCATCCGAGGCTTATGCAGACGACTGACTCTTTTATTTCTGAATGGACTTTTCTACTGACTCTTGTGTCTATTCCCTGCAGGACTGAGTGGTTTTCCTCTGCACAGCTTGACTTAATCGACAGAAGAACTTCAGGTGAAAGCTACCGACATGCAGTCTTTGAGCAAGGCACTAGAACCTTTGCAAAGACTTGTGACTCCACAATGACCCGGGCCAAACTGTCCTAATGGATGCATTTTTAATCGTGTCCTCTTTTAATTAGGAACAGGCACTTGAGCTGGCTAATATCTGCCCTCCCCTTCTGACACATTCATAATTCATCAACCTTTGTTTGCAACAGAAGATCGGAGGATTCGATAACGGAGGACGGGGACAGACTGAGACCACACGGTGGTTTGACTCCAGCTGTCCTCACCAACGCCGTCCATCAGAAGTAAAGAAATAAAACATACCACGGATATTTAAACACATCCATCTCTCACCTTAATCGCCAGCCTTATTATGTTCTTAGTCCTATAAACTTGACTTTATTAACAAGTAGATGTCATTAAAATGTTTTCACTCGCCCTAGTTTTATCTACACCTCAAGAACTTGGTACAGATCCTGACTGGTTGATGGCGTCACAGTGGTAAAGATTTAAACGAATGCATAGCAGCAGCTCCATCGAAGGGAAACAAGCAGCAGAAGTAAGACAAACGAAAAGAGAAACTCTGTAAAGTTGGTCTGAGTCACCGCTGCAACCGAGAGACAAATCAATGTGTTCTCTGCTGCCGGCTGACAACGTGTTATTAAAATCAAATCAAATGCACGACCAAAAAAAAAGGAAAAGGAGGGGGGGGGTCTCCGGCTACACAAAGCTTTTCCGGCTGGATGAACCGCCCAACCAAGTCTCCCTGTAGAGTCTTTGAAAAGCAATTACACTGAATTACTTTTCTTTGCAGGCTGAAAAAAATAAATAAATAAATAAATAAATAAAAAACGGAGCAAAAATATGGAGCTGGTGTTTATTCAGATCGACATCTCTAAAGATCTGCATGAAAATCCAGGTGTGAACACTGATCTGGTCTCTAGAGTCCAGGTTAAACAGGTCCAGGTGTGAACACTGATCTGGTCTCTAGAGTCCAGGTGTGAACACTGATCCGGTCTCTAGAGTCCAGGTTAAACAGGTCCAGGTGTGAACACTGATCTGGTCTCTAGAGTCCAGGTTAAACAGGTCCAGGTGTGAACACTGATCTGGTCTCTAGAGTCCAGGTTAAACAGGTCCAGGTGTGAACACTGATCTGGTCTCTAGTGTCCAGGTGTGAAGACTGATCTGGTCTCTAGAGTCCAGGTTAAACAGGTCCAGGTGTGAACACTGATCTGGTCTCTAGAGTCCAGGTTAAATAGGTCCAGGTGTGAACACTGATCTGGTCTCTAGAGTCCAGGTTAAACAGGTCCAGGTCTGAACACTTATCTGGTCTCTAGTGTCCAGGTGTGAAGACTGATCTGGTCTCTAGAGTCCAGGTTAAACAGGTCCAGGTGTGAACACTGATCTGGTCTCTAGAGTCCAGGTTAAACAGGTCCAGGTCTGAACACTTATCTGGTCTCTAGTGTCCAGGTGTGAAGACTGTTCTGGTCTCTAGAGTCCAGGTTAAACAGGTCCAGGTGTGAACACTGATCTGGTCTCTAGAGTCCAGGTTAAACAGGTCCAGGTGTGAACACTGATCTGGTCTCTAGAGTCCAGGTTAAACAGGTCCAGGTGTGAACACTGATCTGGTCTCTAGAGTCCAGGTTAAACAGGTCCAGGTCTGAACACTTATCTGGTCTCTAGTGTCCAGGTGTGAAGACTGATCTGGTCTCTAGAGTCCAGGTTAAACAGGTCCAGGTGTGAACACTGATCTGGTCTCTAGAGTCCAGGTTAAACAGGTCCAGGTCTGAACACTTATCTGGTCTCTAGTGTCCAGGTGTGAAGACTGTTCTGGTCTCTAGAGTCCAGGTTAAACAGGTCCAGGTGTGAACACTGATCTGGTCTCTAGAGTCCAGGTTAAACAGGTCCAGGTGTGAACACTGATCTGGTCTCTAGAGTCCAGGTTAAACAGGTCCAGGTGTGAACACTGATCTGGTCTCTAGAGTCCAGGTGTGAACACTGATCCGGTCTCTAGAGTCCAGGTTAAACAGGTCCAGGTGTGAACACTGATCTGGTCTCTAGAGTCCAGGTTAAACAGGTCCAGGTGTGAACACTGATCTGGTCTCTAGAGTCCAGGTTAAACGGGTCCAGGTGTGAACACTGATCTGGTCTCTAGAGTCCAGGTTAAACAGGTCCAGGTGTGAACACTGATCTGGTCTCTAGAGTCCAGGTGTGAACACTGATCCGGTCTCTAGAGTCCAGGTTAAACAGGTCCAGGTGTGAACACTGATCTGGTCTCTAGAGTCCAGGTTAAACAGGTCCAGGTGTGAACACTGATCTGGTCTCTAGAGTCCAGGTTAAACAGGTCCAGGTGTGAACACTGATCTGGTCTCTAGTGTCCAGGTGTGAAGACTGATCTGGTCTCTAGAGTCCAGGTTAAACAGGTCCAGGTGTGAACACTGGTCTGGTCTCTAGAGTCCAGGTTAAACGGGTCCAGGTGTGAACACTGATCTGGTCTCTAGAGTCCAGGTTAAACAGGGCCAGGTGTGAACACTGATCTGGTCTCTAGAGTCCAGGTTAAACAGGTCCAGGTGTGAACACTGATCTGGTGTCAGTCCACATGTGGAGGTGGTCTGGGACACATGTGACCTCCTTCCTTTGGTAGTTTGGACGTTAACGTGAGGGTCTAAACAGGGATCACATCACTGGGTTTGTTGCAGACCTCGTTGTCCCGGTCCTTCTCCAGAAAGTGTCGGGCCACGTGGCTGGGCAGGATGTTCCTCAGCATGTTCTCGTTGTGTTCTCGCAGCTCTTTCATCTCGTTGATCTCCTCTTTGGCCTGGACCCGCCACAGAAAGTCCAGCCGTGCCGTGTACTCCAGCTGAAGACAGAAAAAAATAGAGATTAAACTTAACTCAGACATCAACCAGAAAATCAACTCCTCTGGTCGCCCAATACTTCCAAACAAGTGAACATGTTCTTCTGCATTGCTGCAGGTATGAAGATGAATGAGGAGGAGGAGGAGGAGATCTTTGAGAAGCCAAATGAAAGCAACAGAGCAGGTCATTGAACATGTGAGAGCTCTGTATTTCTTTTTCATGACGGCCTCACTTCCAGCCCTGAAGGAGCAGATAAGTTGAAAGCGTGAGAGTAGCTCTAAATAAATGATAAACAGCAAAGTTTTCTTGGAGAAATATTTTCTGCAACTCTTTGAACAAAGCTGGTTCTCATCCTGAGCCTGATGCACTACAGACGAACGGCGTCTTCATTTTCTCTACCAAGATGATCACTTCTCAGACTTTCTGGACAGGCCCAAGCTAAAGTTAATTACTTAATTTCTTAAAAATGAAACCAAAGCTCAGGCCATAATCTGTTGTTAATATCATTTAGATGATGGAAAAGCAGAGCCACCGTCCTGGAACGAGCGGCTAAATTAAAAAAAATGAAATAATCCGTTAAAGCCCGGATCAATTATGTAACACAAAGAGAGGGCGATCAATCTGAGGCGCAGATAAAAAAGGAAAAGCATTCTAATAAGCAACACAAATTGCTTTTTTGAATGAACAATTAATAGAACATTCATTTGAATACATTAGAGCCAAACAAAAGTCAGAACCATTTAGTTTGTACATGCAGAAGAAAAGAGGAGGAGGAGGAAAAAAAAACCCAGCCCTGATATTGAAAATTAATTTGGAGGCCTGGCAGATAAGCCTCAGAGGATTTGAGCGACTCTCTGCAGCGTTTGGCGGAAACAGTTTCGTGATTAATCGCGGTATCAATTAGTCACTTAATCACATGAGTGACTACAAAAACTTCAATCTCATTTTCTGTTTTTTCTAATTAAGAACGGCTGCAGGGCCCGTTTGACGGCGGGATAATGAGACGGTGGCCGGTGGAAGAACGGGTGGCGCAGTCGTTTAACAGAAAAACAGGAAAAATCAGGTCCAGAAGGTTCTCAGATGGTTTAGATGTTATTCACTTCTTCTCAGGTCATAATGTTTGTGGCTGATTGGTGTATATTTAGTCTAAATCATGAATGACGACCAACTTCTACAATTACTTTCACTGAGAACTGATTCGGCTCCTTTACAGATCTGCTGGGCCAATCAGAACATTTTTGGGGGCGGGGCTTAATGTGGCTTTAATGTTGTGGCTGATCGGCGTGTATTAAAAACGCAGCGGTGAAACAGACGAGCCATTTTCGACTCTGAGAGAAGTCATTGGGATCCAATTAAACGATCGACTCGTTTAACTGCTGATTAAACTGTTCGATCTCTTCTTGTGCCTCTGCAGCCGTTAGACAACGTCAGTGATGAATGTACGCAGCTTTAAAATGATTCAACAGAAAACAGGCGTGTCAAAAAGAACACTAGTAAAAAAACTAAATAAACTAAAGCCTAATCATTTCAAAATAAGAGCCCTGTCTGCAGCTATGTAATGAAAAGCTTGGTAATGTAATCACTGCTCTGACAGGAAGCAGCACTCATGAGCAACAAGCTCGTCTGGCTTCAGGGATCCTTCGCCATTAGTTTATTATGTGAAAGGCCTCGGGCTTGGCTTCCTCTGCTGCTTCTGCAGACGCAACAAAAATCTACTTCACACAGAAACTCAGGGGAGATGCCTCCTGGAAAGAGCTCGCTCTTACCTGGAGGGGGCCGGGAGGATCATGTTCTTTGATTTATTTCAACACCATCCAGGATGTAATACTGAGGAGAGGAGGATATTGGACCACCTGCACTGTTGTACTGGGAAACAGCCATAACATTATGACCACTGGCAGGAGAAGTGAATAACATCGACCCTCTTGTGACAGTTCAACGTTCTGCAGGGAACCTTTTGGACCTGGATGTTACTTAGACATGTATCACCCACTCAAACACATGAAGAACAGCAGAAGGTGTTGACCTGGACTTCAAATTCACTAGATCCCAAACTGATCAAGTATCTGTGGGAGCCCCCTCCAATCAAAGGCCCCCCACTAACAACAGGACACCCTCAGAAGGCCCAAGTCCATTCTCTAATGGTCGTAATGTTATGGCTGATCACTGTATACCTACTGCTGCATTTACTTCTCTGTTTTTTACCTCCTGTGTGTGCTCTCCTTTAAACTGTCTGCTGCTGCAACACTTCAAATCCCCCACAGTGGGTTAAATAAAGGATCATCTTATCTCGTTAATTAGAGCTCAATGCACAATAACAGAGTCAAAGAGAAGCCTCTTCCTTCTCTAACATTATATTTTGTGCTCTTGTAGCTTCGACTTATTAAAGAGTAAACACGCGTGTTTTTGCTGCAGAGGCATCGTAAAGACTCAGACTGCTGTGATGAAAAGAGAAGAAGAAGAGTGAAGTCGTCTCCTCCAGCTTTCTGCTCTAATCGGCTCTTGTCTGCACTAATTAATGTATAAACAGCTTCAGTGTTCACACGTGTTCTTAACAATGAGCTGTGAGTTCTCATTGATAAAGAGTCAAAAGGCCTTGTTCTACCAGAAACCAGACGACGCTTCGTTTTCTGTTTACGTGTATTAGTTTGGTTTCTGTTGGATCTTTGCTCCAGACAAACTCGATTGCAGGTCCACATTTTAAGTCACATTTTGGTCAAAAATTCAAAATAAAGTCAGCGCAAACCTTAAAGTTAGACATTTTAATAATTCAGCCACTAGGGGCAGCAACACAAAAAGTCACATTGTCACATTGTTGGTCCAATGCTTGGGAGGTTTTTGTCCCTTTCAGTAAAAAAAGTGGACGCCATGACGGCTCCAAAGCTCCCCCTGGTGGCTGGCTGCAGTACAGGTCCTATAAGCCCCGCCCCATCCATGTTAGTGAACGGGACCTCAAGGATGGTTTCTGTCAGTTTAGGTAGACCTTTGTGTCTTAGGGTTAGTTTTTTGATGAAGTGACAACAGGAAGTGACATCATGATGATTGACAGTTGCCGTTGACAATGACTAAATGAGGCGTTAGATTAGAGCGCAGTGCTAACCAATCACCAATGAGTCTAGAGGAAGTCTGACCAATGGGAGGAAGTGGAGATCCATTTGCACCACTTCAGCGTAACGCTACGTCCGCGACTAAATCTTACACCTAGTCAGGTGTAAAATGAAAAAAACTTGCAGTTTTAACTGTGAAAATAAAAACCGACCATATGGCAATCCGTTCTTCTTATTGTATTTTTAGTGTCAGTTAAGATTAGGAAAGTAACCATAGCAACAGCCGGGGCAACTAAGGCAAAAAAATAAATAAATAAATAAATAAAATAAGTCAAGGAGCTGAAATCGTCTCAGAATTTGGTTTTATCAGCGTAAAGTGGAGAAGATAAAGTCAAGATGGGCTCTACTTGACGCTCCGTCTCTCTCTACCTGCTCTGGGAGGTGCAGCGTTTCCTCTGAAGTGTATTAGAGTAAATAACCGTGATATAAAGACAGGTGTGTGAAGGGACGGTAACGCCTGCTGTGAGCCTGAGAAATAAAACGTTTTTGCTGCACTTTAAAATAAATCCAGACCCTCCCGCTGACGCTCGCTCTTTCCCTCTCGGCCTGATGCGTCTCACAGTAGCAGCCTTTCAGAGCGGCGGCGACGG